>JALJCO010009739.1:0-45028 GCA_023101725.1 Atherinomorus stipes
AGACCTCCATCCATCTGGACCATCCAGTGCATCGAACAGAGAACGAAACTGTTAAAAAATGAATCCTCATGTATTTCTGAGCCTCTGCAGACGTTTCTCTGATTAATTATTGGTTAGAGAAGGTCAGATCCAGGTTTATGGTTCACTTGCAGCCACCGGAGGATCTGATGGAGATGATTACCTGCAGCTTTGGATCCCTGCTGCTGCTCATCAGCTGATCTCTGACATGCATTTTCCTGACAGAGACTTCCTTGACATGCAGCCTGTAAAGCCTTTTTCCTTACAGATAACCATCTGATCTGCTGGTAATAGATGTTCCTCTTACTGTAAGTTAATTCACTTCAAACTGATCAGTATTTTCAGTAACTGACTGGAGACTTCTCGGACCCTGAACACGATGCAATGAATGTAGTAACTGCTGTTAGCGCATAGAGCCAATCTGACTTTTACAGCTGAGCTGATCGGGTGTTTTCCATGTGGAAGATGGAGCATCCAAGTTTTCCAGGGCTGTGAAGATGGAAATAGTGATGGCGGAGTTGTGGGTGAAGTGTGGTGCAGTTTGAAAGGAAGACTTGTCTGCTGGTGTGGAGGAATGCTAACATGTTTAACCGGTGATTGGATGGAAATAGAGTGCAAAGATGGATGCAGATGATAATCTTCATTCCCAGATGTACTTTCACTTTTGATGTGTGTTACAGTAAAGGTACTTTGACTCTTCAACACAGCGTCCACACCTTTTGAAATGAATGGAAACTTGTCACAAGTCATTTAATAATAGCAGGCTCATAAAACGAGGAATGTTGAGGGATATTTATCCCCTCAGCTCGCTGCTGTTACACCTTTAAAAATGCCCTCACAGGAAAGTTACAGATTCCTGTCTGGGTTAGGCCCAGACTTTGGCCTAAAGATGTGGATTTCTTTCCTCATTTCTACTCCTCTCATTTTCTATTTTCCATAATAAATATGTCCCTCCATGAATTTCTCAGTGACGATCTTGAACTAGATGAGGAGACAGTTCCACCACAGAAGATCTGTGGTGTAACACCAGGATGTTTCTGGACAGCCAGAAGCTGCCAAATCTTTTTTTTTCCTGGAAACTGGCTCAAGAAGAAACGCACCAGTAAGCCACAGCGACTCTTTGGTACGCCAGCTTGGTGTTAGACTGAAGAAATTCTTGAGAGATGCTTGTCTTGTCAGACTGTCTGCAGGCCATTTCTCATCAGTATAGCAGGCTTTTCTCTTTCAGATGGAGGGGGATGAAATGAACGATGCAACGGTTAACATCTTACTAAGATAAATGTCTGTCAAAGATCCAAACATCCAAGTCAGAGGCCACCTTCCCATCACAGTATCATGTATAAAGACAGTTTCTCCCATTTTTTAATGAAAGTGATGGAATGTCAGAAAGTTCAGGTCTCTGCTGGATTTCAGTTTTTAGTCCCAACTGTCTTCCTCGTGTCCAGTTTCTGCACCTTGCTGAGTCATGCCAAGTTTCCAGCTAACAGCTCTTTAATCACCTTGCTGCTGCTAGAATCCTGTTTTCTGTCAGACAGTCTGATCTGTGCTGCTTTTCACACATGCAACTAAAGAAATGGGAACAGATGATGGTTCTCTGTAACAAAGAGCCTAAAGATCAGGTTTAAACTGCTTCTTTGAGACAGGCTGCTGGTATAAAGAGCCTAAAGATCCAGTTAAAACTGGTTCTTTGCTAAGTTGTCTGTTATGTGTCAACACAACTCTGCTCATCCCTTCAGTTAGGAGACTTTCTATGGATTCACAGGTCAGAGTTAAGTGGCTTAATGGAAAAGAAACAACAAATTCCTTTGAAAATGGTCACAGACCAGGACCAGACTAAAAATGGACAGGGACAAGGACCAGAAAAGGTCACAGACCAGGACCAGACCGAAAATGGACAGGGACAAGGACAGAAAAGAGGTCACAGACCAAGACCAGACCGAAAATGGACAAGGACAAGGACCAGAAAAGGTCACAGACCAGGACCAGACCGAAAATGGACAGGGACAAGGACCAGAAAAGGTCACAGACAAGGACCCGACCGAAAATGGACAGGGACAAGGACCAGAAAAGGTCACAGACAAGGACCCGACCGAAAATGGACAGGGACAAGGACAGAAAAAAGGTCACAGACCAAGACTAGACCAGAAATGAACAGGGACAGGAAAAGGTCACAGACCAGGACCAGACCAAAAATGGACAGGGACAAGGACAGAAAAAGGTCACAGACCAGGACCAGACCAGAATGGACAGGGGCAAGGACCAGAAAAGGTCACAGACCAGGACCAGACTGAAAATGGACAGGGACGAGGACCGAAAAAGGTCACAGACCAGGACCAGACCGAAGATGGACGGGGACGAGGACCAGAAAAGGTCACAGACCAGGACCAGACCTGAAATGAACAGGGACAAGGACCGGAAAATGTCACAGACCAGGACCAGACCAAAAATGGACAGGGACAAGGACAGAAGAAGGTCACAGACCAGGACCAGACCGAAAATGAACAGGGATGAGGACCGTAAAAGGTCACAGACCAGGACCAGACTGAAGATGGACAGGGACGAGGACCGGAAAAGGTCACAGACCAGGACCAGACCAGAAATGAACAGGGACGAGGACCGGAAAAGGTCACAGACCAGGACCAGACCAAAAATGGACAGGGGCAAGGACAGAAAAAGGTCACAGACCAGGACCAGACCAAAAATGGACAGGGATGAGGACCGTAAAAGGTCACAGACCAGGACCAGACTGAAGATGGACAGGGACGAGGACTGTAAAAGGTCACAGACCAGGACCAGACCAAAAATGAGAAGGGATGGGGACCATAAAAGGTCACAGACCAGGACCAGACCAAAAATGGACAGGGACAGGGACCGTAAAAGGTCACAGACCAGGACCAAGACCAAAAATGGACAGGGACAAGGACAGAAAAAGGTCACAGACCAGGACCAGACCAAAAATGGACAGGGGAAGGAAGGGGGGGACAAGGACAAAAATGAGTGAACCCACAGTCAATGTCTAAATAAGGACTGGGAAAGACCTTCAGAAAGCTGGAGAGCTATTGATCAAGATCACTTTAAATTATGATTAAGTTTTTATCTCCTAAAAGCAACAAATAAAGTCTGAAGAATCCTGCCTAGTCTTGTATTCTGGTGCCAGAGTCTACAGCCTGGATTAAAAGTCCTTCCTCTCAGTCACTCGATATGATCCCAGTATGATCCCAGTATAATCCCAGTATGAGGTCCGAGTGACTGATGTTATTTGTTTAGCCGTGTCAAACTTTGACATGACTTGGTTCTGGTTACCTCAGATGGTTGTTTCCTGCCTCCTAAAGGCCTTTACACACCGACTGCGCATATTTCACCTGAAAGATTCAGATGAGACCGTTTTTAATTGAATTAATGTCAAGTTAATGGGAACGCTCACATCAGGGATGAAATTCCGTCTAGTGATTTTGCAATGTTCATTTTTAGAACTGAGATCGATTTTATTTGTATTCACATCTGACAGATACACAATCGACCAATCACAGAACATGCAGTCACCAGAACTGGTCACAAGCTATGCAATGTTTTAAAGAAGTGTCGCTTGGTTGCTGCTACTTTGTACCATTATGGCCGAGTGTTTCCGTCTTTGTGTCAATCTTGTTTGGCAAGCGAGACAAGAATTACAGCAGAAGTAGCAGTGTTTCCCTAAAACGTTTGAAGCCATTTGGTGTTATAACAGGTGTCATTCATGCTGAGATGTCAAGTTCTTCCAGAATCTAAATGGAACAACAAAATCTCAGGATTTCATTTTGTGAGAAAAATTGATAGCACTTTTTAATATCAATGCAAAATCACAACACAAAATATCGGAATATTTCAGTACGGCGATATTTTCTAACCCCCTAGTTTTGACAGGTTATCATGTTATTTTCCTACTATAGCTTCTCTCTGATGCTCTGCTGTCAGATAAATTGTTTTCTTCTTGTTCGCCCACAGCTTTATTTTTAGTCCTGCGCTGCTCCTGTGGCTTCCCCAATGACTAAAGGAAGAAGACTTGCTCTATTTCTGTAGATGACAGCTTCATAACATCAAAATGAACCAACAGGAATGCTGTTGGTTCATTTTTGTCTTCCCATGAGCTTCACTGAGTTGCTGATTTACAGTTTAACACCATGATAATAAAGATAAAGTGATGATGGTGTTTTTAAATAAAAGATGACAATTAGAAAATGAATAATGGTCAGGACTGAAACATGAGAGCTTTTAAAGTCCCTCTGAGTCTCATTTTGTGTTGATGTCCCTCCACTCAGACCGGTATACTGCTAGTAATCCATGTGGCTCTGAGTTAGATGGATGGATGGTTGGGGGACGCTTTCTCTTTCCTTCTCCTGTCGCACATGCTTCATGTCTGAGCTTTACAGTGGTAGCTTGGCTTCAACCTCTCAGGATATTTCATAAAATAATGAAATTACATCAGCCATGATTAAACATCTAAAGGTCTGCTGCTGAAATTCACCCAAATGTTGTAAAACATCAGGTTTTTTGGTGACCTGGTGGCACATTTCTGTAGTAAGCATCAGTCTGTGGCTGCTGGGGGGCTGCTGTATGAATCTCTACAGTTTAACTGTCGAGTAAATGTTTTTATACCTGCAGGAGACAATTTCTCCTCACAGGAAAGTGTCCTTGTTATTGTCTATAAAAAAGTCTAAAAATACGACGAGTGACAGCAGCTCCTTGTATCTCTGTTCTTTGTGGTTTGCAGCTGTGTAGACGGTCGGTATGAGAAGCAGAGTGGACACACTGGAGTGGCCACAAATGCAGGGCATCACTTCTTATCCATACTGGACCCACTGGTATAAAGGTTTGGACCCACTGGTCAGATAGCACTAAACCTCACTAGACCCACTGGTCATATAGCTCCAAATCTACTGGTCAGATAGCTCCTGACCTAATGGTCGGATAGCTCTAAACCCCACAGTCAGATTGCTGCTAAGTGATCCAACAAAAAAAAATAACCAAAATTTAACAGTAACAATGCGTGTGATGTATTTATCTTCCCTAAACACATTTTTAAGGACGGCTCCTACTTCATAAAGCACTGTGATCATGCTCTGGGACTGAAGTCAAGGTTAAATCTGTTTAGTTCACATTAGGGCTGCAGCTATCGATTATTGTTGTAGTTGAGTAATCTAGCGATTCTTCTGACGAATAATCGAGTGATCGGATAAATTGGACATTTTGCAAGTTATTTAAATTTCACAACTTAAATTGATTGTAAGAGTCTGGAAGCTGCTCTGTCAAAAACAGACTCGACGTCCATATTTAGAGGCGAGCTGTGACAGCGTGCTTCTGGCTTGCGCTGCGAGGTCTCCGGCGTGGACTAAGCCATCGATTAAAACGGTCGACCTAAGTTCCGGAGGCTGCGCAGCAGAGCAGACGGACCCGCTCTGAGCTGCCTTTACTGACCAGGTACGGCCAAATCCACAAATAGATAAAGTACTTTTATTATTTCTATGTCCTGGATCACGTGCGTACCGAACCGTGGAGAGGGTTCTGTGTTTCCTCTCTCTTTCGGTCCAGTTTGTGGGGTCCCATACAGTTTCTCCTCCCTCCACTTTAGTTACGTTATCAGCATAAAGCTAATTGTTAAGTTCAACAGAAATACCGGAATGTCACCTGCTTTAACGTTCTGTCCGGGTTGTCTAACAGAAAAACCATCCGGGCTGATGCGGAAAATACAAAGAGTGAATTTAACGAATCCTCGAGGCAGTTAATTTGCCCCGAGCAATTTTATGAATCGAATTACTCGAGTAATAATTGCAGCCCTAGTTCACATTAAATGTTTTATAGAAGAAAGAAATCCGTCACAACAGTCATCACATTTGTACTGAGGTTTTAGTTTATGGGCTACAACTAAACCTCTAAGAACCCTCTGCTTGTTTGTGTACGAGTGCGAGCACCAGGACAGGAATGCTCCATCCGTCTGCCTTTTCATGCTTTTAGCTTTGAAAGGAGCTGAATTTTCTCTTCCCAGCAGCTTGACTCATGACTTTTTGTCTTGCGCCTCTTTTCCAAACGGCCTGTGAATGGTGTAGCTACTATAGCAGCACAGAGTCCATCCATCACATCACACAGCAACAAAGGCAGAGCAGGACAATCACAGAGACATGCTGACCTCTGACCTGTGTGCTCATGCCACCGCTGCTTTCAAGCCTGCAGCTACTTCAAACAGACTGAAAGAGGGCTTTTGGGAAAGCGACTACAATGGAACAGAAAGAGCTGGAAAATGCTTTTGTCCACATGTAATGCATCATGAACTCCATCATGTTTCATACACACTGTTTATGAGGCTTATTTCATCTCTATATGGTAAAAACTTCACTCAAAACCAAGAAGCATCCTCTGGCAAGAAAAACGACGCCACTTCCGGGTTGTCAAAAAATTGTAGTTTAGTCCTCATTCATAAGAGGCTGCAAAACATCAAATCCCCACAGACTCCCATGTTAAAAAGACCAGCTTCACAGCAGAAATAAACATGTTCACAGCAGAAATAAACATGTTTACAGCAGAAATAAACATGTTTACAGCAGAAACAAACATGTTAACAGCAGAAATAAACATGTTTACAGCAGAAATAAACATGTTTACAGCAGAAATAAACATGTTTACAGCAGAAACAAACATGTTTACAGCAGAAATAAACATGTTTACAGCAGAAATAAACATGTTTACAGCAGAAACAAACATGTTAACAGCAGAAATAAACATGTTTACAGCAGAAATAAACATGTTTACAGCAGAAACAAACATGTTTACAGCAGAAATAAACATGTTTACAGCAGAAATAAACATGTTTACAGCAGAAATAAACATGTCTACAACAGAAAAAATCATGTTAACAGCAGAAATAAATGCATTGGGGGGAGTGGATAACCCAGTGGTAGCGTTGTGGGCTTTGGCGCGGAGGACCCAGGTTTGATTCCCCAACACAACCCCTGGGTGAACTACTGTGGACCCCCTGAGCAAGGTCCTTAACCCCCCCACCAACTGCTCCCCGGGCACTTTAAATAGCAGCCCACTGCTCTCTGATACTCACAGTACAGAGATGGGTAAAATGCAGAGCCCTAATTTCCCCTCAGGGATCTTACCAGTATATCAGAAAAAAAAAAAAAGAAAAAAAATTACAGCAGAAGTAAACATGTTTACAGCAGAAATAAACATGTTTACAGCAGAGACAAACCCATTTACAGCAGAAATAAATATGTTTACAGCAGAAGTAAACAGATTTACAGCAGAAATCAACATGTTTACAGTAGAAACAAACATGTTTACTGCAGAAATAAACATGTTTACAGCAGAAATCAACATGCTTACAGTAGAAACAAACATGTTTAGAGCAGCAATAAACATGTTTACAACAGAAATAAACATGTATACTGCATAAATAAAAATGTTTACAGCAGCAATAAACATGTTTACAACGGAAATAAACACATTTACAGCAGAAATAAACATGCTACAGTAAAAATAAACATGTTTCCAGCAGAAATAAAAATGTTTACAGAAACAATTAACATGTTTACAACAGAAATCAACACGTTTACAGTAGAAATATACACATTTACAGCTGAAATAAACATGTTTACAGCAGAAACAAACATGTTTACAGCAGCAATAAACATGTTTACAACAGAAATAAACATGCCATGGTAAAAATAAACAAGTTTACAGCAGAAATAAAAATGTTTACAGCAGCAATAAACATGTTTAAAACAGAAATAAACACATTTACAGCAGAAATAAACATGTTTGCAACAGAAACAAACATGTTACAGTAAAAATAAACATGTTTCCAGCAGAAATAAAAATGTTTACAGAAACAATTAACATGTTTACAACAGAAATCAACACGTTACAGCAGAAATAAACACGTTTACAGTAGAAATGAACACGTTTACAGCTGAAATAAACATGTTTACAGCAGCAATATACATTTTTCTGCTGTAAACATGTTTTTTTCTGCTGTGAAGTTGGTCTTTTAACATGGGAGTCTATGGGGATTGGCTCTGTTTTGGAGCCCCCTGTGGATGAAGGAAGAACTACAATTATTTAACTTAATGTAACTTCTGGGCTTCACTCTTTTCCAGCGGAGTTTGCCCCCTGATGTGAACATGCACGTTCACGTCATGTTCACGTCATTATTATACACCTGGACTGCTGTTGTAGATTCTGCTGTTTGAACTTCAGCAAGTCGTTTTAACCACATCGGCATGACCAGATGCTGCCGTGTGATTGGCTGCTTAGTGTATCTGTTCTGTTGGTGTAAACAGAATGAAGAACCTGGTCAAAGTGGCCAGTGAGTAAAGGATACTTTATCATCCTTAATGTAGCAGCATAATTAATGTTTATTTTACTCTCTGAAGGCTTGGCTCTCTGCGGTTTCCCATCCTCAGCTACTGGACGTGTCTTTCAGGCCATGTTCTCATTCTCTTTGATGTGGCGTCATGAAAAATTCAGTATTCTGATTAATTCATTATGTATGAGTGTAACCTATATTCACCCATACTTTTGTTCGGATCAATAAGCTGTTCAAATCACTGAATTAGAGGAAATAGATGAAATATTTTAACATGAAATACACATGCCTAGTAAGGCTGAATTAAAAGTGTATTTTAGACCCAATAAATAGATTACACGAGTTATTTGAACTAATAAACTAATGATGTTGCATAAAGTGGATCCTGATTCAGTTTCCTTGGGTTACATAAATGTTATGTAATACTGTACCAATGTCTAATTAGTTCTACCGACCCAATTCAACTGAATCAGACCCAGCTTCGGCAAAAAAAAAAATGCTGCATCTCCCCAAGTACATCAGGTCAACCCAGCCCAGTCATATTCCCGCAGTCAGATTACAGATGCTGAAAACAAGCCACCAGATCGTGCTGAACCCTTTCCATGTTTTCCTTTAACTTCTTTTGTGTGTGTGAAGCTGTGACCCTGCCATGACCCTGCATCCAGCCGCTAGCTGGGTCTCACATGGGATCACATCCACTTCCTCAGCCCGGTGGAACCTGCGGTGGTCAGCCGAGCTCAGTGGAGACCAGGCTGTAAAAAGGAAAAGAAAGGGGTGGCGCGGGGGAAAGATGACAGCTGACGACTGTGGGCTAAACGCTAACTGAGCTAACACAGAGTAAGAGGAGCTAACAAAGATAAGCCCCTTAGCGGCAGGACAGGTAAGACATGCTTAAACACAATTCGCTGACCAACCGCCGTGTGCGACTCTGTAACAAACTGAGACCTTATTAAGAGCAAGAAGGAGCTAACTAGGAGCCTCCGGCAGGCGGAGCTTCCGGCTGCCGCAGTCAATCATAAGGACACGCTCTTAATTATGGATTGAAGAATAAATAACACTAAACGAATGAGTATAAAAAAATTCACCCCCTCACAGGACAGAAGGTAAACTTGACCTAATAAACCTAAAAGATTGAACCAGGCTGTAAACCGTATTCTGCTGGAAGTGGCGTTTTTAACATGGGAGCTATGGGGATTGCTCGCTCTTGGAGCCAGCCCCTAGGGATGAAGGGAGGATTACACTATTTGCAACGCGGAAGAGAGCTTCACTGTTCTGAGCGGGTTGCCCCTTGGTGGAGACCAGGCTGTGATGACAACGAGCTCTTCAGCGGGAAAATTCCTGTTTTCACCTGTTTCAGTTGTTTCAATGACAAAATTGGTGGCGGTTCAGGGTTCCTTGTGGAGGCATCAACAAGCCATAGGAACGGGGGATTTTAGGAAAAGATTAAGAGAAAAGTGTCTTGTGAAGTTTCGGTTGGGATCAGAGGGAATAAAATCATATCAGAGTTTTTCATGATCACTGTCAAAGGTTTGCAAATCAGATGGTGATGATCCTCCTCTGCTAGCTGATGATATGTCGTGGCTAAATCTGCAAACTCATCTCTGACATGTTTGATAATGCTGGCGTCTACCTGACATATATGTTTATATACATGGTTGCAGCCGAGTCATGGGGTTCGTTACACGAAACAGGTTCCACAAACTCTGAGTTTAACTCTTAACTCTGAGTTCATCTACTCGGGGAAAAAAAAAATTTGGGTTTTAATCCAGAAAGGTGATTGATGGTGGATTACTGGTTGGGTATTCATTTGTATATTCTGATATAATTAGGATAAAAAAGTAGTGATTGATGGGTGTTGTTTGTAGGTGGAAGGGAGGGTGGTTATTCCTTTGAGGGGGGTAATAATTTTTAAGCCTTTATGGAGTTTGGCTGCTGCTGCTACAAAAAAAAAAAAAGAAAGGCGGGGGGGGAGATGATCTATAAATAATTTCTTTTATAATCATTGTGGTGATTATTGAGAACTGGTTCATGGTATGTGACAGTATCAGATCCTGTCACTATGATTCACGTGATTTTTGTGCACAGACGCCTGTTTGGTCGGATGGTTTGTGCACCTGCCTCCCATCTCGAGGCTGGTGTTCAAATCCAGCTTTATACTTTTATTGCAGCCTTTTTATTTATTTAAACACGTCGGCAGCATTAAGATGAAATAAAACCATCGCATTTCTCAAATGCCCTGCATCTCCAATGAAAGAATAAAAATCTATTCACGAGAGAACGCAGGGCAATAAACAACAGCGATCTGCTTTGAGGGGAAAACGTATGGCAACATGAAAGAAGTCACAGCCGGGACTGAACCCCAGCTTACCGTGAGACAGACATGCAGCTTGACTGTTTACCCAGAAGACAGAGACAGATATAAGGTTAAATAATCAGGGGTGACCATCTCTCAGAAACAGAGAGACAGGACCTGGAACCGTCACATACGGCTGATGATGTCACAAATATACAGACGGATCAGCTTGTGTGTGTAGATAACTGACTGTGATGTGTAACTGTAACGCCAGAAATGACAACTGTCGGGAAATGAAACTTCTATCTGTGGTCTGATGACGATCTCTGAATGTTTAACTCTCCGCAGTCATGCTGCATCTTCATCCATGAAATCCTTATTGAAAGAACACGTCTGTAACCTACCGACTGATTTATTTTAACATGTTTTATTCGAGACGGCAGCAGATAAAACTCACCGCTGATGAATGAATGAACGAGGGAATGAAACGGAGAGTCTGGCTGAAAGTGGGTGGAGACAGCAAGAAACTCAAGGTTTCTCCACATTAACCTTCTCCCCACCAGGTTAGTTTCAGAGAGTCTGTTACTATGGTAACTAACCGAGGGTTTGGGACCCCCTCTTCGTGAAACAGGCTAGAGTTCCTACTCTTTCCCTAGGCTGAGTTACCTACCTTTATGTCAGAGTTTCCCTCATTTCAGGGTTAAACATCTCAGGGTTTTCCTGAAAGCTGCTTCGTGCAGCAGACCCTGGTCTCGCTGCTGTGTTGTACCGAACGCATTTGCTACCACCTGAACTCCGATCATCTCTCCCATCGGGGAGTTCACTCAACTGTCTCTTGTAAATGATTAGAGTGTTAAAGCAGAACTCAGTAACTTCAGCTCGGGGGCTCCCCTAGTGGACCGTTCACGGTCGTAAGTTCGTACCCCCCTACACCCCCACAGCTCACAGACGACTTTTCTACCTGTCTTTCCTCTATTCTGATCCCGGATGTTGCTTTTCTAGCTTGTTGATGCTACGTGCTGCGTTGGTAGCAGCATCACGTCTCCCTCTACTCAAAGCAAAGTCCTGTTTCTGAAACGGGACGTTTTACCGCGATTTGCAGGTAAATATGCCGTGGATTATATTTTTCTCTGGTGTTGGCGAGTAGCAGGTAAGAATACGAACTTTTATCTGCTTTTTTTGCGGACGTGACAAGTGATTAATGAGCCTGAAGCAGTGATGCTTCACCCGGCGCCCAGGCCCCAGGCGCAGCTACGTGAATCCTCTGGTCCAGCAAAGAGTTGGTTATGAGAGCCAGGAGCCGTGTTTAGGTGGTGTGAGGCTAAAGAAATGTTTTTAGCTGGCAACCAGCGCTGGTAGTCTGGTTCAAATCAGGAGCTGGAAGCAGCTCCGCGATGGGGACCTGAGTACCGTACAGCGGTTTCTGTTGTCGTAAGTTCTGTGTCGGGTCGACGCAGGCCGAACTTGCAAGGAAGCTGAGCCCCTAACCCCTTTAATTTCTACATGATTTTACCACGTTTGTCTTAAAAACGGATGAATGGTGACACGGATAAGCAGCTGGAATTTGGATGGATGTCAGCCGTAATGTCCCAGTTATTGTATTGGAAATAAAAATTTACTATCAGTGAAAAAAAAATCCCAAAACCTTGAAGTTTACTTTGTGAACAAAAGATGAATTACTTGTAAACAAATGCTGATGAGGGAAAAACAAACAGTTACTGCTCTGTGTTTTCTCCCACATAATGTGGAAGTTGTGGGGCTCATGTCGTAGCCGTGGTGGCCCCTACAGCTGAGCTGGGCCACCACTGCTGACCTACTCGCCGAGATGATGATTGAGGCTGTAGAGCTGCGGGGAGTTGAAATAAACATATTTGAGAGAACAAACAGTCTGCCTGTGATATGTGTAAACATTTAACATACATTTCTTAATGATTAATCAATAACTGATCGTTAATTCTCCCGACATTCGATCAAAAAGATAATCACTAATGGCCATCCCTTGTTCCTATAGCTGACTTGTTGGAGGTGCGGGGCTATTGGCGTAGCCGTGGCAAGCCCCTATACTGTAGCTGAGTTGTAGAAGGGGCGGGGCTAACGGATACTCTGACAGCTTGCCCAGATCTTACGTCTTCAAATTTACCTTTTCTATGTGTGCGAAAGGGAACAGAGGCCCCAGCCAGAGATTTTTTATTGGCTTGGCTTGAAGCTAAGGAGAGACAAAAACAACAGGATGATGACTTTCATTTACTCCGAGTTCACTTCTTCCTTAAGAGAAAACAGGGATGACATCAGCAGATCTGAGATAGAGTAAAGTCTGGCTCCCGTCAGGAGTCAGCTTAACCTGATAAGATAATTGATGTGCAGACATTTATCACATTTCCTCTATAACTCTGTCTTCCAGCTGCATCTCACGTTAAAGCCGTAGGGCTGCAGCACTTCAGGCCATAAACCACACCCAGTCTGTCCTGATGCTCCTCTTCCTCTCTTCTTCCGGTTTCTCTGCATCCACAAATGCTATTACACACACCCTCTGGTGAAATGGGATCATCTGTTTATCTTATCACGCTCATTTATGCCAGACTGCCATCTGGAGGCAACAGCAGATGTAGGTCCTCTGGTACTGTACCTGCACCAGCCTGGATCACACCATCACAGCGCAGGTGGAGTCCAGAAATAAGATGTTTACACCGGAGAAAATGGGATTTTAAAGAGCATTTATATAAGAAATAACATCATCATCATCACTAATGAGGCTAACTCCTTTCTAGCATGACTCAGCGCTGGCTGGGCCAGGAACCGGACAAACTTGCTGTGTCTACAGGGGGTAAATTATTGATGAAGCTGGATTAAATAATGTGACTGTTTTATGATTCTGACGTCCGTTTGATGGTCGCTTGACTCGGAGCTCACCTCCCCTCATAATGGATGTGGCATGACTCAGCAGGCGGAGGGAAAGGATGAGTCGGCAGATGGCCGGGTGTTTACTCTCATCCATGTCTGAGCGCCGTTCCCAAACAGAGCCCTTATCTTTGTTTCTGTGCTCGTCTCGGTCGTTCATCATGGAGACATTTCCCGCTGCTGTGGGCAGCACTGGTTTCTCATGTTGTCCACTTTGGGGGAGCCAGACCAGTTCCAGACCAGTTCCAGACCAGTTCCATATTTTGCATGTTTGTCACACTTAAATGTTTCAGATCATCAAACAAATTTAAATGTGAGAAAAAGATAACACAAGTTAACACAAAAATGCAGTTTTTATGAATAAAATTCTAATGAAGGTTTTTGGTAGTAAGCGGGAGAAAAATCTAAAAACCTCCATGTCCCTGTGTGAAAAAATGATCTTTCCCTAAACCTAATAACTGGTTGTTCCACCTTAGCAGCAACAACTGCATCAAGCGTTTGTGATAACTGGCAGTGAGTCTTCTACAGCGCTGTGGAGGAGTTTTGTTTCCACTCATCTTTGCAGAATTGTTGTAATTCAGCCACATTGGAGACTTTTCCAGCATGAACCGCCTTTTCCAAGGTCATGCCACAGCATCTCAATGGGATTCAGGTGGGGGCTTTGACTAGGCCACTCCAAAGTCTTCATGTTGTTGTTCTTAAGCCATTCAGGAGTGGACTTGCTGGTGTGTTCTGGATCATTGTTCTGCTGCAGAACCCAAAGTGCGCTTCAGCTTGAGGT
Organism: Atherinomorus stipes; assembly: GCA_023101725.1. Lineage (NCBI taxonomy): Eukaryota > Metazoa > Chordata > Actinopteri > Atheriniformes > Atherinidae > Atherinomorus > Atherinomorus stipes. Next base: position 14,332 of record JALJCO010009739.1, read on the forward strand.
CACCAACAGATGGCCGGACATTCTCCTTCAGGATTTTTTGGTAAAAGCAGAATTCATGGGCACATTTACACCACAGCAAGTCTTCCAGGTCCTGAAGCAGCAAAACAGCCCCAGAACCATCACACTACCACCACCATGTTTTACTGTTGCTATGATGTTCCTTTTCTGAAATGCCGTGGTGCTTTTACGCCAGGGGTAATGGGACCTCCACCTTCCAGAAAGTTCCACTTTTGTCTCGTCAGTCAACTGAGTATTTTCCCAAAAGTCTTGGGGATCATCAAGATGCTTTCTGGCTAAACTGAGACGAGCCTTTATGTTGTTTTTGCTCAGCAGTGGTTTTGGTCTTGGAACTCTGCCATGCAGCCATTTTTGCCCCCCAGTCTCTTTCTGATGGGGGAGTCATGAACACTGACCTTCATTGAGGCAAGTGAGGCCTGCAGTTCTTGGAGGGTGTTCTGGGGTCTTTTGTGACCTCTTGGATGAGTCGTCGCTGTGCTCTTGGGAGTCATTTTGGTCGGCCGGCCCCTCTAGGAGGAGTTCACCACTGTTACATGTTTTTTCACCATTTGTGGATAGTGGTTCTCACTGTCAGGGTCTCTGGAGTCCCAAAGCTTTAGAAATGGCGGTGGAACCTTTTCCAGACAGATAGATCTCAATGACTTTGTTTCTCATTTGTTCCTGAATTTCTTTGGATGGCAGCATGATGTCTAGCTTTGGAGGGTCTTATTGGTCTGCTTCACTTTTTCAGGCAGGTCCCTATTTAAGTGATTTATGAGATGGAGAACAGGTGTGGCAGTAATCAGGCCTGGGTGTGGATAGAAACTGTGAGCCTGTTCAATGCAGTTTAGGCCTACATAAGTTAATTTTTGACAAAATTGAACTATACTTTTCAACTCTTTTGTAAAGCATTCTGCAACAGTTGTTCTGGCGATGCGTGTTAGCAGCTTTCATGTCATTTTTCACTTTGTACTGAACAGTAAATACTTAAAATTTCCATTTTGACAACATTGGAACAAACATCTGACGGGATGGTCGCCGTCAACTTAACATGCTAGTGTTAGCATTGCATAGTTTCACCTAGCTGCTAGCATGGCTAGGCTTGTGCTTTGAAAAGATGCTGCGTTCTATTTGAACTCGGAAGTCAGAAATTCCCAGTTCCAAGTTGGATGTTTCAACTGGAACGGCCCCTCGAAGTCGGATTTCCCACTCAGAGTTGGAGAATCCTCGCACCTCCGACTTCAGATTTACAGATAGCCGCGCCCAGTGTTAGCAGTTTTAGAAGGTCCTGCAATGTTACATTTATTTACACTTCCAAATATTTTGTAGCATTAAATCAGTCATACATGTAGTTTTGGTTTATATAGATGTAGGGGTGTAGGGGGTTTCTGCTGTGGTGTAATTCACATTTTTCATGTGGTATATGTGAACTACAACACCAGTTGTGCTAGCTACAGCTAATAACATTAGCCTTAGCAAACACGTTGTTTTGCTAGGCAGCTATCTTATTTTCCGACCAGTGAACTGGAACGCAGTTTCCCACCTCCCAGTTCTGAGGTAAAATTGAACACAGCATCAGACATGATACTGAAGCTTCAATGGTTAGCATTAGCTATGTTAGCTAAGCAGGAAACATGAAAACAGCAGTTATGATAACATTTCATTCTCTCTTCTCTTCCAGGTAAGTTGATGTGGAACTGAACTCAGAAGCTTCGCTGTAGGTAACTCAACTCTGATTCTTGAATTAAATCCTTCATGTGTGCAGGTTTAATGATCACGTGTGCTCATTACTCCTGATTAAGTTTTTTACGACCAAGCTAGTAACTGTTCAGCAGGTGGAGTTCTTCTTCTAGATGCAGCTTCATTGGTCGTTTTTTGGAGATGGTGGCAAGCTGTGCTGTTAGATGTGGACTATTTCTCTGATTATCATGCAGATTACTTTCTTTTTTTCTGAACGTCGTCCTGTCTGGCAGCAGAATGGTGATCTGGCTGTTGTGCTGTGCCGAAATAATTTGCATTATTTCATTTTATTTTATTATATTCTTTTCAAAGCTTGTTTATGACTGAGTTTTACATGATAGTGTTGGACCTGATGGTGGAAGTACAACGGAGTATTAGGGCCACATTAAGCTTAAAGCAGTTTTTACAGACTTCGAGAAGAAAGTTGTAATTTTGTGAGGATAACGTTGAAAATTTATACGAACACAGTCTTGATATTTTAAATAAAAAAAAAGGAAAGTTTATCAAAATGAGGGTGGTGGAAAATTTGGTGCAGATTTACTTACAAATCACTTTCTTTTTTTTTCTAAACGTTGTCCTGTCCGGCAGCAGAATGATGCTCTGGCTGCCATGTTGTGCCGAACAGCTCCTCTTGATAATTTAATTTAATTTAATTTAATTTAATTTAATTTAATTTAATTTAATTAAATTTAATTAATTTAATTTAATTTAATTTAAAATTGTTTTGAATTTTTATTTTATTCTTTTGATAGCTTTTAACGAGAATAAAGTCTTGATATTTTAGATGTAGAAGAGGACAGTTGATGAAAATGAGGGTGGTGGAGCATTTGGTGCTTCAGCAGAGGTTTTACAAACCAGGAAACCCTCAGTCTCTTGGCACATCAGCACCACATTGTCATCGGTATCAGGACTTTGAAAAGAATCCACAAGAAAATGAATCTATTCTACAGAGAAGAAGCCGATGAAAAAAAAAAAGTGGGGGGGGGGGGGGGGGGGGGGGGGGGGGGGCAGCTTTAGTGGAGGGGAACTGGCTGGAACTGGTCGTCTGCAGGGTTATCCATGTTTAGAGTGTGCTTTTTCTGCTCCTCCTTTAACTCAGACCTAAAAATTGTTTAATGTACACAAAGTTAACAAATGACCCATTAATTACATTACTTTTATCACTTCTAGAACACATTTAGGGTTAAAGGTGTCTCAGCAGAAATTCTGCATTTATCTTTAGTAGACTAAACTACTGAAACCCTGTCCTTACATGTCTCCCTAAAGTCCTTCAGACAGCTGCAGTTTAGTCCAGATTGCTGCTGATACGTTCTCACATGCTGACTTCACAACTGTCTTAATGTGAAGCTAAAATTTGGGTCTGAGTCCTGGACTACTCCTGGATCTCTGGCTTGGCTTTTAGTTGTAAAATAAGTTAATGTTATTTTATGGGTTTATCTTCTTCTAAGTGGTTTTATGTGTATTCCAGTCATGTGGCTGTCTTATCTATTCTTTGCTCATTAAAAAAAAAAAAAAAAAAAAAAAAAAAAAAAAAAAAAATTTATTGCTTGATTTTGATTATTATCATTTTATTTTTAGAACTTTGGTCAACTGAGGTTGTTTTCTTAAATTTGCTTTATAAATAAATTTTGACTTGATTCTCAGACATTTATGCTTATTCTAAAAAAAAAAAAAAAAAAAAAAAAAAAAAAAATGTGAATTTACAACTTTATTCTCATAATTTTTTTTTTTGTAAAACCTTTTCCTTGTAAATTTGTAACTTCCCTAAATTAACGACTTTATCGTAAATTTGTTGTAAATTTACGTCAATATTCTCACAAAATTATGACTATTTCTCATAGATTTACAACTTTTTTTTAATACAAATTTATAACTTTATTGTAAATTTTCAACTTCTTTCTTGTAATTTATGACTTCATCCTCATATATTTACGACTTTATTCTGGTAAATTTGAGACTTTTTCTTCATAAATTTATGACTTCGCTCTCATAAATTAACGACTGTATTCTTGTAAAATCATGGCTGTGTCCGAATGTCCTCCCCCTCCCTAACCCCTCATTCACTACATAGCAGACTATCTAGTGCCCCCGTTCTGCCTGCGATTTGGACACGAAGCTGACTACTTTTTCCTCACCGCAAATCACGTGATTACCAGCTGTCACCGTGGCAACCATGGCAGCACGCACGAAAAGATGTCATTCCAAATCAAATCTGTAATTTTAAGTGAAGAGATTTTATTCTCTTCTATTGTGTTTAATCTTTTTTTTTGTTGGTGTCGTTTTCTCTCTTTTTTCCGCCACTCGATGTGTCCAACACCTCGCGCCATTCAGGTTTACTTGTGCAGCAGTGAAAACTGTCCCCCCTCAAACAGCCGGGTCGTTTCTCAATAGGGAGCCGAAGTCCCCCCCCCCCTCTACTTCCGCACCGTGGGACCTAAGAGACGAAAAAATCTGAATGGAAGTCAACGAGGAGAAAATAAGTATCTTCTGGTTCCAGTCGTTCTCCGTCCTGGATTCCAGATATGTTAGTTTGGATTTAAATGAAATTTTTTTGTGCAAAGAAAAAATAAAATACCACAAAGATTTTAGATTATTTCAGGATTTAAGTGAAGCCTCTGTGTGAACTACAGCTCTTGTTGCACGTGACCTGCGTCACCAGCTGCCTGAGTACGCTACCGTGTGATTTTACTCCGGCACGTCATCGCTTTTACTCAATTTTTTTCAAGAACAGGTCTCGTTCATGCCCGTCGCAGGAAGGGACGTCATCGCTTGCAGCGAGAGCTGTAGTCCAAAAAACGGCTTCAAGTAAATCCTGAAATTATCAAAAATCATCACAGTATTTCATTTTTTCTTTGTACGAAAAAATTTCATTTAAAACCAAACCAACATATCTGGAATCCAGGACGGAGAACGACCGGGACCAGAAGATAATTATTTTCTCCTCATTGACTTCCATTCAGATTTTTTCGTCTCTTTGGTCCCACGGTGCGGAAGTAGAGGGGGGGGGGGGGTGGCTCCCTTATGTGCATACTTGTGTGTACTTGTGTGTACTTGTGCGTACTTGTGTGTACTTGCGTGCTCGTGGACTCGTGAAACGTCATCTCCTGCGGTCCAAGTCATGTTCCATTAAAAAGTTCGCTTCTCGGCAAATCCCCGGATGAAAACTTCTTCCGCCCATTTTACCCAGCATGCATCAGAGGAGGCTCGTGCGTACTTGGCCAGATATAAATCCCAGCATGCACCTGCACACGTTTGGCAGCCTCCTCCTCCCTCCTCCGCCTCCAACAGCCAAACCTGAGCGATCATTTCTGTTCTTTACTGTTCTCCGTATTTTATCTGCAGCTCTTCCTCCATCTTTCCTCTCTCAGCTGTTTCTGATCACATAATTATGACCTGATTGTCCGTTTGCATTAATGTGCTTATGCATGGAATAAATATAATTTACATGTTGGGGAAAAAAAACAAAATGCCCACTTTGCATAATTGTTTTGGAGCAGTTATTTTAATTGTCTTTTTTCTGCACAACAATAAATATACTGTAGAATAATACGGTTTTATTTTCATGTTGCAGGCAGACCTGCTCACTGCTGCACACCGTTGGTGGTGACGTCACTAGTTTGTGTTGTCCCAATCAGTCAAGTAGGCGGAGTCCGTGCTTATGAACTCCACAAGTGCAGACTTCCAGTACGTACTCACAAGTGTGTACTCACAAGTACACGAGTGTGTAGTACACAAACTACGAATAGGGGATTATCACGCTTACCGGAAGTTCCCGGATTTTGACACTTCCTCTTCCGGGCCATGTTAACATCAGCCGTTCCTGCTCTGTTATACTGTTTAAATCGGATAAACTCCAAACATACTCAAGTTTTCATTCTAGACTGAAGTGATACTGGATCAAAAGCTGGATCAAAGCGATCGATTCGCCGCGGTGAAGGGCCGAACTTTATAATAAAACACACGTTTGTTTGTCGCCATGGGGCACAACACCGGCACTTCACAGCATGCTAGCATTAGCCAGCTAGCGTTTACTGACGTGCTTAACATTGTGCGTCTTAAAACACACAAACATCTGAAAATCGGGTCTGTACCCCCCGTTTCCAGTGGAACAACTGGGGACTGCCAAGAAAGGAGACGCTTTCAGATGCTTGTGTGTTTTCAGCCGCACAAAGTTAGGCACGTCATCAAGCTGGCTAATGCTTACAGGCTAACACGACTGTATAGTCTGCCGGCCACAAACAAACGTGTGTCGTTTTATTATAAAGTTCGGTCCTCCACTGCGGCGAATCGGTCGTTTTGATCCACTTCTTCCTCAGCATCACTTCAGTCTGGAATGAAAACTTGGCATTGGCGTTTATCCGATTTACAAAGTTTAACAGAGTAGTAGCTGACGGACTACTGTTAGCAGGTTAGCATTAGCCAGCTTGATGACGTGCCTAACTTTGTGCGTCTGAAAACACACAAGCATCTGAAAGCGTCATCTTTTTTTGGCAGTCCCCAGTTAATCCACTGGAAACGGGGAGGTACAGACCCGATTTTCAGGTGTTTGTGTGTTTTAAGACGCACAAAGTTAAGCACGTCGGTAAACGCTAGCTAGCTAATGCTAGCATGCCGGTGTTGTGCCCCACCGGCTGCAAACAAACATGCTACGTTGTTTTATTATAAAGTTCGGCCCTTCACCTCTGGAGAATCGCTTTGATCCACTTCTTCCTTAGTATCACTTCAGTCTGGAATCCGTGAAAGTTTCAGTAGGGTTGGCGTTTATTCACGTTATCTACGAAGTAAAGCAGGGACATTGAACTGGACCGGAAGTGGGCCGTCTAACTGTTTAAAACCGGAAGTTCGGAACACGGAAGCGTGATAATCCCCTATCGAGAGACGGCCCCGCTCTGCTGCAGGTTTACTGGTGCAGCAGTGAAAACGCCCCCCCTCAAACACTTTTCTGCTGCAGGTTTACCGGTGCAGCAGTGAAAACGGTCCCCCCTCAGACAGTTTTCTGCTGCAGGTGTACCGGTGCAGCAGTGAAAACGGTGCCCCCTCAAATAGTTTTCTGCTGCAGGTTTACCGGTGCAGCAGTGAAAACGGTCCCCCCTCAAGCAGTTTCCTGTTGCAGGTTTACTGGTGCAGCAGTAAAAACGCCCCCCCCCCCCTCAAGCAGTTTTCGGCCCAATCCCAAACCGTCCCCTACACACTCCCTTAACTATCGAGTGTCCCCCCAATGAAGTCACACTTGCGCTGTAGAGGGCGCCTTGATTGCAGGTGGAGGGTGTTAATGACAACGAGACGCCCTCTTCCCCCAACTGGAAAAGGAAAGCAGTCATCGCCGTGGCAACACAAACACCCCCCGTGTCAAATAAAACTGTGTGGAAATACTAACTCACACTCATGTGTGAAGAATTATGTTTTTTTTAATTAAATAATAATGATCATGATCCTACAATTAAATAAATGATAAAATTATTATTATTACTACGAATGATCATTTATCATTGTCATCATCATCATTATTATTATTATTATTATTATTATTATTGTTATTATTATTATTATTATGCCAATAGGAGGATTATAATCCTCTCTTTTCCTGCTCAAACATTCCCTTCCATGAGCGCCAGTGGTTTGAAGGATACCTGTGCACCTGTCATCGTTTTTTCTTTTTACCCAATAAAATAACTCCATTCATGTTTTTCTATCAATATTGACAAACATGCATGACACGTGCGGAACTCATGTGTGGAACATGACTGTTTCCTCCTCCATTTAGCCGTTGCACCCGCTGCAAAATTCTGGCGAGTCTGCAGTGATGCAGACTCGCCGATTGAGGGCTGAACAGTCCACTCTCCCTCCACCCTACTCGGTTTGGGACGGCCCTTAATATGGCGGAGCCTCCGCGGGAACGCGCAAACGGAGGGGTAGTGTGTAGGGGTAGTGCTTAGGGGCCGGTTTGGGATTGGGCCTTCTCCTGCAGGTTTACTGGTGCAGCAGTAAAAACGGTCCCCCCTCAAACAGCTTCCTGTTGCAGGTTTACCGGTGCAGCAGTGAAAACCGTCCCCTCTCCAACATCTTTCCGCAGTGTTCCCAGTGTTTTGAAGGTTTAAAGATAGAAGCGGGTTTTCACGGTGAACCAGGGCACCGTGAGGAACTGGTCCTTCCTGAGTCTGGTCTGATAAATGCTGACGTGCATCACGACCAGCGAGTTTGCAGTGAGTGCGCTGAGCTTATTAGATGCTGCAGTTAAGTTTCCCCGTGAGAGCGATCCATCACTATCACGTCTGCAGCCGCTGAGTCCGAGCAGCAACCGTCTCCTCAGTCAGAGAGAAGACCTAAAGACTCATCTACGGCTCAGAGAGCATTTCTAAATGATTTACATGCCTCCGTTACAGCAGGAGGACGTCTGTGTGGGGAGCTGTTAGAAACGCTGCACGGTTATCATAACTCATCTATCCTGGGAACGGTGTCCAGGCCAATCAGAGTCTCATCCGTCAGATTCGTGGCCACAGTTCGTAATGGAGTCCAGGTCAGGACGGACCACAGCTGTTTTCCGCTCCGTCTAAATCGACCTTCAGAATAAACGTCAATAAAAACGCAGATAACATCATTTCTCAGACTTCTGCAGCCGTCTGACTGACTGACTAAGTCAGAGGAGATTTTACAGAGACTCCGTCTGTCCGGAGCTGCAGTCACTGAACTCCAGTCCAGCAGCGGTGGGTGCTGGTGCCAGTAACACACCAGTCACACACCAGTCAGGCTTATTTATGGAGAGCCGTCAACTCTTCTATTTTTACCAGCGGCTGTAAATGTCTCTGCTTTCCACCTCCTCTCTGTCGGGAGACTTGCAGAAACACTTTCACACTTTGCTGCTGCATGCAGAGCTGCTGCCAGGAATATCCAGGAACAATAAGTGTGAGTGCTGTGGAGGTCAGAGGCAGAGGACGCGGACGCTGAGTTACTGGTTCCCACAGACGCCCACTGGTGGATCTATGCCGTATGATAACAGATTTATGGAATTCCACGTGAAGAAAAGCCACAAACAACCCCATTCACCTTCAAATTGTGATGTAATGTCCGCAAACCTCCACTAGAGGGCGGTGTTGGCCAATGCAAATTTACAGGAAGATGAAAGAACTGAAGTTTTATTTAAATATACATATGAATAAACATTTTAGTTGTTATTTACATACTGCACATTGCATGTTCAGTAGAAGTTTTTAAATATTGAAACAATTTAATCTCATATAAAATTACAGTAAAATAAATATATACAAAGAAAGGTACATTTGGAAGAAATAACAAAAAAAGATTAATAAAGGAAGATAGATTAAAAAAACTTAAATTAAAATAAAGATATAAATGACCTGATCAAAAAGAAAATATAAATAAAAAGATATGGATTTAAAGCAAAATAAAAGTAAAACGAAATAGAATTAAATACAAATAGATTTAAAAAATACAGCAATAAATAAAAATATATCAAATAAAAATATTCTTAAATAAAATGTGAAATAAAATATTGCCTAATTTTAAAGAGCTAAATTAAGATTTATAATAAATTAAACTAAAATAAATGAACAAATAAATTGATCAACAAGAGAAATATAAGTAAAACAGAAAATTAAAATTTAAAATTTAAAATATACAACATGTATTCCTGTCATGGACGTGGATCAGGAGTTGCTGTTGGAACAAATGAATCCTTCAGCAGGTTTTTTTTTTTTAGTAGTTTTGCTGCTCCTGCGGCTTATAATCAGGTGTGACTCACTGTATTTGTATAAAAATATATACTTTGTGTGTGCAAAATTAATTTATTTGCTTATACTCCTAATATTTTGCACGTTGTGGCAAAAACATCCAGATGCATATTAATCACAGGCAGATGTGTTATATAGATAAAAGATCCTATTTTACCCGTTTAAAAGGCGCAGTCATCATTGGTCCTGTTAGTGAATCAGCTGCAGCAGATTTTAGAAGTTTTCAACAAGTTTGTACTCGTTTCAGTACGAAACAACCTTTCTGAAATCAGGTCAACATAACCTGCTTTCTGCTACTGCTTTATGATGAGGTGGAACGGGAGATTTTCATGGTGATGAGGTAGAACGGGAGATTCTCATGGTGATGAGGTGGAACGGGAGATTCTCATGGTGATGAGGTAGAACGGGAGATTCTCATCATGATGAGGTAGAACGGGAGATTCTCATCGTGATGCAGTGGAACGGGAGATTCTCATGGTGATGAGGTGGAACGGGAGATTCTCATCATGATGAGGTGGAACGGGAGATTCTCATCATGATGAGGTGGAACAGGAGATTCTCATCATGGGGGGGGTGATGAGGTAGAACGGGAGATTCTCATGGTGATGCAGTGGAATGGGAGATTCTCATGGTGATGAGGTGGAACGGGAGATTCTCATGGTGATGAGGTAGAACGGGAGATTCTCATCATGATGAGGTAGAACAGGAGATTCTCATGATGATGAGGTGGAACGGGAGATTCTCATCATGATGAGGTAGAACGGGAGATTCTCATGGTGATGAGGTAGAACGGGAGATTCTCATGATGATGAGGTGAAACGGGAGATTCTCATGATGATGAGGTAGAACGGGAGATTCTCATCATGATGAGGTGAAACGGGAGATTCTCATGATGATGAGGTAGAACGGGAGATTCTCATGATGATGAGGTGAACGGGAGATTCTCATGATGATGAGGTAGAACGGGAGATTCTCATCATGATGAGGTAGAACAGGAGATTCTCATGGTGATGAGGTGAAACGGGAGATTCTCATGATGATGAGGTAGAACAGGAGATTCTCATGGTGATGAGGTAGAACGGGAGATTCTCATGATGATGAGGTAGGACAGGAGATTCTCATGGTGATGAGGGAGAACGGGAGATTCTCATGATGATGAGGTAGAACGGGAGATTCTCATGGTGATGAGGTGGAACGGGAGATTCTCATCATGATGAGGTGGAACGGGAGATTCTCATGATGATGAGGTAGAACAGGAGATTCTCATGGTGATGAGGTGAAACGGGAGATTCTCATGATGATGAGGTAGAACAGGAGATTCTCATGGTGATGAGGTGAAACGGGAGATTCTCATGATGATGAGGTAGAACGGGAGATTCTCATCGTGATGAGGTGGAACGGGAGATTCTCATGGTGATGAGGTAGAACAGGAGAGTTCTCATGGTGATGAGGTGGAACGGGAGATTCTCATGATGATGAGGTGGAACGGGAGATTCTCATGGTGATGAGGTAGAACAGGAGAATCTTAAGGATGATGAGGAGAACGGGAGATTCTCATGGTGATGAGGTAGAACGGGAGATTCTCATTGTGATGAGGTGGAACTGGAGATTCTCATCATGGTGAGGTGGAACAGGAGATTCTCATCGTGATCATGTGAAACAGGAAATTCTCATTGTGAATCTGTGGAACGGGAGATTCTCATCATGATGCGTTGGGATGAAGCAAAATTCCTGAGGAATGTTTCCAGCGCCTGGTTGGAGCTGTGACACCGGGGCTCTGACCCGGTTCTGGAAGGCAGAGCGGAAGAAGCGGTTGTTTACTGTAATGTAAAGGTCGTGGTCTGTTTGTTGACGATCTCGGTGGAGCAGAATCAGCAGGACTCGTGTCATTAGTGGGGAACTTTGAAGAACACCTTTGTTTCCAGAGCTTTTTATTTCAGCTCATTTATTTGCCTCCTCTGGTCTTGGAATCTGGGTCAGCTCATTTTTCTCACCTGCTGCTCCAGAACTGGTTTAACACCTGTCTGGGGATGGAGGTGGGTGGGGTAAAGAGGCGTCTAATAACCACAACGATAAATGAGCCCAGAGCATGAAATCCACGTCCTAAAATGACTGAAGAGAAATGTGCATCTCTGAACGAACCGGGTCAAACAGAACCCACAAGGTTCTGTTTGTTTGTAAAAGTGAAACATGAAAGTCTGAGCCGAGCCAACATCCCCGGCCCCGCCTGTCTTTGTCTCCTCTCCTCTCATCTCCAGCAATGTTTTCCTCCCCAGCATTCCCCCTCTGCCCTGTTGCCCTGACAACAGCCAGACAGACAGCCAGGCAAGCGTTTCCGTGGCGACGGGACAGACGAGGGTTCCCTGCCTCAGCAGCAGCAGCACCTGTACACGTGCAGCCAGATTTGCATGATAAATACAAACCTGGGGAGATGTCTCTTTTATCCACGGTGTTAATTCAGTTTAGCAGAAGAGGAGCTCTGAAGGATGAAGATCCAAGAGGATATTTACTCTCCTGCATATGGATGATTCAGAGTGCAGAGACGCACGGCAACAAGGCTGCTGCTGGCCTGTAGGTTGGAGAGGTGGTGGGGATTAAAAATGAGCTTCCTGTGGTGTCGTTTATCTTCAAATGTCAAAGATACCAAGAGACGGTCCCCTTCAGATCAACCCAAAGCTGCTTTTAACTAGATTTTCTTTTACCGATATCCGATACACCGATATTGTCCAACTCTTAATTTTCAATATTAACTGATACCAATCTATGCAGACAACTGTGACATTTTATGTCTCATAATCTGAGAGATACGACTATATTCTGCTCGTAGAGCAAAGATCCCAAAATCTCCTTAACTCAGGCAGAGGAGTTCATTTTGGACATCTGGCTGCCTGATATCAGATACTAGCAGGTATAAGATACTAGCAGGTATTAGATACTACCATATATCAGATACTAGCAGGTATTGGATACTACCATATATCAGATACTAGCAGGTATTAGATACTACCATATATCAGATACTAGCAGGTATTGGATACTACCATATATCAGATACTAGCAGGTATTAGATACTACCATATATCAGATACTAGCAGGTATCAGATACTACCATATATCAGATACTAGCAGGTATTGGATACTACCATATATCAGATACTAGCAGGTATTGGATACTACCATATATCAGATACTAGCAGGTATCAGATACTACCATATATCAGATACTAGCAGGTATTAGATACTACCATATATCAGATACTAGCAGGTATTAGATACTACCATATATCAGATACTAGCAGGTATTACATACTATCATATATCAGATACTAGCAGGTATTAGATACTACCATATATCAGATACTAGCAGGTATCAGATACTACCATATATCAGATACTAGCAGGTATTAGATACTACCATATATCAGATACTAGCAGGTATTACATACTATCATATATCAGATACTAGCAGGTATTACATACTACCAGATATCAGATACTAGCAGACATTTTATCAGCAGCTTCAAAGTAAGTCAGTCTGTAGCAGCAGCAGCTGCACCGTAGTCACATGACTCTGAAAGGAATGCTGGGAAATGAAGTTCTTCCAGGATAACAGCGACTTTTATACATCCAGGAATAAAGGAACAGGATCTCGTGAGATTTGACACTGGAATGAAATCTTGCAAGATTTTGTTACTACTGCAGATATCGGCCGATAATACTGGCAGATTGATGATATCGATATCCCTATAAATTACCAACATGTTAAAACATGTTAAAAAACATGTTAAAAAGGCTGAAATTACGACTGTAAAAATGACTTGTTAAGGGATGTTCAGTATTGCCGCTTCAGCACCACTTTGTCGCCGCTACGTGGCTACTTCGTGGCTACTTCGTGGCTACTTCGTGGCTGCTTCGTGGCTGCTTCGTGGCTGCTTCGTGGCTGCTTCGTGGCTACTTCGTGGCTACTTCGTGGCTGCTTTGTGGCTGCTTCGTGGCTGCTTCGTGGCTACTTCGTGGCTACTTCGTGGCTGCTTTGTGGCTGCTTCGTGGCTGCTTCGTGGCTGCATCGTGGCTGCTTCGTAGCTGCATCGTAGCTGCTTCGTGGCTGCATCGTGGCTGCTTCGTAGCTGCATCGTGGCTGCTTTGTGGCTGCATCGTGGCTGCTTCGTGGCTGCATCGTGGCTGCTTCGTGGCTGCTTTGTGGCTGCTTCGTGGCTGCATCGTGGCTGCATCGTGGCTGCTTTGTGGCTGCTTTGTGGCTGCATCGTGGCTGCTTCGTGGCTGCATCGTGGCTGCTTCGTGGCTGCGTCGTGGCTGCTTCATAGCTGCATCGTGGCTGCATCGTGGCTGCTTTGTGGCTGCATCGTGGCTGCTTCGTGGCTGCATCGTGGCTGCTTCGTGGCTGCGTCGTGGCTGCTTCGTAGCTGCATCGTGGCTGCATCGTGGCTGCTTTGTGGCTGCTTTGTGGCTGCATCGTGGCTGCTTCGTGGCTGCTTTGTGGCTGCCTCGTGGCTGCTTCGTGGCTGCGTCGTGGCTGCTTCGTGGCGGCTTCGTGGCTGCATCGTGGCTGCTTCGTGGCTGCGTCATGGCTGCTTCGTGGCGGCTTCGTGGCTGCATCGTGGCAGCTTCGTGGCTGCATCGTGGCTGCATCGTGGCTGCTTTGTGGCTTCTTCGTCTCATTTTTGTTGCTACTTTGTTGCTGCTTCGTGGCTGCTTTGTCTCATTTTTGTTGCTACTTTGTTGCTGCTTCGTGGCTGCTTTGTCTCATTTTTGTTGCTACTTTGTTGCTGCTTCGTGGCTGCTTTGTCTCATTTTTGTTGCTACTTTGTTGCTGCTTCGTGGCTGCTTTGTCTCATTTTTGTTGCTACTTTGTTGCTGCTTCGTGGCTGCTTTGTTGGAGCTTTGTCTCATCTTCGTCGCTACTTTGTCGCTGTAAAAAATATAAGCTACAATTGTAACACACACTACTTCGTCGCTGCTTCTCTGTCGCTGCTTCGTCGCTACTTCATCTCATCTTCGTCGCTGCTTCGTCTCATCTTCGTCACTATGTCATCGCTACTTCATCGCTGCTTCATTGTTGCTTCATCGCTGCTTTATCACAGCCTCGTCTCATATTTGTTGCTACTTTGTCGCTGCTTCATCTCATCTTCGTCGCTACTTTGTCGTTGTAAAAAATATAAGCTACAATTGTATCACACGTCTCCAGAAGCTTGGGTTGGAATTTATTAGTCTATGTTGTGATAACTTGAATTGTATTGTAGCAGTTGGAAAAGTCCTGAAAATGTCCTGGGAAATAACTTCTTAAGTGGGAACCCTGAATACTTGCTGATATTACATAATAATGCCGATATCGGCCGAAAATATCAGATATCTCTACTGTAAAGTTTATGTGTCTCTCACATACTAGTGTTAAGTATACTGTATTTGTCTCTGACTGAAAGGAGTGCTGGGATATGAAGTCCTTCCAGGATAACAGCGACTTTTCTGCATGCTGGTCCGGTGTTAATGGAACAAGATGGAGCGAGATTTTGTAATGGGACGAGATCTCGCGAGATTTTTATATTTTCCGGTATCACATTTTAATGTTGATATCGGCCAATAATATCGAACATCTTTACCTTTAACCCAACATAGCTACAGCACTTTTGTTCCCAGTCCAGGGACGTGAGCCAGGGTCATCCAGCCAGCAGTATCCCTCTCAAACCAGTTGGCCCCCATCAATTCTACATGTACCTGTGTTCTTCATGAAAATGCTAAACATCAACAACATCCTCTCAACATATTAAAGCTTCCTTGTTTTGCATCGAGGGCACCGAGGGACGCCTGAACAACTGAAGACATGAGCTGCAGTGCATCTTCCCGCCACTGTGTGGCGGTAATGCGCCGGTCAGCTGTTTATTAAACTGCAGTAAGCAGGCATTTTCAGCTAGCCACGAGTCAGTATTTTACGTGACAAAATGAAGATGAAAATGCTCCCAAAGCCCCTAAAAGTCTAAATCCAGGCCAGCTGGTGCGTTTTTACGAACAGAGAGTTAGCTTACACTACTAGCGCTGAGGCAGTAAAAACTAATGTGCACCTGCAGTAGAAACCGAACATCCGACACTCACCGGAAAGCAGCTGGAAGTTTTCACTAAAAAAACAACAAATCATTTTCACAGATGCAGAAAACGTCCAGCGAGAATATCTGACATCTGTTCATTAAAATGATTCAGATAAATAAAGCAAACATTTTATTTATATTGTAAACAGATAAACAGCAGCCTGGCCTACATTTATTTACAGCTGATTTATTTTCACCTTTTTTTTTTTCACTGCATCATTTTATTGCTTTAATTCCCTTTTTTTCTCATCAGTTTTCTTTTTACTGAGTAAAATCTAATAATGAAGTTTTTGGGGTTTTCTAATAAAGCCTGACTGGATCTTGTAGATGAGTTCACGTGGCGTGTTATTGTGTGCACACGTTCACATACATGATAGATAAACATGTTTATGGTGATCTTAATATTTTCTCACACTCTTCAATGCAATGATGAAGACCTCCATCAGCTCTGCAGCTTTGCAGGCTGATTAGTTGGTGTAAAAAGAAAGAAATGATTTCAGAAAGAAAGCAGCAGCACATCCAGAGAATGCACGGTGAAGAGCTGCAGTGATGGAGCCTCCTCCTCCTCCCTCCTCTCCTGGGGAAGCTTCCGGCTCTTGGTAGATTCTTCATTAACACAGCAGCTACTTATCAGCTCCTCTGGTGCCTGAGAACAGGTGCTGGCCTACTTCCAGCAGCCCCACCAGTTACCATTAAAGCAGAGGGACTGGGAGGAGGTGGCCGAGCCTCAGGGAATTCTGACCTCTCCGTGCTTGTTTTCCCCTCCTCTTCGTCGTGATTGCTTCCTCTCTACTTCCCCTCCAACATCAGGACTGTTTGATCTCCTGCACTGGAAACCAGCAGCTCCCAGTGCCATGAAACCCTCCTCATGGTTGCCATGGTTATTCACGTCCACACGATGACTGTAGCAACGCTGTTCCTGGAGACCATGGAGGAGGTGGCTCAGCAGGAGTCCAGGTAGACACCAGTACATCCCACCATGCTTTCATGCTGCTGGGAGCTTCCCAGTGACTGAATACGATGCACGCTTTGTAACTGTATCAGTCAGAAGAGCTGCGACCTGGTCCATGGTGGACCCTGCTGGTCGTGACCTGATCACTTCCAGTAACTATCTTCTCCATCTCTCAGACAACTTATTTCTGTTCTTGGGCCAGCCAAGAACAAAAACAACATTATCAGTAACAGTGAGTCCTCGGGTGCAGTTCCCCGAAGTTTCAAGCACGCTGTGGTTTTACCTTTTCTTAAAAACCCGGCTTGGATCCTGCCCTTTTTAACAAGTTTTAGACCAATTTCCAGACTTCCCTTTATTGCACAAATCCTGGAGAAAATTGTTTACACACGGTTGATGAACTTTCTTGAGGCAAACAATATTTTTGAGGTATTTCAGTCAGGCTAACCCCTCCACAGCACTGAGTCAGCCCTTTTGAGGGTTTTAAAGAAAAAAAGATATACTTTATTAATCCCAATTAGTGAGCCAATTAGGAAATTCAGTCTCTGCATTTAACCATCTCAGGTTGAACCTGAGAGCAGTGGGCTGCTATTTAAAGAGCCCGGGGAGCAGTTGGTGGGGCCTTGCTCAGGGGTCCACCCATGACATTACCACTACGCTACCCACTCCCCCAATTAATAACGTTCTTTTAGCTTCTGATGCTGGAAACTACACACTCAAAAATAGAGGTACTAGCTTGTACTTACAAGGGTACAAAGCTTGTTGCTGGGGGGGTCCTTTCTGAAAGACATTTCTGTACCTTCATGGTCCATTTTTGTACCTTATCAAGCTGTATGAGTTGATAAAGTACAATTAAACCAATTAAAGATGATGAATAAAAGTCAATAAAATAGAGATTATGACAACAATCAAAGATGCTGATAATAAATGAATAATTATTATAGAAATATTAGGCCAAACACATATATAATTATACATATAATTATTATTATGATGACTAAAATTACCATGATAATCATAATGTAACTATAATTATACTAATGTTTAGAAGTACTGCTGTTTATAGTTATTGTACAAACTACGCACATTTTTCAATGCTGCAGGTACCCTTAGGGTTGAAATGGTACAAATGTGTACTTTATATTACTTTGGACCCTTTTTTCATAGTATATAGGTACTTCTGGCCTCATAAAGACCAATATTGTTCCTTTGAGAGAACATTTGTAAAAATGTACCTACAGGTACAGAAACGTTCCTGTCTCATAACACTATTTTTGAGTGTATGTGATTTTGGTTCTTATTAGATTTAACGTCTGTCTTTGATCCAGTGGACCATCATGTTTTAATTTTAATGAGCACTGTGTGGGTATCTGTGGTGTCGCCTTGGAATGGTTTAAATCCTACTTGGCTGAGAGGACATTTTCCATGAAACAAGGCAAGTACCAGTCCTCCTCTGCTCCATTGTCATATGGTGTCCCCCAGGGGTCAATTCTTGGCCCACTGTTGTTTTCCCTTTATCTCCTACCTCTAGGATTAGTCCTCAGAAAGCACAAATGTACTTTTCACTTATATGCTGATGACACAGATTCATGTGCCATTGAATCACAGGGACCCGTCCTCTTCATTAAATACTTTGTTGGCTTGCCTTGATGAAGTTAAAGCTTTGGCGGCCTTGAACTTTTTACATTTTAATGAAAGTAAGACTGAGGTCATAGTTTTTAGTCCTGATGCTCACTCGTCCCGTCCCGTTGACCTAGGCCTTTTGGCCCAGCATGCTAAACCTGTTGTCACCAGCCTTGGTGTCCTGCTGGATGGCACTTTGACTCTTGACAGGCAGGAGGAGGCTGTGGATAAAGCCAATTTCTTTCAGTTGAGGCATTTAGCTAAAGCAAAACATTTCTTATCAAGACGTTATTTGAAATAGTGAAACATGCTTTCATGACTTCCAAGCTCGATTATTGTAATGATGTACCCCCAAAACATTTGTTCCGTCTTCAGCTGGTGCAAAATGCTATGACTCGCTTGCTGGCTGGTGCTTCAAGGAGAGAGCACATATCACTGGTTTTAGCTTCACTACACTGGCTGCCTGTTGTTTTTAGGATTCAGTTTAAGATTCTTTTGTTTGTGTTCTCTTTAAATCTTTAAATGCCCCTGCCTACCTCTCAGAGGTCTTACACCTTCACTCCCCTATCCGGTCTCTTAGGTCAGCTGACCCGCTGCTCCTAGAGGTGGCGAGGAAACAGCGAAAGCTATAGGGAATAGAGCTTTCTCCGTGGTGGGACCAAAACTATGGAACTGGCTCCCACTACAAGTTAGGCAAGCTCCATCTCTGCCTAGTTTAAAAACCCTCTTTAAAATCCACCTATTTTAACTGGCGTTTTATCCATCCTGAGCCATCTTCTTTGATGTCTTCTATTTCTTTTTGTAGTTTTTACCGTGTTGCTTGATTTTTGATTACCGATTACCTGATTTTATTTATTGTTCCTGTAGAGCACTTTTGTTCAGTTGTTGCTGTCTTTAAAGTGCTTTATAAATAGGTTGGCTTGGCTTCCCCCTTGAAACATTCACAGCCTTGAGTGACCAGGAAACCTCCCTCCGGTCAGGATGAAACTGGACCTACTGGACCAGGACCACTGGGTCTGAGAACCCTCAGCCTGCTGGTTCTCTTGAGATATTTCTGCAGCAGGAGCTGTGAGAAGAAACGGATCAGTCAGAGCTCCTCGTTAGCAGTGACGGGAGCAGATAACGTCCCTGCTGTAGCCTGGTGCGCTGGAGAAAGGAAATCCAGGAACTATGACCCAACAGCAGGATGCTCCTGGTTTTCCTTTGTGTGACTGTCGATATGCATGCTGCTGCATCTCCAGCGCGGTTAATGAGTCCGGGTTCAGTGAAACTATTGATGAGCTGGAGGGGACCGTGGCTATAAAAAGCAGAGATGAGGATCGATTGGATTGGCTAACAGATTCATGGGGTGATGTTGTTCTGTCTGACTGGGCGTCTGGTCCTGATTCTGATGATGCAGAAAGACATCATCTTCTGACCCAACCCGACAGCAGGAAGAAGATAACCACCAGTTATTCTCCACTATGATTAACATTTAAATCTTTTAGTTAAAGGTCTGTGAGGAAACTGCTGTGAGCTTTGAGCTTAACCTGGTCTGTTTCTGTCAACGTCTGACACATAACTGCACATGACATTAATCTCGTTTTATTAACTAGACTCTTAGTGGGAGTTTGAATGTTAGAATTTGGCTTTGGCCCAAATAAAGTAAAGAATATACACTATGTTGCCATAAGTATTATCTCACCTGCCTTGACTCACATCTGAGCTTCAGTGACATCCCATTCCTGATCCATAGGGTTCAATATAAGTCTTCTGGGAATTCTGTCCACAAGGTTTAGGAGTGTTTCTCGGAATCTTTGACCATCTTCCAGAAGCACATTTGTGAGGTCACACTGATGTTGGACCAGAAGGCCTGGCTCTCAGTCTCCGCTCTGACTCATTCCAAAGGTGTTCTATGGGGTTGAGGTCAGGACTCTGCGCAGGCCAGTCAGTTCTCCCACACCAGACTCTGCATCCAGGTCTTCATGGACCTGCTTTTGTGCCCTTTGGTGCACAGTCATGTTGGAAGAGGAAGGGCCAGCTCCAAACTGGTCCCACAAAGTTGGGACATGGAATTGTCCAGAATGTCTTGGTATGCTGAAGCATTCAGAGTTCCTTTCACTGGAACTAAGGGGGGCCAAGCCCAGCTCCTGAAAACACCCCCCACACCATAATCCCCCCTCCAGTGATTGGTCCTCCAGAGAACGCCTCCACTGCTCTAGAGTCCAGTGGCGTGCTTTCTACCACTGCATCCACGCTCGCACTTGGTGATGTATGGATGGATGCAGCTGGTTCTATGCAAACCCATTCCATGAAGCTCTCTGTCACTGTTCTTGATCTGATCTGAAGGCCACATGAAGTTTGGAGGTCTGTAGTGATTGACTCTGCAGAAAGTTGGCCACCTCTTCTCACTATGAGCTTTAGCATCACTGACCCGCTCCATCAGTTTACGTGGACGACCTCTTCATGGCTGAGTTGCTGTCGTTCCCAAACACTTCCAGTTTCTTATGATCCAGCTGACTGTGGAATATTTAGGAGGAAATTTCACCACTGGATTGTTGCACAGGTGGCATCCTATCACAGTTCCACGCTGGAATTCACTGATTCCTGAGAGCGACACATTCTTTCACACGTTTGTAGAAACAGTCTGCATGCCGAGCTGCTTCATTTATACACCTGTGGACATGGAAGTGATGGAACACCTGATTCCATCATTTGGATGATAAGCAAATACTTTTGGCAAGATAGTATACATACATACATACATACATGTATGTGCATGGGTGTTTGTATGTGTGTGTACGCATAGGTGTCCTCAAACTTATTCATACCCTCCATAAAAAAGGCTATATTCATAATAGTAATTCAAATAACAAGAAACTAAAGAAACTAATAAATTAAAATTTGCTAAATTATAATTTAGTGAAATAAAATGTTGCTTTTAAATTGTGGTTGGAAATGATAGTTTAAAAAGCAAACAAACAAAACTTTCCCAAAACATTAGAGCACCTTTTCCATGAACAGTGGACCAACGTACCTGTCAACAGGTGCAGATGTCAGAAAACACCTGATTGCAGTGATTGTCTCAAAGTGTTGCTCAACAACATTTTAGTTCAGGGGCCCCATCATGCCACCATTTTTTGTGTGTTTGTTTTTGATACTTCTTTCAAACCACAATTAAAAGTCAGTGTCCTGATTTATATGGGGTTATCACTCGTTTAAAGATTTTAATCGTGATTTATCACAAGTGTGATTAACTTGCATTAATTGCAAATTAACCACTAATTTTTATTCTGTTCTAGACTAACAAGCTGTATTTCTAAGGAGAAACATTACAGCCAGTGATTGGTCCTCTTCAAGTCTACATGACTAGATGCTGCTGTGTTGCTACTATATTATTGCTCACCTGTAATGTTCTTACCGGAGACTCTAAGTAAAGAGTGCCAGCTTGCGTCTCTCCTGCCTGTGTCTTGGTAACATGATGTGATTGGAGAAAATGTTTCTGAAGTCTGTTTATGTCTCCGTAGACGACACCATATTGCTGCAAAGCAGATCTACAGTCCACAACCCGTTTTTATTCCCCCTTCCTTCACCCCTCCCCAGACACCCGTCCCCACCTCTCCACCTCCTCATAAAATATTCAGAGAGCCTGGCGCCTCGCCAGATGCCCTCTCCTCTCTGCCAGGCAGGAGGCCAGCTGACGGGGGCACAGGGCTCTGAGGGGGACAATGGTGGGATGTTAAAAGCAGGTTGTGATTTAAAATTCAGAACAGAGAAATATAGATGTGTTTACTCCAAACATAACTAGCTGGAAAACACATAAGTAAGTTTTGAGTCATCTCTTTAATTCAGAACCAGAGGAAAGACGTCCCCAATCACCTCCATGAGTTTAAACTTTGTCCCGCGGCCTGGAGGGCAAGAAGAAAGTTCTGATTGTCCTGGAGGACGGAACAGGCATTAGTTTATAACTCTTTGTGTCTCCGGACTTTTAAACTGGATTATCAGAGACCCTGGTGATTAGCAGGTCAGACCCCCTTTGCCCTGGAGGTAATCCTCAGTGTGCATATTCATGGACTTTCCTGGGAGCTGATCTTCCAGAAAGCAGCAAACATTCCTGGAAGAGAAGCTTATATACGTTAGATACAATCATTTGTTCTCACTTTAACCTGTAAAACTGCAGAGATACAACTACATCTGGATTTATTGATCATAGAGCCCTGATTTACGAAAGGTTTGCGCTCACTAAAACGAGCGCTATCTTCATGGCATGCAATGATCCGCTGGAGCTGATTTACAAAGCAGGGGAAAAGGAAGTTTTGCACCTATTAATGGGCAAAATAGCCTCACTATACATTTTGCGTGTCTGCTGTACAGTTTTGTGAAAAGGTGTTTGCTCCCTTCTTGATTTCTTATTTCTTTTGCATGTTTGTCACACTCATAAGTTTCAGATCATCAAACAAATTTAAATATTAGACAGAAATAACACAAGTAAACACAAAATAAAGTTTTCAGATGAAGATTTTTATTAGTAAGCAGGGAAAAAAATCCAAACCTCCATGTCCCTGTGTGAAAAAGTGATCTTCCCCTAAACCTAATAACTGGTTGTTCCACCTTAGCAGCAACAACTGCATCAAGTGTTTGTGATAACTGGCAGTGAGTCTTCTACAGCGCTGTGGAGGAATTTTATTCCACTCATCTTTGCAGAATTGTTGTAATTCAGCCACATTGGAGGCTTTTCCAGCATGAACCGCCTTTTTAAGGTCATGCCACAGCATCTCAATGGGATTCAGGTGGGGACTTTGACTAGGCCACTCCAAAGTCTTCATGTTGTTGTTCTTAAGCCATTCAGAGGTGGACTTGCTGGTGTGTTCTGGATCATTGTTCTGCTGCAGAACCCAAGTGCGCTTCAGCTTGAGGTCACCAACAGATGGCCGGACATTCTCCTTCAGGATTTTTTGGTAGAAGCAGAATTCATGGTTCCATTTACCACAGCAAGTCTTCCAGGTCCTGAAGCAGCAAAACAGCCCCAGACCATCACACTACCACCACCATATTTTACTGTTGCTATGATGTTCCTTTTCTGAAATGCCGTGTTACTTTTACGCCAGATGTAATGGGACCTCCACCTTCCAGAAAGTTCCACTTTTGTCTCGTCAGTCCACAGAGTATTTTCCCAAAAGTCTTGGGGATCATCAAGATGCTTTCTGGCTAAACTGAGACGAGCCTTTATGTTCTTTTTGCTCAGCATTGGTTTTGGTCTTGGCGAACTCTGCCATTGAGGCCATTTTTGCCCCCCAGTCTCTTTCTGATGGGGGAGTCATGAGCACTGACCTTCATTGAGGCAAGTGAGGCCTGCAGTTCTTGGATGTTGTTCTGGTTTCTTTTGTGACCTCTTGGATGAGTCGTCGCTGTGCTCTTGGGGTCATTTTGGTCAGCCGGCCCCTCAGGAAGGTTCCCCACTGTTCCATGTTTTCACCATTTGTGGATAATGGTTCTCACTGTGGTTCTCTGGAGTCCCAAAGCTTTAGAAACGGCCTTCAAAGTCGTGACCTCTATTCACTCTATTTATTAACTTTGTAAAAAATTAGCGCTCTTTTTTAAATTCCTTGTAAATCAGGGCCAGAGTGTGTTGACCCTCAGTCATCTTTACTTTTCCGTCTGTCCGTGTTCTTCTTCCTATTCTTGTTCTCCTTGTCCTCTCGCCCATCGGTGCAGTTTGTCTCCAGCTCTTCTTAAAGGGCAGA
This sequence comes from Atherinomorus stipes, assembly GCA_023101725.1. Classification (NCBI taxonomy): domain Eukaryota; kingdom Metazoa; phylum Chordata; class Actinopteri; order Atheriniformes; family Atherinidae; genus Atherinomorus; species Atherinomorus stipes. Next base: position 38,213 of record JALJCO010009739.1, read on the forward strand.
CTACTTCACAGTTACTTACTCCCTCAAAGTCACTTCTTCAGACGCATTCTGCTAAATCAGTTTGATTGCACTGCAAAAGCCTTTATTCTCGTTTCAGCATGTGTGTGTGTGAGTGGCCCAGAATGCTGGAGTTTCTTTTGTCTTGGTGTGCTTGTGCGGAACGTCATTTTCCCCTCTTAGCCAGCTGTCCTGATGGAAGTGGTGTCAGGCTGGGTCAGTGTCTGAGGCCTGTGTGTGGATGAGTTTCAGAGCTGGTCTGGGAAACGCTCTGAAAAGAGTTTTTCTTCTCTGGGTCATAAAGTGAAGAATCTGGATGTCTTCTTTGTGGGTGGAATTTGAATGGGAACAGGAACAGAGGATGCCTTTGTTTAGCTTTGGAGTTTATGCACACACACTTTGCCCGACACATGAAAGTGCACATAACTGGTTAAGCTGATCCCTCCCAGAATTTTACACCACACTCATGTCATTGAGTGTTGACCAGCATGGTTTCACCCACCTCAGCCAACCTGAGTATTGTTGCTGACCATGTCCATCCCTCTATGACCACAGTGGAGCATGGTCTGATGCTACTTCCAGCAGGATGATGCACCATGTCACAAAGATGACATCATCTCCACCTGCTTTCTTGAACATGGCCACGAGTTCTGGAGTCACAATGTTCTCCACAGTCACCAGATCTCAGTCCAGGGTCAAGTTCTACGCCCAAATTCTGTCAATCCGGGAATGTGATCTAGTTCTATAACAAGATCGAGTGGTAAAAAAGGGACCAGTGGTAGACAAGATCTAGTGAGCAGATCAGGGAAACTGTACTGTCTCTGCGGGGGTAAGAGGGCTCAGCATCCTTCCTTTATTTTGTTTGGCTTACTTGCTTTTAAAGGCGTTATTCACCTTATTTAGCCCCGCCCACTTTTTCAACAGAGAGGTATTTCCTGCATTGGTTTAGTACTTCTGGTGAGGCATGTTCTTAATATTGTTCAATGGAAAACATTACATGGGAAGAATGGAAAACCTGTCTGAAATGCTAAGTTAACTATATTAGGGCAGTTAGAAGTCGAAGTTGTTTTAAGGACAGGACTGTAAATATGATCATGTTCTGCCTCATCTGAAAGCTAAAATCCTACAAAAAGGCGCTGGACTGATTATTCAAGATGCTGTAGAGCATAGATGGTAAATAATGAATAAAGCGAGTCCACCGCTAGAGAGCAGCTACCACTGTTAGCAGCCGAAGCTAGCACCTTTAGGTCTATCGGGGCAGAAATTGATATGGAATCAAAATAAAGTGTCAGATTCTCTCCTTCCAGTTGTTGTAGCACCTGCAGTTAAAGCAATGAATGCTGCTCATGTTTGAATACTTGTAGCATTAAATAGCATTAAATCTGTTCATTTAGCTCATCCATGCAACACTGGCCAACCGGAAGTTGTAGGTGCCAGGTGTAGATATGGACAATCTGTGACAAGCAATGGAACCCAACAACAAACCACCACTCTAATTCAGATCAGAGGGGTGTTCCTCCAAATCTCCCCCCCTCCAAGTGTCACTGATGCCTTCATGAGCATTAAAGTCTCCCAGTAGAACCAAGGAGTCCCTGGATGGAGCGCTCTCAACACTCCATCAAAGGTCTGTTGATAGATGCATAGGCTCAAGCAGCAGTCTGGACTCGTCCCCCGCCTGGCAGTGGAGGGAGGCGACCCTTTCTTTTACTGGGGAAACCCCCCGTGCTTCTGGCACTTTCGAGTCGGGGGCATGTCTGCCCACACCAGCTCAGACTCCTTCCCTGCCGGTGGACGTTCCTCGTCCCTATAGATGGTTGAATGAAAATGTGTTTGCATTTTTTTGTTTGTTACATTTAAATGATTCAGATCATCAAACAAATTTAAATATTAGACTAAGATAAGACAAGTAAACACAAAATGCAGAAAGCATCTTGAAAATCCCCAAGACTTTTGGGAAAATACTCTGTGGACTGACGAGACAAAAGTGGAACTTTCTGGAAGGTGGAGGTCCCATTACATCTGGCGTAAAAGTAACACGGCATTTCAGAAAAGGAACATCATAGCAACAGTAAAATATGGTGGTGGTAGTGTGATGGTCTGGGGCTGTTTGCTGCTTCAGGACCTGGAAGACTTGCTGTGGTAAATGGAACCATGAATTCTGCTGTCTACCAAAAATCCTGAAGGAGAACGTCCAGCCATCTGTTGGTGACCTCAAGCTGAAGCGCACTTGGGTTCTGCAGCAGAACAATGATCCAAGAACACACCAGCAAGTCCACCTCTGAATGGCTTAAAAGAACAACAAAATGAAGACTTTGGAGTGGCCTCGTCAAAAGTCCCCACCTGAATCCCATTGAGATGCTGTGGCATGACCTTAAAAGGCGGTTCATGCTGGAAAAGCCTCAATGTTGGCGCTGGATACAACGATTCTGCAAAGATGAGTGGAACAAAATTCCTCCACAGCGCTGCTACAGAAGACTCACTGCCAGTTATCACAAACGCTTGATGCAGTTGTTGCTGCTAAGGTGGAACAACCAGTTATTAGGTTTAGGGGCATCACACAGGTGCATGTAGGTTTAAGTTTATTCCCCCTTAAAAATAAAAGTCTTCATTTACAACTGCATTTTGTGTTTACTTGTGTTTTCTTTGTCTAATATTTCAAACATGCAAAAATAAGAAATCAGGACTTTTTCACACAACTGTAGCTTCTGCAGCTAGACTGGACCACCAGCGACCCCATCTTCAGCTGGTGCCAGCTCGCAGCCTACCTGAACCCCACAGCCCCTCTTACAGGTGGACGGTCCACAGAAGATCCCAGTTACGACCTTGAGAAACTTGTTCAGCTCCTGATTTTTTCACGTCTCGATTATTGCAACTCGCTCTTTGCCGGCCTCAGTAAATCCTCCCTACGGCTGTTCAGAATGCTGCAGCCCGTCTTCTCTCCGGCTCTCGACGCTATGAGCACATCTCCCCCGTCCTACCCAGTCTTCACTGGCTCCCTGTTTGCTACAGGGTTCAGTTCAAATTTTTGTTGTTGACCTTTAAAGCGTTGCACGGTTCTGCTCCCAGTTACCTCTCTGAGTTATTGTCCCGCCACGTCCCTACCAGATCTCTAAGGTCATCCTCCTTATCCCTTCTGGAGGTACCAAGACACAGGTGCAATTCCAGGGGTGCTAGGGCTTTCTCTGTAGCTGCCCCGCGCCTCTGGAACGCACTCCCCCTCGAACTCAGGTCAACGCAGTCTATTAAAACCATGCTCAGATGCCATCTTTGGCACATGGCTTTTCCTTCTTAATCTTTTTCTCTCTTATTATTGTCTTATTAATTCTTCTCTTTTTAAGTTATATGTTTATGTTTTTAGCCATGTTTAGCCATGTTTTTGATGTCCTGCTCTGTAAAGCACTTTGGGCATCCAGCTGGATGTAGAAATATGTGCTATATAAAATGAAATAAATGAAAATAAGAGATGATTGAAATGAAAATGGAGTGGGGGCTATGCCACCCTTTCCTAACTGGCTGGGCTTAATGGGCAAAGGTCTGGCCACAGGTGCTCCCCTTTCATGCCCTATCTCCAGACTGGTTCCAGAGGAGGCCCCGTGACCCGGGGCCTGACTTAGCTCTGACTGTATACGAGTGCTCTTCCTGGTGTATAAGTAGTACACTTGATGCAACCACAGCCTTGTGTGGTCCAGTCCTTGCTTGTGTCCATGGAAACGGTGGTGTCTGTCACATGAACAATGTCCTATTTATTCCTAAGAGTACTTGATCTAATTGAAAGAGCGATCTAAAGAGGAAAATATTACCACAGCAAGAAGAAGAGGCTCCTTCAAAGACGAAAACCCCATGAAATCGAAGATTTTATGGCCCTGCATGAGGAAGGGGACATTTCCCAGAATTTGTCATGATGAAAACAAAGGTTTGCATCTCAATGTTTTGTCAAAGCAAAAATCCTCCATATAGATTATACACTATGGTTTATCGATGTGCATCCTATCAGAAAGATTCAACAGATCCTTTTCCTCCTTTTTAGAATAAACATTTAACAACAGAAATATGCTTGTGTTATATTCTGATTTGATGTCAGCCCAAGTAGCCGACCAACAGCAACAATGCAGACAAGTTGAAATAAAACTGTTCAGAATCAAACTTAAACATCCATCTTAATTTTCCAGGTTTTGTATCACTTCCCTTTGTCATCATATCCAGGAAGGGCTTCTCTGCTTGACTGCAATGAAATTTGATTCAGTTGGTCAGACAAGCCGACTTCTTCCAGGCTGACGCAGCTTTGTCCTCTACTGTAGACAGAGTCCCATTCACTGGAGTCCCTCTGGACCACAAAGAAACTATAGTTTGTTTCTTTACGTAGGCTGAGCTACAGAAGTTCACAAACAGAGAAAAATGAAAGAAAAATGTTTCTTTGCTTTTCTCATTTCATTTCAGAAGAAGAATGTTTTTAACAAATAACTGAGATAGCAGTTAATGATTTGGTAACAATAGTTAAACAATGAGATAACATCTGTAGGGGCATAAAAGTCCCTCAGAGGTTCCTGGAATACGACTGTTTTCTGCTCTCATGATGGATTTTTATTAGCGATATCATGTCATGTACAATTGTGTGAAAAGGTGTTTGCCCCCTTCCTGATTTCTTATTTTTTTGCATGTTTGTCACACTTGTATATTTCAGATCATCAAACAAATTGAAATATTAGACAAAGATAACACAAATAAACACAAAATTGCAGTTTTTAAATGAAGATTTTTATTAGTAAGGTGGAAAAATCCAAACCTTCATGGCCCTGTGAGAAAAAGAGATTGAAAAAAAGATAAGTGTGACAAACATGCAAAAAATAAGAACTCAAGAAGGAGGCGAACACTTTTTCACACAACTGTAGATCAGATAAAAACCTAAAGGCTTCATGACGATGTGGTAGGCTGGACATTATGGAAAAAATTATAATCACGATTATTTTGACTGATATTGAAATCACGATTAATATACACGATTATTCATTGATTTTATAAAAAGTGTTTATTGAACCACATACCTCAACTTGAAATATAACTTTTAAAAAATTAAACCGAAAATAAATTAGAAACAAGTAAAGGAGTAAAATAAGTATATTATTCAAAATAATAATAGCAACAAAAATGAAAACTAAGCCTACATGCATTCCTGTTCATACTCCCTGCAGTTTGCTTCCTATAACTCTACCAGTCTGTTCACTTTACGATTAATTGTTTTTCTTCGATTACAGTGTCTTTATAATTGTGAAAAGGCAGAATTGAAATCACGTATTAAAATTCGATTAATTGTCCTGCCCTACGATGTTTGCACTGCTGCCTCATATCAAGGTCACTGGTTTGAGCCTCAGTGGCAGACTTGTAGTCAAGATCGCCTTAACCTAGACCCAGACAATACCAAGATCTGAGAGTGTCAAGACCAAGACCAAGTCAGACCAAGACTCTTTTTTGCCACTTTTTCATGAGTTGTAGAACCTGAGCACCTTACTGGGTTCAGCTGCTTAGTATAAAAATGAAATTTTATTATTTGGTACTTGACTGGTACTTGAAGGGGTGTATAATTTTTTTTTTTTTTTTTAAAAAGTACTTGCCTGAAAATTATAGGTTACAAGTCCCTTCAAAACCGCTTGGCGTGTTTGAGACATTGAGAGACAGAGAGATGCAAGACCAAGACCAAAGATTGCAGAGGCCGTGACGAGACCAAGACAATGAAAAAGCAGTCTTTTTTTTAAGGATTTGTTTGGGCACTAGTGGCCTTTATATGACAGTATATAGCGACAGGAAAGGGGCAGAGAGAGCTGGGGAGAGACATGCAGCAAAGGGACCTGGACTGGGAATCGAACCAGGGCCGACTGTGCTGAGGAGCTATAGCCTCTGTTCATGGGATGGCTGCTCAACTAACTGAGCCAATCACCATCCCGAAAAAGCAGTCTTGGTCTTCAGAACGACAAGTCTACTCGGTGGGCTTTCAAACAGCGACTTTTTGGTATAAAGTTTGCATGCCCTCCTTGCTTATGCATGGGCTCTCTCCGGGTACTCCAGCTTCTTTGTTGGCCCTGTGCTGTTACTGATGACCTGTCCAGGTGAACCCTGAGCTTGTAGGTCACCAGTAACAGCAACAGTCATAATAACAGCATTCAAGTCCAAGGCAAATTTCACTTTGGGGGCACTAATGGAGTACAGATCTGGGCATGAAAAAGTGCCCCTTTCAGCCGACTGCCAGCCACTTACCAGCCACTTACCAGCGACTTGTCTGCTAATTCAATCGCACAGAGAAACACCTGTGTGCCCAGGGGAAACGATTTCAGAGCATAAATGAACGCCCAGAACAAGCACTGTTTCAACACGCCAAGTTTGGACACCGTGTGGAATGACGTATTTGCAGGACAAATCGTTCAGCCAGTGATAGTGCAGTAATGGTGCACTATTACTGCACCACTTCTGGCAGAAGAAGGAGGAACGTTTTCATGCCCACATCTGTAGCATGTCTTATCTAATCCAACCTGTCCTCCAAAGTCATGCGTACTATAGGGTCATTTATGCGCACCTGAAATTCCGCCTCTCTCTGAGCGTACTTCACGCTTCCTGTCACCCCTGGCGGCGGCAGGAGAAATTACGGCAAGTCCAACTAAAAGGAAGGAAGTCGATTGAAGAAAGATATTTAACAACTGGTTGAAACACTTGAGGCATGTTCAGCTTCTGACTGGTTAGAAAGCTGCTCCAGTAATCAGAGGCTGCAGTTCTTCCACCCAGCCGGTCTCGGTACGATTCTCAGCCTGGGTCCCGCTGCAGCCCCCACTC
>JALJCO010009742.1:0-10072 GCA_023101725.1 Atherinomorus stipes
TGTTAAAACTCTTCATCTATGCTTCGTCTCTGCTTCATCTCATCATCTCTGCTTCGTCTCTTTGTCATTTCTGCTTCGTCTCTGCTTCGTCTCTTTGTCATTTCTGCTTCGTCTCTGCTTCGTCTCTTTGTCATGTCTGCTTCGTCTCTGCTTCGTCTCTTTGTCATGTCTGCTTCGTCTCTGCTTCATCTCTACTTTGTCTCTGCTTTGTCTCTTTGTTGTCGCTGCTTCGTCTCTCTGCTTTGTTGTCTCATCATCTCTGCTTCGTCTCTTTGTCATTTCTGCTTCGTCTCTTCGACATGTCTGCTTAGTCTCTGCTTCGTCTCTTTGTCATCTCTGCTTCGTCTCTGCTTTGTCTCTTCGTCACCGCTGCTTTGGTGTCTCTACTTCATCTCTGCTTCATCGCTGCTTCGCCGTCTCTGCTTCGTCGTGTCTGCTTCGTCTCTTCTTTGTTGCTGCTTTGTCTCTCTGCTTCATCGTCTCTGCTTCATCTAAGCTCCTTTTCTGCATTGTCTCTGCTTCGTCGTCTCTGCTTCATCTAAGCTCCTTTTCTGCATTGTCTCTGCTTCATCGTCTCTGCTTCATCTAAGCTCCTTTTCTGCATTGTCTCTGCTTCGTCGTCTCTTCATCACTGCTTTGTCTCTTTGTTGTCGCTGCCTTGTCTTGTCTTTGCTGCTTCGTCTCTGCTTCATCTCTTTTTCGTCTCTGCTACGTCTGTTTCGTCTCTGCTTCGTCTCTTTTTCATTTCTGCTTCGTCTCTGCTTCGCCTCTTTGTCATGTCTGCTTCGTCTCTGCTTCGTCTCTTTGTCATGTCTGCTTCGTCTCTGCTTCATCTCTACTTTGTCTCTGCTTTGTCTCTTTGTTGTCGCTGCTTCGTCTCTGCTTTGTTGTCTCATCATCTCTGCTTCGTCTCTTTGTCATTTCTGCTTCGTCTCTTCGTCATGTCTGCTTAGTCTCTGCTTCGTCTCTTTGTCATCTCTGCTTCGTCTCTGCTTTGTCTCTTCGTCACCGCTGCTTTGGTGTCTCTACTTCATCTCTGCTTCATCGCTGCTTCGTCGTCTCTGCTTCGTCGTGTCTGCTTCGTCTCTTCTTTGTTGCTGCTTTGTCTCTCTGCTTCATCGTCTCTGCTTCATCTAAGCTCCTTTTTCTGCATTGTCTCTGCTTCGTCGTCTCTGCTTCATCTAAGCTCCTTTTCTGCATTGTCTCTGCTTCATCGTCTCTGCTTCATCTAAGCTCCTTTTCTGCATTGTCTCTGCTTCGTCGTCTCTTCATCACTGCTTTGTCTCTTTGTTGTCGCTGCCTTGTCTTGTCTTTGCTGCTTCGTCTCTGCTTCATCTCTTTTTCGTCTCTGCTACGTCTGTTTCGTCTCTGCTTCGTCTCTCTTTTTCATCTCTACGTCATCTCTGCCTTATCTCTGTTTCATCTCTACGTCATCTCTGCTACGTCTTTTTTCGTCTCTACTTCGTCTCTGCTACGTCTTTGCTTTGTCTCTTTTTCGTCTGTTTCGTCTCTACTTCGTCTCTACTTTGTCTCTACTTTGTCTCCGCTACGTCTGTTTCGTCTCTGCTTTGTCTCTTTTTCGTCTCCTTTTCATCTCTTTTTCGTCTCCGCTTCGTTCCTGTTTTCGTCTCTTCTACGTCTCCCTTTCGTCCCTTCTTCCTCTCTGTTGCGTCTCTGCTTCATCTCTTTTTTGTCTCTGCTACGTCTGCTTTGTCTCTGCTTCATCTCTTTTTCATCTCTTGTTCATCTCTGCCTTATCTCTGTTTCATCTCTACCTCATCTCTGCTACGTCTTTTTTCGTCTCTACTTCGTCTCTGTTACGTCTTTGCTTCGTCTCTTTTTCGTCTCTGTTTCGTCTCTCTACTTCGTCTCTACTTTGTCTCTGCTCTGTCTCTGCTCCGTCTCTTTTTCGTCTCCTTTTCATCTCTTTTTCGTCTTCGCTTCATTCCTGTTTTCGTCTCTTCTACGTCTCCCTTTCGTCCCTTCTTCCTCTCTGTTACGTCTCTGCTTCGTCTGTTTTTCGTCTCTGTTTCGTCCCGGCTACGTCTCTGCTACATCTCTGCTTTGTCTCTTTTTTGTCACCGCTTCTTCTCTACTTCGTCTCTTTTTCGTCTGCCTCTTCTCTGTTTCATCTCTGCTTTGTCTCTTTTTCGTCTTTGCTACGTCTCTGTTTCATCTCTGTTTCATCTCTGCTTCCTCTCAGCTTCATCTCTGTTTCGTCTCTGCTTTGTCGCTGCTTCGTCTCTGCTTTGTTGCTGATTTTTCGCTGCTTCGTCGCTGCTTCGTCGCTGCTTCGTCGCTGATTCTTCGCTGTTTCGTCGCTGCTTCTTCGCTGCTTTGTCGCTGATTTGTCGCTGCTTCGTCGCTGCTTCGTCGCTGCTTCGTCGCTGCTTCGTCGCTGCTTCGTCGCTGCTTTGTCTCTCTTTTTCGTCGCTGTTTTGCCGCTGCTTCGTCGCTGCTTCGTTGATGTTTTGTTTCTGCTTTTGTTGCTGCTTCATTTCTGCTACTTCATTGTTGTAGAACACTTCTCCAAAGTTTTGGGTGGAATTTATCCGTCTATGTTGTGATAACTTGACTTGTATTGTAGCAGCTGGAAAAGTCCTGAAAATATCCTGGAAAAGTCCTGGAAAATAACTTCAAGAAAAGTGTGAGAACCCTGGTTCATCCATCCAGAGTCCCTCCAAGCATTTCATGGGCCTTATACCATAATTAAATGTGTCTGACTTTAATACTGAATGGATCAGTGTTCGTCCTTCTTTATGATGGACGTGGTGGACGTGGACAGATAAACCACATGTGGAGCATGTGCAGACCAAAACTGTCTTCATGTGGGATTCACATGTGGAAATGTTATTTTGGGACATTTTCTAGAGATCCAGATGTGAAGCATGTTTTCTGTTTTGTGGTTGGACGGCTGCTGAGTTCATGTTGGGACTGACACCATCCTCCTGTAGCTGAGCAGGACACATGATTCTAGCTGAGCTCTACTGTGTGGCCACCAGATGGTGCCAACATGCAGGACGAGGGCAGTCTGACATCCAGTGGAACCTCAGTTCATGTATGAGGACATTTTTATAATCCTATCTTTGCTTTCTCTTCTTTCTTCGTGCATCATGACCGGTTTATCGCTGAACTACATCTGCAAGCAGAGGAACTGCAGCACGTTTGCATCACATTTAAACCTTCTCTCTGTTCGGCCTCTTTGCTGGCGCAGGTCCACTTCGGCCGCTGGCTGATTGACGGCAGTCCCTACGTGATCCTGTCCGACATAGGCTCCGCGGCGTGGAACCTGGACCGCTGGAAGGGGGACCTGTGGGACACCTGCAGCATTGGGCTGCCGTTCAACGACCGTGAGGCCAACGACGCGCTCATCCTGGGCTCCCTGATTGCCTGGTTCTTCAAAGAGGTCAGATGTTCCGAGAGTCCTGTTTCCTGTCGTGTTCATGGAACTCAGGAGAACTTTCAGTCTGTTCCCAACTTTTTCTCGCTCTTTTCAGTTAACCGAGCAGCTGGGAGACAAACCCAACGTGATTGGTCACTTCCATGAGTGGCAGGCAGGCCCCGGGCTTATCCTCACTCGCTCCCGCAAGATTCCCCTGGCAACCGTCTTCACCACACATGCCACCCTGCTGGGGAGATACCTGTGTGCTGGGAACGTGGACTTCTACAACAACCTGGACAAGGTGAGAGGCTGCAGGACGGCTCACCGTGGAACAGGCCGGTTTCAGCCGGTTTCTAGTTTCTACACAATGCAACCGAAACACATGCAGATGCTCCGAATATCTGGCTTTAATCAGTGCCTGCAGACTTAGAGATCTACAATAATCTAAACAGTAAAATAAGAAAAAGTAAGGTCTTTGATATTGGCTTTTCATTAGTTTTTTAAACCAATATCAATATCAGCTGACACACTTCTCTGCAGACAACTGTGAGGTTGTATCTCTCATATTCTGAGAGATACAACTATATAGGGGACTATCACGCTTACCGGAAGTTCCCGGATTTTGGACACTTCCTCTTCCGGGCCATGTTAACGACAGCCGTTCCTGCTCTGTTATACTGTTTAAATCAGATAAACTCCAAACATACTCAAGTTTTCATTCTAGACTGAAATGATACTAAGGAAGAAGTGGATCAAAGCGATCGATTTGCCGCGGTGAAGGGCCGAACTTTATAATAAAACACACGTTTGTTTGTCGCCGGTGGGGCACAACACCGCACGACACCAGCACTTCACAGCATGCTAGCATTAGCCAGCTAGTGTTTACTGACGTGCCTAACATTGTGCGTCTTAAAACCAAGGGGCAAACTCCGCCTCAGAACAGTGAAGCTCTCTTCCGCGTTGTATATAGTGTAATCCTCCCTTCATCCGCTAGGGGCTGGCTCCAAGAGCGAGCAAATCCCCATAGACTCCCATGTTAAAAACGCCGACTTCACAGCAGAAATAAACAGGTTTACAGCCTGGTTCAAAAAATCATTTTAGGTTTATTAGGTCACGTTTACCTTCATGTCAACTGTGAGGGGGGTGAATTTTTTTATAACTCATTCGTTTAGATGTTATTTATTCTTCAAATTACACATAATTAAGGGCGTATCCTTATGATTGACATGCGGCAGACCGGAAGCTCCGCCTGCCGACCGAAGGCTCCTAGTTAGCTCCTTCTTTGCTCTTAATAAGGTCTCAGTTTGTTACAGAGTCGCACAACGGCGGTGTTTAGTCAGCGAATTGCAAGTCTAAGCATGTCTTACCTTAACCATGCCGCTTAGGGGGCTTATCTTTGTTAGCTCCTCTTAGTTTCGTGTTAGCTCAGTTAGCGTTTAGCCCACAGTACGTCAGCTGTCAATCATTTGTCCCGCGGCCGCGCTGTGCCCATTTTAGGATTTTCCTGGAGTGACGACGTACGTGACACGGCAAGATGGCGACGGTAAGACACGCCCAACTGGCTTCACATTTCTCTATTCAGAAGAGACCGGAAGCTACGTCCAGTAATTATATACAGTCTATGCTTAAAACACACAAACATCTGAAAATCGGGTCTGTACCCCCCCCCCCCCCCCCGTTTCCAGTGGAACAACTGGGGACTGCCAAGAAAGGAGACGCTTTCAGATGCTTGTGTGTTTTCAGCCGCACAAAGTTAGGCATGTTATCGAGCTGGCTAATGCTAACCTGCTAACACGACTGCGCAGTCTGCCGGCCACAAACAAATGTGTGTCGTTTTATTAGAAAGTTCGGTCCTTCACCGCGGCGAATCGGTCGTTTTAATCCACTTCTTCCTTAGCATCACTTCAGTCTGGAATGAAAACTTGGCATTGGCGTTTATCCGATTTACAAAGTTTAACAGAGTAGTAGCTGACGGACTATTGTTAGCAGGTTAGCATTAGCCAGCTCGATGACGTGCCTAACTTTGTGCGGCTGAAAACACACAAGCATCTGAAAGCGTCTCCTTTCTTGGCAGTCCCCAGTTGTTCCACTGGAAACGGGGAGGTACACACCCGATTTTCAGATGTTTGTGTGTTTTAAGACGCACAAAGTTAAGCACGTCAGTAAATGTTAGCTGGCTAATGCTAGCATGCTGTGAAGTGCCGGTGTTGTGCCGCACCGGGGACAAACAAACGTGTGTTTTATTATAAAGTTCGGCCCTTCACCGCGGCAAATCGATCGCTTTGATCCAGTATCACTTCAGTCTAGAATGAAAACTTGAGTATGTTTGGAGTTTATTCGATTTAAACAGTATAACAGAGCAGGAACGGCTGTCGTTAACATGGCCCGGAAGAGGAAGTGCCAAATGTTTCAACTTCCGGAAACCGGAACGCGGAAGCGTGATAATCCCCTATTATCACGCTTCCGTGTTTCGAACTTCTGGTTTGAAACACTTAGACGGCCCACTTCCGGCCCAGTTCAATGTCCATGCTTTACTTCGTAGATAACGTGAATAAACGCCAACCCCTTTCTTAAATTTTCACGGATTCCAGACTGAAGTGATACTAAAGCCCCGTTTCCACCAGCGGGTCTGGGTCGGGTCGGGCCGGATCGGTCCACGTTTTTTTGCGTCTCCACAGATAAAAACTGGGACGGGTACCCTTATATCCGACCCGACCCGGCCTACTTTTTTGGCACCCTTCGGTAGGGGTACTGATCTAACCGATCCGGACCAAAGAGGTGGAGCTAATACACAGCAATCAGCTGATTCATTGAAAAATCCGCCACTTCCCGCGTGACCCAGCGTAAAAACAAAGCCGGGGTGACTCCTTTCTGTTTCTGTCACGTGTGGCGCCGGTGTTTTGGTTAAACGGCGTTACACGGCGATGATGTCACACAATCACGTAGCAGCGCTGTCCAGCTAATTCTCCGCCTCCAGAATAAGGGTACAGGTTGCTGTGGGGACATAGCGTGAAATCAACACATCCGTACCCAAACCCACCCGATCCGGCCTGGCCCGGCCCGACCTGACCCAGACCCGCGGGTGGAAACGGGGCTTAAGGAAGAAGTGGATCAAAGCGATTCTCCAGAGTGAAGGGCCGCACTTTATAATAAAACAACGTAGCATGTTTGTTTGTAGCCGGTGGGGCACAACACCGGCATGCTAGCATTAGCCAGCTAGCGTTTACCAACGTGCTTAACTTTGTGCGTCTTAAAACCCACATACATCTAAAAATCCGGTCTGTACCTCCCCGTTTCCAGTGGAACAACTGGGGACTGCCAAGAAAGGAGACGCTTTCAGATGCTTGTGTGTTTTCAGCCGCACAAAGTTAGGCACGTCATCAAGCTGGCTAATGCTAACCTGCTAACAATAGTCCGTCAGCTACTACTCTGTTAAACTTTGTAAATCGGATAAACGCCAATGCCAAGTTTTCATTCCAGACTGAGTGATGCTAAGGAAGAAGTGGATTAAAATGACCGATTCGCCGCAGTGAAGGACCGAACTTTCTAATAAAACGACACACGTTTGTTTGTAGCCGGCAGACTATACAGTCGTGTTAGCGGGCTAGCATTAGCCAGCTCGATGACGTGCCTAACTTTGTGCGGCTGAAAACACACAAGCATCTGAAAGCGTCTCCTTTCTTGGCAGTCCCCAGTTGTTCCACTGGAAACGGGGGGGTACAGACCCGATTTTCAGATGTTTGTGTGTTTTAAGACGCACAATGTTAAGCACGTCAGTAAACGCTAGCTGACTAATGCTAGCATGCTGTGAAGTGCCGGTGTCGTGCGGTGTTGTGCCCCACCGGCGACAAACAAACGTGTGTTTTATTATAAAGTTCGGCCCTTCACCGCGGCGAATCGATCGCTTTGATCCACTTATTCCTTAGTATCACTTCCGTCTGGAATGAAAACTTAAGTATGTTTGGAGTTTATACGATTTACACAGTATAACAGAGCAGGAACGGCTGTTGTTAAAATGGCCCGGAAGAGGAAGTGCCCAAATACCGGGAAGTTCCGGTAAGCGTGATAATCCCCTATTCTGAGAGATACAACTATATTCTGTCAGTCTGTAGCAGCAGCAGCTGCACCCTAATCACAACTCTGAAAGGAATGCTGGGAAATGAAGTTCTTCCAGGATAGCAGGGACTTTAGACATGCTGGACCAACGCTGATGGACCAAAATCTCACCAGATTTTGTAATAAAACAACAAGATCTAGCGAGCTTTCTTTGGTAAAGAAAATTATACTGCTTTTTTTTTTCAATATCATATTTTGATGTCGATTTTATCCATGCTGGACCGATCTTGACAGATTTTGTAACAGAACAACAATATCTCATGAGATTTCTTCATTAAAAATATCGGCTCGAAAAAACGATACATATATTTTCCAATATCACATTTTAATGCGGATTTTATACATTCTGGACTGACCTTACAAGATTTTGTAACAGAACAAAGAGATCTCACGAGATTTCTTCAATAAAAATATTGGTCCGGAAAAACGATTCCAATGTTTTCCAATATCACATTTTAATGCTGATTTTAAATGTGGTGGACTCATTCTGTACATATGGATTCTGTAATGGAACAAGATTTCACGAGATTTCGGTAGTGAAAATATCAGTCTGAATAAAACTATACCGATATTTTCCAATATCATATTTTGATGTCGACATCAGACGATAATAATGATAGGCTGATAATATCAGACATCTCTAGTTTATAAACTTTAACTATTTAAAGATAAAGTTTATGAAAAAGTTATTAACTTTATAAACTTGTACATAAACCTTATGAACAGCTTCATATTGGTAAATTGGGTGAATTCTATTAGCTGTTGTTACTTAAATTATGTTGTCCAGATTCCCTTAAAGGTGTCATAACCTAGTGTTTTAGATACACAATCCTTCTTAAATTATCTTCAAATGATTTTTAATTACAGTTGGGTTGGAGAAAAATTTAATGAGCTTTTTTTTAACCTTTTTTTATCCCCAACTTTAGTTTGTTGTAAGAATACGCACGAGAGTGAGACCTGTCTGTAAGTGCGTTCACGAGGCAACTGTACATCTTCTCTGAATAAATATAATCCACTGGTCCCTGGTAGTGCTGTCCTTCCTGTTACGGCACTGAAAACTGCTGAATTTCTGCCGAGGCAGCTCAGCACGGCGTCGTCCTCCTCTCTGACAAAGCTGGTCATTAAACACTACTCCGCGGCAGGTAATCAGCTGATTTCAGGTGGTGCTAAAGAGGCCAGCTTAGCAGCTAGCAGCCTCTGTAGCGCGCTCTTGTGGACGATTCTGGTGTGAAGAGAGAGCCCGCACTCAAAGACGAAGCCACTTTCACTCTCCCGAGTTTCTGGCACGTTTTAACTGAGGTACTATTCCAGTACACATGTTTTAACATGAAAAAGTGGGTGATGACTCCTTTAATAAAAAATACTGGTCCAAAAAACTGATACCGATATTTTCTGAGATCACATTTTAACGCTGATATCGGCCGATAATATCGGACATCCCTAACAACAATATGACTGTTGTGTTATTATTATCCATGATATTTATTGCTATAGAGCTTAATAAACAATTAAACTTGCAAACAAACCCTTAAATGCAGTTTATATTTGTTCAGTCAGTGTGAGCAGAAAGACAGAAATTTTGTTGCAGTGTTGCAACATCTTCATATAAACCTCCTGAAGACAAAAACTAAACAAAGCACATCATTTTCTGCAGCAGAGGCGCTCTCAGCCCACATCTAGCAGGAAAAACTGTTCATCCCGGACGAGACCCCAGCTTCTTTAGTTCCAGATGTGGACTTTACTGAGTTAATGCTGAACTTTCTACTTTCTGTAGTCATTCATGTTCTTTCCTTTCCACTCACCTTATTTTTACACTAAGGATGTTCGATATTTGCTTTTTCACCGATATTCGGTATCCAATATTGTCCAACTCTTAAGTTCCGATATCAACCGATACTGATATATGCAGACAACTGTGAGGTTATTTATCTCATATTTTGTGAGATGCAATGGTCTGAAAAAATCGATACAGATATTTTCTGATATCACATTTTAACGCTGATATTGGCCAATAATACTGGACATCCCACATGAAAAAATTAAGAAAAAGACTGAAAGAAATTAAACTGCAACTGAATGAAAGAATAAGTATAATATGAAGATAAATACATAAATAGAAATAAATTGGTATAAACAATAATAGTAATTAAAGAAAAATAAAACATATTCAGTAAAATTTCCAGAGGCAGTTTGTAACAAATTTTCAACACCATGGAAACATTATGTTTTTTATTATCTGCAAAAGTCCTGAAATGTTGCCAGAGCCTGGTGATTGCCCTCCCGCCCCAGCTGCAGGTTTCATCGTGTGATCAGGACGATGAGCTGTGTGGACGCTCGGCGAGATGCTCTAATTGGTCCTGCTGCGACCGCTTCCTAAATGTCAGCATGCAGAGAAAGGTTGCTTCCAGGCTGCAGGCATGACTGACAGCTGACCCTCAGCCTCAACGCCGCTCAGTCGATGGGCTTCATCAATTTGCATTTTAAGATTTAATAACTGAGATGAAACGTAAACAGCACCGCAGAACGGAGCCGGAGGTGCTTCCAGAGTAGTTTCATTTTGTAATTAACCTTTAT
>JALJCO010009744.1:0-15472 GCA_023101725.1 Atherinomorus stipes
GACTTCAACCCCCGTCCAAATCGACTGGACAAACCTGCCTGTGAGGCCAAACCTCAAACCTATCTGAATCAGACTCTCACTGATTATAACAAATGGACTTCAACCAAAACCAAGGTCAGACTTTTAACTAACCTTCTGTTTTATGACAGTCAGACTAACTGCTGTAGTGATCTCAAGCCCAAAGGTCTCAGCAAAAGGATACACACATCTAACCAAATATACTTTGGAACACATACTGATTGATAAAGGCCACATTTGGATGTAAAACAGACGTCCCAAGGAGGAATTCTGTTCAGAGAAGGACCTTCTCTGAGTAATCACTAATTTATGATCCTGAGTGCAACTCAGAGAGGACCTGCATTTTGGTAAAACAAACAAAGGCCAATTGTTGAACTTTGAACCCATCCTCCAAGCTTGGAGATACTCCTTCACAGTATTTACGACCTGCTATAAATTGGTTCAGTATAGCCAATTTTGTAATGTGTTCTCAACATTCAAGAACTGTTTTATATTATCAGGAAAGTAAGCTCATGTTAATCCCATGATGAAGACTTTTCTTTTGATATGCAACATGATATACTTTGGTGATTAGAAACTACATGTTTCTTCCCTAAATTCACATCACATGCATTCCAGGATTTGCTGCATAAAGGTGAAGAAAGAGACACTTTACCCAACTGCTGAAATCCACTTTTACGTTAGAAATGGACTTCCTCATATCAAATGATGTCTAACACATGTATTTTCTTTTACAGGAATCTTAAATCATCAAGATTAACCCTGTTTTATCTGTTTAGCTGATTTGTTTATTCAATGTCTTTCTTTATTCATATAATTCAGATCTTTGCTTTATTTTATTTTATTGTGTTCATTTTATTTCATCATGTCTGAATAATTGATCCATTTTACACATGCCTCACTTAGAATTCACAGATGTTTATAACCATTAAGCTCAACTGATAGTCAAATGATCATTTGAGACATGTCTGACTATTGGATGAAACCTGACTCTGTCAGCTTCCCATTGGCTGACAAGCTGCAACCCACATTCCACTGCCAGGCAGAGCGCGAAGCTCTGAACTGAGAGAAGCAGATTGAATCTGAACACGCAGAAGAACGAACAAGGCAGAACTGAAGAAACTTGGAACAATGGGGAAAGAATGAGACGACACCTGCTCTGAACTCAGCAGAGTTCAGAACCATGGATCACTCGGAGGAGTGATGGAGAGAAGAAGACTTTAACCCAAATCATCTTTACTATCAACCATCCCGTGACATCAGTCCTGAAGCTGCACGTCTCTGGGGAGACGGATGAGAGAGAGAGAGAGAGAGAGAGAGGACGGACCAGAACCACCACTGAGCTGACCGCCCGCAGAGAGCCGGACGAACTTCCAGGAGATCGGGAAGATTTTTGGGGCCCATCCACCCGACAGTCTTCCAAAGGATTGAGGAACAGTCCAGCAGAACCAGGACGTGAGTGAAGCACCTCAGTCAGACGGAACCTCTGAGGAGAATCCCTCTCATTTGCTATGAAATATGATCTGATGTCACAAGAAGTTGGTGATAGTGAATTAATCCAGACCTACGGTTTACCAGACCCAATTTAACTTTGTTTAGTTGGATTAAGAAATCCTTCCTTCTTTTTCTTTGAACATTTATTAATTAAATGAGGCTTAATTAATTTATGTTTCATTTTCATACCATCTCACATTTCTTTCATAAGATAACTTTTGGTTGATCATCATGCTCACATATCTCTGGTATATATTTTGTACATACATTATCTCATGTAGTTTGTAGACTAGTTAATAAATACTCCGTATTATCTTAACTAGTCGTTGTTTGTGGTTTTTCTGATGTATCATGAAAGGTCACTTCAAGCGAGAACTCATGAAAGCGTCCTGAGACTGATCACTTCATTAAATCAATCTAAGAGTTGATTTAAGACTTTAATGGTTTTCCTTGCTTCCATTACATATCAAATAAGTAAGGTGGTGCTCCGAGGCTGTATTAGTATTGATATTAATAGAAATATTAATATTAATATTAATATCATACAAAGTGACGCTATATATATTGTGGTTGCCCAAGCTAAATCGTTACACTGCTGTCAGACTGTATTACTCCTGATCTGTTTGAAAAACACATGTCTGTAGTTTAATGACAACAATCAATTTGGATAAAAGGCCGAATATGCAGAATTTATCAAGGGTTTCTGCTTACCCGCTTTATGTGGCCACGTCAGTTGTTGTCAGAGAAGTCTGCATGCCTCCAATGCTGTCCCAATCGGACCATTAAATCATTCTTTCAAAGAGAAACAGGTTAAAATTTGCAATAAAAACAATCCAAATTGTACTACTCACTAGGGCTGGACGATAATTCAATATCAATATATATCGATCGATAGAGGTTTTTTCAATATAAAAAAAGAGGGTCAATAAAAGTTCAATATAGAAGCACAGTTTTCTGCTGTAGCCTATCAGGTAGCATGATACTACAGTCACTCCTTCATCCAAACCAATCACAAACACAGACCCAGGCAAAGGCTGAACTGGAATTCAGTGTTATGCCCCTTTCACACTTGCACTGGAAAGCGGTAATATTGTGAACTCTGTCCTTTTAACGCTGCATTCAGACATGTGTACTGGTCTTTTACCTCAGAGATGTAGCAGACATGTACTGGCTGGTCTACATGTCACAAGAGCGGAAATGTTGCAGCACGTCGTTTTGGCTGAAAGCACAAGAAAATGTTCTGGACAGAGTTGAAGGGAGAGCGGGGCTGTTCTGACTTTTCCGCAACCTTTCCTGATGTATGAAAGCGCCGGGAAACGATAAGTCCGTAAGGAAGCGACATGTTTGAAAAGACGAGTCTGTTTAAAGAGCAGATGGACTTTACCGTTCATGTTCCACAATGCAAGTCTGAAAACAGCTTTAGTTTGATCTTTATTATAAGTACGTCATTCAGCAAAAGCTTAAATGGCCAGGACTGCACCTAAAACAGCTTTGAATTTGATAATGGCTTTTTTTTTCTTTTTTTTGATAAATATCGATATCGATCAATACAGATTTTTTTTTATCAATAATCTTTTTTTCTATATCGTCCAGCCCTACTACTCACCATGTGGTTTTCACTCTGATGCCCGCATCCTCCACCAATTTGTAAGAAAAATGGGTGTTTAAGATACCCTCTAAACATTAAACCTCCTGTAACCTTCTTTACCCATTTTCCAGCGGGACCTTTTGCATCAGAAATGAAAACCAAACAATGCGGAATAAAAGTTAACAATTTATTACAGAATCAGAGGCAATGCATTACAGAGCTCTGGGTTCAGAATTCTTGCCCTGTCACCAACAAAGTGCTGGAGCCAGTTTGGAAAATCTGACACCTTCTAACAGTCCCTTGAACCCTTTTATACTGTTTAATGTCGGTTGAATCTTGGAGCTCCTCCCCCTGCTACAGAACAGCTGGACACACATCCTGGCATCTTCTGGCTCCTTAATTCCTGAGAGCTTAAAAGAGTGGAAAAATACAGAAAAAGAAAGGGGGAGAACAGCAAACAACAAAACCCCTAATACTTTGCACTTGTCTCCTGTGTCCGGTTTCACATGATGAGCCAAGTCAAACAGACCTTTCCTCCTGCAAGATGTTCTCAGGGTCTACAGGTCATAAACTGCCTAAATGATTTGCTACACTAGGTAATAAATGCTAAATAGCCCCACTAAACCACCTCTGGTGTGTTTTTGCACTGTCACGGAAAAACACGAGAAAGAGGTGTCCTGGTCCTAACCTCAGAATGAACTCTACAATCTTCATCTGATGTATAAGTCATTTTGCATGAAAACATGGATAATATTCTACAAAACCAAAAAATGAGCAAACCAAGGCTGAAAACCGAAATAAATTATCATGTCAGTTATTAGAACAAGGGATGTCCACCACTTTTTTGCCGACCAAGTACAAGTACTAGTGCTTGCATTTGAGTACTTGCTGATACCAGGTACTGATCCAAGTACCTAGTTAATGGCTATAAGTGGGCGAAATAAGTTAAAGGTGTTTCTTTTCTGTTTTTTGTTTGGTTTTTTGTTTTAAATAAAGAGAAGCATCTCTGCATGCTCAGGTGTGATGCGGGCATGTTTGTTGCAGGCAATGATTGTTCGACCCACAGCTCATGTGTGGGTCAAGACGCCGGGCTGGAGACGCCAGATCACGTCTGTGACAATGTGGTGGCAGACAGTCTGACTCAACAGATATGTACTACTAAAGTTATGACAAGGACAAGGACAACTGATAAAGTTAGGGCGACGTGACAAATTATGAACCTAGATTTCAAGATGTGCTGACGTGTCATTCACAGACAGAAGACTGCATATCAGACAGGAGGGGAGGGGTTTTGACACAGAGGGACCTTTTAAGCATCACAGAAGCAGGGAGAGGGACACAGAAGTGTGGGTTCGGAAGACGACAGACAGCTGACCAGACCGAACTTCGTTACTGACCGCTGAGACACGTACAGTATTTGACGACACAGTCCTCTGTCGTAGTTTACCAGTTATTTGTAATAAACGTGTAACCTTAAGAGACGCGTCTATGGTTCTTCACCGCCGCCTCCCGGTCTCCGCTCAGCTTCAGCTGACCGGCTGACCAACGAAGTGCCTGACAATACGCTGCTGAAATCCATAATTCAGGTCTGTACTCTGACTCATAAGACAACATTAGCTTCTCTTATCATTATACCTAAACGAGCAGCACTTCTGATCAATTACCAGATTGGCTAACGACAACTGCGCAATGCTGTGAAAGCAGCCTGCAGGCTTATTGGGCTCCATCAGTAGCCTCTGAAATAAAACTGTATCATGCAACATAATGTTAAACAATCATCTCACTTCCTTTGTCTGATCAGGCCTGATTAACAGCAGACCGACCGAGCTGCAGGATCTGTGTTCACAGCTGGCAGCATCACAGCGAGAGACGGTAAATGGTCTGCTCAGCCGCTTCTTGCGAAAAACTTAATGGTAAAAAAACAAACAAAAAACAAACAAACATTGATTTAATATTTATTTCTTTTGTAAGTGGCCATGTTATAAGCAAGAAACTACCTCGTAAGAAATGAAAACTTACAAGCTGTTGCAGTAGAAGCTTACAAACAGCCTCTGATGCAGCTGCCGTTTGCTGTATTTTAGCAGCATCGTTATAATTTTAGCTACATATTTATGTAAGTCTGGTGATGGAGCCAACCATGCCCCCTGGTGACTTGGACCTGTCATGGAGTTGGAATGCAGCTCACAGCTGGGGGCAATTAGTGATCAATGGAGCATCACTACAAAAAGACTGGTTCACTTCTTTGTCTGCGCCGATCTGAGAGTGACCAGGGTGGTAAGTCGACGGACTGGTAATGTATTAACTGATATTAGAGTTATGCTGTTAAGGTTGGATGTGCGATTAATATAATTGAGACGTTAAAGTGTAGGAGTTCAGTCGCTCACCCTGATCCCTCTTGGAATGGTCCTATTGCGTGCACGCTTTTTTATTGTACTGACGGAGATTTATTTTTTTATCTTGTAAGTTGTTTTTAACTCTGTCTCTCTCCTGTAGTGTCTCCTGTTGGACCGGAGGACGGCTGTGGCCTGGTGACTGCAGGCTATGTGTGTTCAGTTGGTTTGTAGTGTTACTGCATGATGTGTTTTTCTTTTTGATCTGTTGTAGGGTGATTTCTATTAGGCTTTGCAGTCACTATTGGCAACAGTCCGTTGCATTCCTTTTGTAAGAGCAGGAGACAAATCTTTTTACGAATTAAGTTGTCCTTTCTTGCTCTGGTCTGCCGAAGCGCTCTGCCCAAGGGTTGTGTTTATGGGTGAAGGTGAGGGAGCCTCAACCCGGCTTATCCTCAGCTTCACACTTGTTACATTTAAACTTGTACCAGCTTAACGAACATAAACTTGAGGAGCGAAGGAAGCAAAATTAGCAGGTAAACCTACCACCGAGAACGTGAATCCTGAATGAAATGTCCATTACTGTATGCATGTATGTGGGGGAACCGCAGGTCCGGTGGGGAGGGAGGCAAAGAGGAAAAAAAGGCCCGCTCCAACCGCTGCCAACATTTTGAAAAGTATTCCAGGAACAAGATACAGAGATATGTTTTCTGTCCTCGTGTAATAGAAAGCGTCTTCTAATTAAAAAAAACATGTAGACAACGCTCATATTGTAGAGTATTTTTATGTCAGCATGTCGGCACAAACACAGTCACGTGATGTCCGGTATCGGGTGCTGTCAGGAGCGAGTATTTCACGAGTACGAGTACAGCAAAATAGGCAAGTATAGGAGCGAGTACCGATACTGGCATCGGTATCGGGACATCCCTAGATAGAACCATAGCATTTTTGGCTACGATGTGTACTAACCTCTCTAAAATCAAGGCACTGCAATAAATCAAATACAAAAGTATCAAAATATTTATTTACCACTGACATCACAGCAATGCACATAGATTAAAATTCAAAATAAAATATTTTTGTTTGACCACACTCGTGCTTGACCTGTTGGTTGCGTTTGTGTTCATGTTGATTCACGTTCGGATATTCATGCAGTTATTGGACAAATATGACTTGCTCTGCTGTTGATTGCACTAACAGACCGTCTAAGAATTCTCTGCTCCAGTTTTATCGGTAAGTGAATTTATATTTTTTTATACACTGCCTGGCCAAAAAAAAAAAGTCGCCACCAAAAAAAACTAATACTTTGTTGGACCGCCTTTAGCTTTGATTACGGCACGCATTCGCTGTGACATTGTTTCGATAAGTATGGCGTTTAATTTCCGCAAAAAATCCACTAGGGGCGCTTATCACACTACACGCGTGCACTGGAGACAGTAGTTTTATTCAGCACGAGCGTGTTATACACTCCACGAACGTGTGTGATGCTCCACGGGCGCACTGAACATCCCATGCGCGCAATTCAGAGACCACGAGCACTACTGCTGCAGGCACAAAACACGACACACGCACGTGACTTACAGCTGTCAACCTGCTCGCTCGCTGAGTCAACTTGCTCGCTCGTGGTTGTACTCCTGCGCGCTCGTGTGGAACTTTGCCTTCCCCCGCCACCCCCCCATGGGTAGAAAAAAACCACTGAAATGCTAACCTGCATATGATTGGCCACTTTCCTGTTATTCCCGCCCCGTGACCTTTGCCGCCGGCCGCTGCCTTCCGCTTCCACCACAGGCAGCTATTCCCATCCAGGTCGGCTGAGTCGGAGTTTGGTGAGTAAACTTTTAAGAACTTTAGCAAATGTTTATGTTCATTGTTGCAGTGGGATTATACATGTATTCACAATAATACTTAGGCTGGCAAAAGACGAATCAATAGTTTAACAGGTTCGGTAGCTAAAACTTTGTGCTAACGTTTTTGGTGCTAACATTTAGCTGCCCTCCGCTAAGGAAACCAGCTGAGGATGTCAACAGCCTAAAATCCAGTTGAGACAGGTGTCGTGCCAAAGTAGTTATCCCCGACAGAAATCGTATCCCCTCAGTTGTGTATTGCACAATGACAGTTGGTAGGAACCCCTAACTCTTACCGCTAACCCTAAGCTAAAAGGGGATACACATCGTAGCAGACTGAGATGTGTATCCCCTGTGTAACTGTAGTAAATAAATGACAAACTCCCCAATATTTACAGCAGTATTTATGGTTGATATTTGTTGGCAGGATATAATGTAAACTATATAAACAGGGGATACACATCGTACCAGAC
Organism: Atherinomorus stipes; assembly: GCA_023101725.1. NCBI lineage: Eukaryota > Metazoa > Chordata > Actinopteri > Atheriniformes > Atherinidae > Atherinomorus > Atherinomorus stipes. The sequence continues at coordinate 7,748 of JALJCO010009744.1, forward strand.
TGAGTTACACTACCTGCTACGATGTGTATCCCCTGTGTAACTAGTAAATGAAGAACAAAGTCCTCCATATTTACAGCAGTATACAGAAATCATACAGTCATTTACAGCACTTAAAATGATGTCTTTGCAAGCCTTTAATAATGCCTGACCATTCAATTCTTCTGATATGTCAAAAAAAGAGAAAAGAAAATAAACATTTGGGGTATACAGTACAGTGATGCAGAAATTTTTTGCCTATAATAGGGCAATGAAATATTACATCTTATATTGTTACATTTTAATTTTCTTCGTCATATTAAATTATGAATTAGTTGTAAGAAGTAAACATAAGTGTCATTTAAATAACTGCAAAATGTCTTATGTGAGTACTCAAGTAATCATAAATTTGTAATTGTTTACTAATTTGATAGTTGCAACCTTAATGATTTTATCTATTAAGTCACACATTTTTTTAAAAAATTATTTTTGTAGATGGATGCAGATTTAATTCCTTTGTCTCCTCAATACAGCGACGAGGGATCAGCAAGACACTGAAAGGAAGTGAACAACTTTTTGCAAGACCTGCAAAACCTGGAAGACCAAGGTAAACACAAACCAACTTGATGCCTCATAGATACCATTCACAAACACACACACAAAACATTTTCACTAAAGAATGTATTTTAAAAAGGAAATTTAAATTATCTTACTGTTGTAAACAGTTAGCCATTACACAATAATAAGACCACACAATAATTGTCTCTTAATCAGTGCCTATAGTGGGTTTTTTACATATTGTGATATTTCCTTTTGTTGTTTTTTTAACCTTCAGGAACAGACTATCAAGATGGGAACCCATCAAATGGCTGTGGAGCAAAGCTGTTGTTAGTGCAAGGATTTTTCCAGTGTGTTTCAGGCTCGGCACATGTGCCACTAATAGATTCAGAACTAGAATCTTACAAGATAACTGAACAAAGTTGGGTTTATAGCAATTTCTAAAACACGTACATGTATTTTTTCATAATAACAGCAATAAAGCATTGGAACTGATCTCTTGACTGGCCAACAACTTTACGGTCACAGCTCCGACTAGCAGCTTCACCCTAGGGACACACTGCAAGCGGAAGCACGCCGAAGCGCAGCAGTTTCATCTCGGCATCCTTGTTAACAGATGTGTTAACCACATCAGGCGCTACGTGGTGCGCCAAGGTGCGCAGCGCCAAAATCGGCGCGCGCTGTGGAGCACTCCTTTCCGCTTCTGTTCTATTTTCTGTGCGCGCCGTGGCCAATTTTGTCAAGCCAGGCAGGAAAATGAGATGGAACATGAGACAGTTCTATCAAAATAGAGCCATTTTCAAAGTAAAAACACCCAGATAAGCTTTAAAACCCCATCTCTTTTTAATAGATCTAATAATACGTCAATTATGTCTTCACCTGTATTAAAAAATGCAAGTGGAAGGATTCACACACAGAAATGTCAGCTTTCTGCTTTTAAGTAGTATCAAAGCAGAACAGGATATGCACCCATTGTGGAATTATCAGCTGTAGAAGTACAGCAGAGAAGCAGGACTGCTGCCGACTGTGCACGTCCGATGTGGACAGAGAGTGGACGAGAAAATCGGTGCGCTGCGCCTCGGCGCACTTCCACATGCAGTGTGTCCCTAGCATCAGCCATAGAGGCACAGAACACGGCCTATTCTGACTTAATGTCCCTCGCCTCCCTGCCACATCAGGCATCGACAACTTTACGGCCACAGCTCCGACTAGAAGCTTCAGCCATAGGATGAACAGACCACAGCCCATTCAGAATTAATGTCCCTCGCCTCCCTTGGAACATGGTTGAAGCACTCCTGGCAGTGGGAGTTAAAGCTCGCCCTGAAAGGGGACTCTGCCAGACGTTCCCAGCAGTCCCTCACCACACGTTTGGGCCTGCCAGGTCTGACCGGCATGCTCCCCCACCATCTGAGCCCTCTCACCACCAGGTGGTGATCAGTGGACAGCTCCACCCAGGATAAGGGCAAGTCTGATGACACAACAACAAAGTCGATCATGGAACTGTGGCTTAAGGATTTACTGATGCCAGGTTGACATGTGGACACTCTTATGCCTGAGCATGGTGTTCATTGTAGACAATCCATGACGAGCACAGAAGTTCAACAACAGAGCACCACTCAGGTTCAGATCAGGGGGCCGTTCCTCCCAATCACGCCCCTCCAGGTCTCACTGTCATTGCCCACGTGAGCATTGAAGTACCCCAGTAGAACAATGGAGTCCCCAGAATGAGCGATTTCCAACATGCTATCCAAGGACTCCAGAAAGGGTGGGTACTCTGAACTGCTGTTCAGTGCATAGTGTAGCGGGCACTTGCATACGCCACCTGATATCAATATATGCTTCAGAAGCCTAGGATCATCTGCTGGAGCTGGTGGCCAGTAATTAATAACAAGAACCGTTAATGCTTTTGGTGATGGTACCATATATTGTAGTGGAATTTAACAAATATTTGCAGTACAAAACAAAGAAAGAAAACAAAAAAAAACACAAAGTATCGTCAGACTGCAGTAGTAGATTAGCTAAGTGCACTTGGAGGACTATGGCTCAAATGGGTAAGTGAAGAAACCAAAAATAACTCAAATCAACACACAACCAGTCCATGAGTGTTCAATGGTTCTCAACCTAATGCCATAGCCCATGGGGGTTAGAGTGAAAGTTCATGGTTCACAGTCCAGTTCAGTATCCAGGAAGGGTAATTTGTGAGAGGTTTGGCATCAGTGAAATGAGGTGTGTGGCCGACAGGCTGTAACAGCCTCCTACCAGCTACTGTAGTAGGGACTGAAGCTGCTGTTGGTTAGGTTCCCATCCATGGTTTTCTTAGCTGCCATCAATCCTAGCGGATTCACCTGGCCTGGTGAATAAACAGGACCAGTAATCATCAACTAATAAGCAGGTTAACCTTAGCTTAGCTCACATTCAGAATCATCAGGTTCATGTGTACACAACTCAAAATCAAAAAAGGCAAAAAAAAACATCTAACTTGCCAAATCTTATATGCATAGCAATATGCATAAATATATAAATATATATTCAGTTACATAATAAATGTATGGACCAGATAGAATGTTCAGCAATCAATGTTTCACAATATCAACAGCTAATACAATAAGCTCTACACATTCTGAGAAGAAGTTCTCATAATCATGCCTTTACCAGTCCTTCTTGTAACAAAAGACTTCCAGGTAAAGCATGATAAAACAAGAAAAGACAGTAGCTACTGTTAGCAACACAGCTCGTTAGCATAGCTGTAGCACTCATTCATTCATAACTCACCAGTTCTCCGTTCTAACGACGCATGATGGCGGCGACAGGGACTCTATTGCCGAGCAGTTGGATCTACAATTAACAATGAATAGTCAAAACACAGCACGAAACCGAAGCACTAAAGGGAATGGGGATGGTTAAAATGTTTGTACCTCCCCACAGCTGTCGGCTGCCTCCACACACCTGAGTGTGAAAGACACCGCTCCAGCTTGAAAAGCACTACTGCTGTGCGTGATTGGCCGAGAATGGTCATGTGACAGGACGTGAGGTCTTAACAACCCGGATGTCATGCAAAAGGTCGAAATAAGAGGCTTCACAATAAAAGCGCAGATACAACCGGCGTTACAATAGGCACAGACAGCAAGTCATGATCAAACCCCCACCCATTGGCAGAGGGAGGCTACCCTTTCGTCCACCGGGGTAAACCCCAACGTACAGCACCAAGCCAGGGGGCAATGAGTATGCCCACACCTGCCTGGTGCCACTCACTGGGAGCAACTCCAGAGTGGAACAAGGTCCAGCCCCTCTCCAGGATGGTGTTTCCAGAGCCCAAGCTGTGTGTCAACGTGAGTCAAACTATATGTAGTCGGAACCGCTCAACCTCTCGCACCAGCTCAGGCTCCTTTCCAAACAGAAATGTGTCATTTCACGTTCCCAGAGCTACCTTCTGCAGCCACGGGTTGGACCGCCAGGGTCTCCACCGCCCTCGGCCGCCAGCCCAACACACACTGCAGAAAACCCCTACAGCCCCTCTAATGGGTGGTGGGTTCATGGGAAGGGGGGCCCCATCTCATTTCTTTGGGCTAAGCCAGACCGAGCCCCATGGGCAGAAGTCCAGCCACCAGGTGCTCACCTCCAGGCCTGGCTCCAGAGGGGGCCCCCAGTGATCTGCATCCAAGCGAAGGACATGTGGCTCCAATAATGTCTCTCTTTACAATGGTGTTTGGGCTGTGCTTTGGCTGGTGCCTTCCGTAGTAAACTGTTTGACATGGGTGACCCTACCAGGGGCATAATCTAGAACCAGACCATAAGGTGGAAACCCAAGAAGGAGCGTAAAACTTACTCTGCAATGAAATTTTAAAAATGTATATTGCTCTGTACATACATTTATCCATCCATTTTTTTGCCGTTTATCTGGCATTGGGTTGTGGGGGCAGCTGCCTAAGCAGGGAAGCCTAGGTTTCCTTCTCCCCAGCCAAATTCACCAGCGCATCCAAGGCATTCCCAGGCCAGCCAAGAGACGTAGTTCCTCCAGCATGACCTGGGTCTTTCCCGCAGTCTCGTCCTGGTGGGACATGCCTGGAACACCTCACCAGGGAGGTGTCCAGGAGGCATCCTGACCAGATGCAGAGGCCTACTCATCTGGCTCCTCTGGATGTGGAGGAGCAGTGGCTCTACTTTGAGCCCCTCCTTGATGACCGAGCCCCTCAACCTATCTCTAAAGGAGAGCCTGGCCACCCTGCAGAGGAAACTCTTTTCGGCCCTTTGTACCTGTGATCTCGTTCTTTCGGTCATGACCAACAGCTGGTGACCATAGGTGAGGGTAGGAACATAGACCGACTGGTAAATCGAGAGCTTCGCCTTCTGGCTCAGGTCTTTCTTCACCATGACGGATCAATGCAGTCTTCATCACTGCAGACGCACCCATCCATCTGTCAATCTCCCGTTCCATTTTTCCCTCACCCCTGAACAAGACCCCAGGATACCTGAACTCCTCCATCTGGGGCAGGACCTAACCCCTGACCCGGAAAGGACACTCCACCTTTTTCAGGGTGAGGACCATGGTCTTGGATTTTGAGGTGTTTATTCTCATCCCAGCCGTTTCACACTTGTATTTGAATTGCTCCAGAGGGAGTTGAAGATCACGGCCCGATGATGCCAACAGAACCACATCATCGGCAAAAAGTAGACCCGATCCTCAGACCGCCAAACCGGATCCCCTCAACACTTAGGCTGTGCCTAGAATCCTGTCTATGAAGGTTCTGAACAGGATCGGTGATAAAGGGCAGCCTTGGCAGAGTCCAACCCTTACCGGAAATGGATTAGACCTACAGCCAGAAATGGGGACAAAGCTCTCGCACCGGTCATACAGGGACCAGACAGCTCGAACAAGGGGGTCCAACACTCTGTAACATATGACACCTTAGGCCACAGTTCAATGATCGACTTTGTAGTTGTGTCATCAGACTTATGGCCCCTTATCCTGGATACTCTGGTAAAGAGAGGGGCGGAGCTGTCAACTGATCACCATCTGGTGGTGAGAGGGCTCAGATGGTGGGGGAGCATGTCGGTCAGACCTGGCAGGCCCAAGTGTGTTGTGAGGGTCTGCTGGGAATGTCTGGCAGAGTCCCCTGTCAGGGAGAGCTTTAGAGGAGCCCTATCATGAAAAATGGACTCTTACGAGCTTTTCAGCATGTTACTGTGTCATTTCCTCATAAGAATCTTCATTTAAGTCGTTTTTTCTTCATTTGTGCATATTGGAGTAATTTATAAGAATATTTAGGCCAAGCTGTAGCGTTCTTAACATAACTGACTGACACCGGTAAATGCAACGAGGTGGCACCAATCACGAAGCGTCAAACATGCATGCGCAGCATCGTGACAAGATGCCCTCTTTGTTCAACAGAAACTCAAAGGGAATCCTAACCTATACACACTCTCTGAGGAAGAAACTAACAGCCTGCAGGAAGATTTCCTCAGAGACAAACAGCCATCAGCTAACAGACGTTTGCTCCAGAATTCAGGAGATTTTTTTTATTTAAAGCTCTAGAGGACGGCAAGTTGCGAAAAATGTGGTTGCATTTAGCGTGGAAGTTTATTTGTCGTACTGGATGAATTGACTTGCCAGAAGTGGTTGGATTATAACTTCAGGAGCAGAAAAAACTCAACTTTGTGTGTGAACTTCACTCCTGACAACTTCATGAATCTCGGGCAGTAAAGTGTTTTTTTCTCAGGGATTACTTCTGAAACCTGACGCAGTTCCCACTACAAAATCACGCATGGACAGACAACAACACGTGAAAAACATCTCTCAGCTCAATGCTAAGTATTAGCTTATGATTTGTTTGCTAATTATTTACTTACTTGTCAGGGTTCTCTGTGGTACTTCTGTTGTACTGCATGTACTTCAAACTCCATATCAGACTCTGGGTCGAGCGCATACAGCTCCATAACAGGCTGGTCCGTTTTATCCTGTCAATCAGAGTCCGATTATCCATCAATGTTTACAAATAACATCCATGTGAGTGCTGCTGGTGGCGGTGCTACAAACAATTCTGTGCCCCTTGAGAATCAGTGTCTCCTCCAGGGCGACGTCATGAAATGGGCGTAAAACATGTTGCAATTGGTTGAGAGCTTTATGGTGACGCATAAAAAAACTAATATTTACACCAAATTAGTTTCTATAGTAGCGATGGGAACATATTTAGCTTATAAATGCCTGTATTTCACTTTTGGAATGTTTGAAAAGCATGATACAGCTCCTTTAACTATCACCTCCGGGAGTGCTTCAACCATGTCCCGAGTGAGGCGGGGGATGTTGAGTTGGAATGGGCTGTGTTCCACGCCTCTATTACTGAAGCTGCTAGTTGGAGCAGTGGCCATAAGGTTGGTGCCTGTTGTGGCAGTAATCCCCTAACTCGCTGGTGGGCACCAGTGGTGAGGGATGCTGTCAAGCTGAAGAAGGAGTCCTACCGGGCCTTCCTGGCCTGTGGGACCTCTGAGGCAGCTGACAGGTATCGGCAGGCAAGCGGAGCGCAGCTCTGGCAGTCACTGAGACAAAACTCAGACATGGGAGGTGTTCAGTGAGGCCATGGAGAATGACTTCCTGACGGCTTCAAGAAGATTCTGGTCCACCATCCGGTGGCTCACGAAGAGGAAGCAGTGCACCATGAACACTGTGTACAGTGGGGATGGTGGACTGCTGAGCTCGACTCGGGACATTGAGAGTTGGTGGAAGAAACAGTTCAAAAACATCCTTAATCCCTCCAACGCATTTTCCATTGAGAAAGCAAGAGAGTTCTGGGACTCAGGGGTGGACTCTCTTCTCTCTTTGTCCTGGTTGTGGAGGAATGGGAGTTCGCTCAACCAGTCTACATGTGCTTTGGGGACTTGGAGAAGGCGTTCGATCTTATCCCCTGGTTCTTTCTGTGAGGGAGGAGGGGGTACCGGACCCCCCTTTGTATGGGCTGTCTGGTCCCTGTATGACCGGTGCCAGAGCTGGGTCCACATTTCTTGCTGTAGGCCCAATCCATTTCTGGTGAAGGTTGGACTCCACCAAGGCTGCCCTTTATCACTGATCCTGTTCAGAACCTTTATGGACAGGATTTCCAGGCACAGCCGAGGTGTTGAGGGGATCCGGTTTGGGGGCCTCAGGTCGGGTCTCTGCTTTTTGCAGATGATGTGGTTCTGTTTGCATTATCGTGCCGT
>JALJCO010009747.1:0-15273 GCA_023101725.1 Atherinomorus stipes
TAAAAACTATTTATATCATAAATATAAAAATATATCATATTTATATCAACTATCACGACTCCTGGGTATACCACTGTGGACCCCTGAGCAAGGTCCTTAACCCCCCACCAACTGCTCCCCGGGCGCTTTAAGTAGCAACTCCACTGCTCTCTGATACTCACAGTACAGAGATGGGTGAAATGCAGAGCCCTAATTTCTCCTCGGGGATCATACAAGTATAACAAAAAACAAAAAAAACAAACAAAAAAAAAACTAGTTTATGTTGTTGGCATTACTGCATATGTAAATACTCCAAAGCAAAAAAAAACTGCATTTTTTACAGCGGAGTATTGTTTTGAAACGCCAGACCTCACTTCCTCAGTAATACAGTTGGGTCCGGTGATGATATGGAGCTTTACTCGGAGACCACGTTGACTTCATTTTGATTGGCTACACCTTATTTGGCTATAGGGCTGCACGATTCTGGGAAAAATGTGAATCACGATTTTTTTTGCTTAAAAATTAAAAATCACGATTTTTTTTTTTTTCGCCATTTAACCTCCTAACCAGCTACAGACTGTCCTCAGTTTCAACTCTCGTCTCGCTCACTCTTTTGGAAAACCAGCTAACTGCAGCTGGGCTTGTTCCACTGTTGAAGTTTTACCATTGGTTAGGGGGGGGAGGCAACGGCAGTGCTGCGTTTGAGGGCGCTTGAAAAAAATCTGGGAAGAATGGAAACTTTTATTTGTGATGCAGCTCGTGATTAGCTCATGATTAGCCTGTGATAAAAAATGCTTCAGAATTGTTGTGGGTAGAAATGAGATCACATGTATGTGTGAATTGAGATCACGATTTTTTAACGATTAATTGTGCAGCCCTATTTGGCTATGACCTTATTTAGAGAATCTAGGTCAAGCTGCGGTCAGAGTTTGCTAAAGGCTAACTGCTAGCAACATGGGCACTTCAGACAGTGAGCTACGTTTATCAGACAAGACAGCATTTAGAAAATAAATAAACTTACAGACCTGACTGCACAGAAGTTACTACTAGCTCCATACACGCAGCTGAATCAGACAGGGAGGGGGAGGGGGAGCGAAGCGAACGGTGCATAGACCGTTAGGAGAGAGGAGCGAGGGAGGCTGTTTACTTGATAGTGTGCTCTTATTGAAACAATTAAATTACATAGAATGATAGAACTACGTAGAATGATAGAATTACGTAGAATGATAGAACTATGTAGAATGATAGCCTGCTGTCTGATTCAACTGTTTCTGAGCAGAGAGACAAAGCTGACAGACCATAAACAGGAACTTTGATTCTCACTCTGGACATTCACATGGCCTCATCAGTGCACAACAGATCATATTATACACCCAAAACCCCAGAAAAGTGAAATTTGATGTCATGGCACCTTTAAGAAAGCTGCAGTGGAACAGGACTTTTTTGCTCTCCAGACTTGCCGTAGTTTCTTACAGACATTTCTTCTGGGTGTTTTTCCATCATCTTTTGCACGTTTTCTTTACATAACCTTGAAGAACATGTCTGCAAGTGATCAGTGGCGATTATTTGATGTCAGTGTTAAGTGCTAAACGTTTGAAGGAATGTTGTTTGTGTTAAATGTTTTGAAAATGTTAGCGATGCTAGTGGGCTCTATGCACAGCTCCACTACTTCCTGAACTTAAGGTAGCTCCTTTGTTTCCTGTCTTTCATTACTAGTCAAACTGATTAGTCCAGGTGTATCAGATCTCAGTAACTGGCCAGACACACCTGGATTAATCAGTTCATCCAGTAAGGAAAGACAGGAAACAAAGGAGCTACCTTAAGTTCAGGAGGTGGCGGAGTCATGCATATAGCCCATTGGGTTGGTCTGTCTATGGGTTTTTCAATGTTAAAGGAATAGTACACCCACAGAATAATGTGCGTTCATTTTCTACTCACCCTCATGCTGAGCAACTCTGGGGAGCACTTTTTTTTTTTTTTTAAATCTCAAATGCAGCTGGAGATCGGGCAGGTTTTTGTTTTCCCCCAACTTTCATATAATGTAGTTCACTGGGGCCTGAACCAAATAGGTCCATAAAAGTTACTCCATACTGCTCGTCCAATGTAATCCAAGTATCCCTGTGGGTACCATCCATAATTTACTTAAAACAACATAATTTAGTATATTTTTATAGCCTAAACAGTATAACATCACACTTCCCTGATGCGTGTACTTATGAGTTTCCGACACTACGGAAGCTGCGGTAGACCAAACCAGACAAAATCGCGTGTTCTCTTTTTTTTTTTTTTTTTTAATCTATAGCCAACCCCTCTTGTGTTTGTCCACAGCTTGGTCGCTCTTAGCACAATGTAAACAACGAATTTCTCCTTCTACGCTTGCATTATCGGCAGAGTAGGCGCTGAACGCTGCAGCTTTGTCATGAACTTGCATGAATGTGCATGGCGGAAGTGTGATGTTCTACTGTTTAGGCTATGAAAATATACTAAATGATGTTGTGTGGAGTAAATTATGGACGCTACCCACTCAGGACACTTGGATTAGATTTGATGAGCAGTATGGAGGAATATTGACAAGTTTTTTGTGGACTTTTATGGACCTTTTGTTTCGAGCACTGGTCAACCCCTTTATATGAAAGCCAGCGGATAACAAAACCCCCCCGGATCTCCGGCTGCATTCGAGAGATTAAAAAGTGCTCCAGAGTCTTGTTCAGCATGTCGGTGAGTAGAAAATGAAGGCCCATCATTCTGTGGGTGTTTTATTCCTTTAAAAAGGCTTTTCTGTCACTTATTTCTCTGGCCGTCATCAGTAATGTGGAGATTATGTTGGATGAGGTTGAGCAATACAAAAGCAGCAGTTTGCTTGAATGACAGGTAAGAAACAACTTGTGTGACTATCATAACATTGAGCTTCATAGTCTCTGTCATCATAATATTTCTATTCATTGAAGTGGAGTTACAACAATGGCAGATAAAATACGCAGCTTCAAATAGATATATGAGAATATAGTATACGTTCAACATGCATTAGAAAAGATCAAGGTTATAGTTTTTAAATTTTCATTAGTTTTTATTCTTATTTAGTTTTTCAGTTTCCTTTTCTATTTCAGTTTAGTTTTGGTTAGTTCAACAAATGATTTTGTAGTCTTACTTTAGGTTTTATTTTGAGGAATTTACTAGTTTCAGTTTAGTTTTTATTTAGTTTTAGTTTTAGTCTTAGTTTTTCTGGTATTAAAAGAAAGCCTTAAAATGTGGAAGTTGGAAAGAATGGAAGAATGTGTGACACAAAAATATGGATTATCAAATCCTTTTATTTTAATTCCTGAACCACAATTATTCAAATTATTTGAATGTAAATCCAACTTTTGTTTCAACGTTTAACAGGCCCTTTTTTTTTTTTTTTTTCCAAAAAGGCAACTATAAAATCAGCCCACATCCAGCTCTCACCACATATCTTTAGTGTAACCGAGAACTTTTAATGAGCATCTCTGTGAGAACTTCGCAAATGAACTTTCAAATTTGTTGGATTTTTCCCTTTTAGTTCCCATCAGTCTTCATCACAATACACTTACTCTTATGGATTACCGGGTCATACTCGAAATACTCCGATGGTTTAAACTAAATACTATAAATATTTATAAATACTCGAATAGTAAAATACTCAAAAATGTTTAAAAATACTCAAAAATGCTTTGGCATTTTTGACCTGCTGCAACTTTAGTTATTTTTGTCTGCTATGCACCTTCTTCTGCTTCAGGTGCCACAGATTATAGCTGCTATACTGCCTCTCTGGAGGAAAAGTGGGAAGCCGCAGGACAGGCACCTTGCACCTAATCAAGGGAGAAAACAAAATGAAAACTAATCTGAATTTAAATACAATTCAGTTTGGTTTTGCATTGTTCTTTGTAGTTTCAATTTTGTTTTAGTTTTTTTTTCTTGATTTTCGTTTTCATTTTTATTTCAGTTAACTAAATTATTTTTTTACTGCTAGTTTTAGTTTTAGTCTTAGTTTTAGTTAACTATGATAACCCTTGAACAGATACAGTATATCTACAATGAAAAAGGGTGAAGATAACATATTGAAATTGTGTTGTACTGAATTACAAAATGCAACATGAAACACATCATGTTCTTTATTTCTAAATAATAAGTTACTCTCCAAGTTTTTTAGTTTATTTTATTCTAAACTCCAAGAAGATGAGAATTAATTTCACTCATCTTGTTTGGAACAGTAATTGTCTTAATTTCTGCTCACTTTGAAGGACTACTTCGCCAAGATGGTGGCGCGTGTACATGCAGTGGCTTTGCTTGCCCCCGATACAACGGTGTTTTTGTATTTTTTGTGTACCAAGTCCATGTGTGTTTGTTCGTTGTCCTCCTCATTGCGCCCTCACGTCTATAGGCGCATATATTCCCAAGAGTTTCTGCTCGACATCTGCAGAAACAAGGACATAACTCCGGCGGACGCGTAAACGCGACGTGACTACAGTTTGCTCCGGAGGCCCACTCGATCCCTGACAACTACAACTACACAACTACATGGACATGTCACAACATTTTGGACAATTGTTACACTATTCAGAGAGGAGCCTACAAAGCCCTCTCCCTCCCCCCACCCTGAAACCTCAGAACACTCCACTGTTATGCTAATCCCCTGCATACAGACTGCTGGTTAAGATGACTAAACCAGCCAAGAAGGAGATCCGGGTGTGGCCAGAGGGGTCATTAGAGGCTCTCGAGGACTGTTTCTCCACCACCGACTGGAGCATGTTCAGACATGCAGCCACTTACAACGACACCATAGACCTCCAGGAGTACACCGAGACCGTCATGGCCTACATGAGGACGTGCATGGACGACGTCAGGGTCTCCAGAACCATCTCCCACCGGGCCAACCAGAAACCTTGGTTGACAGGGGAAGTCCACAGGCTCCTGAATGCTCGGAATGCTACCTTTGGCTGGGGACAAGGCAGGCCTGAGGACAGCCAGGGCCAACCTGTCACGAGGGCATCAGAGAGGCCAAGAAACAGACCTCCAGCAGAGAGGATCCCTCTGCCCTCTGATGACCAGGTGCTGTCACTATCTTCCGACAGTGTGAGGAGAGCACTCAGACGGATCAACGCCAGGAAAGCCCCTGATCCCGACAAGATTCCTGGTCACGTCCTGAGAGACTGTGCTGCAGAGCTCACAGATGTCTTCACGGACATCTTTAACATATTGCTGAGACAAGCTGTCATTTTTTATATTTTTATCTCATAGTTTATTGTATTTTATAGTTTATTGTATTTTATTATATGCGCCGTGGGTTTGAGAGGACTGTAATTTAATCTGTGTTGTATGTCTAACATGTGGCCAATTGACAATAAAGTTGACTTTGACTTTGACTACGGGTGCATCTGCGTGTCATCTCCTGAAAGCTTTTGATGCATTCACAAGAAACTCGAGGAAATTCTTTTCCAGCGGGACCACATTTGTGTGGACACAGTTAAGTGGTGTAACCTTGTAATTTGAAAAAGCTGGGTGTTCAGGTTGCAGCTTGGAGCCATGTTTGTCCTGATTAACATCTCGGGAAGCAAAATTAGTGCTCTCAAGATAAGATAATGTTTCATTGGGAAAGTACCATTAACAAGCTTGTAAACAAGAAGGGGATGTATGCAGTTACACACACACGCACACGCACACATCTACAATTGTTAACAAATTTGCAAAGTGGAAGTATATACAGAGAAAAATGGGCAAGTAGACAGATGGTTAGTAGAATAAATCTAAACTTATCGTCTCATCAGGTCCACCTTCTAGAACAGGGTTGAACCCGTTTTCATAAGTTCCAAAATTAAATGTAGCTCCAGGGTGATGTTTACCATCATGTAGCAATACGTCAGTAAAAAGTAGTTCCAAGGTGATGTTTATATTTGCGATGGCTTTTTCTCTGCATGATAGAGTTTTAACCTGCATTTTTGGATTTCAGGGTGAACTGTGTTCACAGGCAGAGATTTCTGGAAGTCTTCTTGAGTCCATGCAGTGTTTTCCAGTAGAGAATCATGTCTGCTTTAAATGCAGATCACCAGCATTCAGCCATGTCCCATGCGTACAGAGATTCCTACTAATTCTCTCAATCTTATGATATTCTACACCGTAGATGGAGGTCCTTCAAAGTCTAAGGGACATTTCTGAACTTGTTCCACAATTTTTAGAGCCAGTTTGTCTCAGATTGGTGAACCTCTGTTCATCTTTCCATCTAAGAGGCTCTGAAATGCTCCTTATATTTCTGGTCATGTTACTGAATTGGTGACAACTAATCTGTTGTCAAATAAATAAAAATGTCAAACACAATTACCTTTGCAAGCCTGCTGTAGTAAATGTAAGATGCCCTTTAATGTGTTTGTGAATAATCAATGTGTTCTGTGTGGGGGTGGGCATATCGATACCCTGGAGTCAATACTTTAATACCTGCCTGCCAAAATATCAGAATTGATACTTTTCTGAGTATCGATGTACAGATAAAAAAAAACATGCAATTTGTTTCAACTTCTGACAGTTTTAGGCAATTAAATCATGTAAAAGCAGCCAGATTCTAGCTTGTGTATCACATGATGGTGGTAGCCTATCAGATTCTAGCTTGTGTATCACATGATGGTGGTAGCCTATCAGATTCTAGCTTGTGTATCACATGATGGTAGCCTATCAGATTCTAGCTTGTGTATCACATGATGGTGGTAGCCTATCGGATGTCATGACGATGCTGCCACTTAGTGATCATGATGTCTTGGTATTTTTCAGTAATGCTGGTTATTACAAATTTTGTTTTGTTAAATTCATATTACTATTATACTTTATATTTGAACATTTTCCACTGAATAAATGTAGATAATCTCAATCTGTACTTGTTATTTGATAAAGAAGTTTTGAATCTTGTTTTTGTTTAATTTACTCATCAATATAACTCATTATTGTTTTAAAAGCATTTCTTATCAGTACTTCTCTTTCTCAAGTAATACTCAGTGGTGTGCACAGGTAGACACTAGGTGGTGCTGGAGCACCTGCCCTTTGCCCTCGAACCTAGTAAAGTGCTCCCTTGAAAGTTTTTTAATTTTTTTATTTTACAATGTACGGGGCCCATGCTGACACGATCATCTATAAAGCTCAGCAATTAAAAAGAGTGTGATAATATTGCCCCAAAATTGATATTTGCCCCACCCGCCCTCTTTTCCCTGCTCAGCGTGACGCGCAGAGCAAACACAAGCAGACATGCGCACAGAAGGTGTAGCTCAACTCTCCCCATGCCCTGCCAGACAGGTAACACACAGGTGAATGAGTTGAGTTTGTCCCCTCATCTGCCCTCTGATGTCAAGTTATAACTTGTATTTATGATTTATTTGCCACTGTGGTGAAGTAGCTGTCATAGCTGCACGGCTTAAGCAGAAATTAGCAGAAACTGCTCACCTGCTTAGCAAGCTAGCTGCTAGCTAAAATCAATAACAGAGATGATGTTAGATGACAGTCTTAAGCTAAATATTTAGGGAGGTATTATCTAGGTCTGCATCAGGCTACATAATTAACACAGTAATTTACTTTCCAGATGACAAATGCAGAAAAAGTAGCATGGTGCCCTTGTTGTCATGTGTGCAAGCAGTCTTATTCACACTGTTGGTTTTTTATTTACCAATTACAGCATAATGCTTAGAAAGGAGAGGCTTATAAAAGAAAGGGAGCTACAGCAGGTAGAGCAGCTCTGGATGAAACCACCACCAGCAGCGAGGAGGATGATGAAGATGGAAGGTCAGAGTCATGTTAACTGTTAAGGCCTTTTAAAGCTCAGAAGTTGGACTGTTCCTCTAATTTTATTGAAATATCTTAAAAACTGTCCACATTTTCTTTTTAACAACACAAAGTGGTTTGGCTACTGAATCAGGTATGAAGTTGTTTTAGTTGATTATATGATGATGTCCAGTACCAACCAGAAGATATTTATGTTACAAGACTTGCAGTCATCTTGTATTTACCTTAATATGCTATTATTAAATCTTTTTTTTTTTTTACTTTATTAAATCTTAAAAATAGGCTATTATTACAACTATTCTATTGTAGGAAGCTACAGCAGGAAGCAGCTCTGTGCTTCCTGCAGTAGAACATCTAGCAGCATGGAAGATGAGGGACATGAATCCCAGAATACTCAGATAAAGCTGTGGTGCACCTGCTGGTTTAGAGGGGTGAAGGAAGAGCTGATCACCTGTTAGACAAGCAGCTAACCAGTGATCATGCTGGTGATGAGGCAGTATTTCATACTGGATTTTCTCTCTAGCAAGACTGCATTTAAAAATAAATGGCTTCAATTTGCTAAATTGATTGTTTTACAAAGGGTTAAACCTGAGCCAGACATTTACCACAATAATAATCATATCACAGTCATGCAGGTGAAATATACTTTTTAATAACATAGTGGTATAAGTACTCCGTGTCAGCCGAAACCCACAGCACAAGTACCGGAATCGGTATCGAAACATTTCTACTGGCATTTCCACATGCTGCACAAAGTGCCCTTATTTTTCACTGAGCACCTGCCCCCCAAAACGTCTGCGCACGCCACTGGTTTTACTTATATCTAATACTGCCCTTGCACTTAAGACGTTAATGCAATCTGTACAGTCATGTTATTTTCTTTTAAAGGAAAAAAAAAGTATCAGTATCGATATCGGTAATGATGGAAATGTATCATAAACTATTGGTATCGTATCAACAGGAAAAATATTGTTGTTGCCCATCGGTAATTCTGTTTTTATTTAGATTTCTACGCTGTACTTCTGATTTTAGTGGCTCTGTTGCAGAACAAGCTGCTGCTCTGTGCAGCCTGGACTGTTGTGTGATTGACATTTAAAGTGTGTGTGCACAGACACCTGGGACAAAATCTCCTCAAACTGGGATCTGAGGCTTAATGTTGGGATTTACAGACTTGGATCCATGACATTAGGAAATGTTCACTCCAAAAAAAAAAAAAGGGGAAAAAAAGGCTTTTAAGAGCACAAAGCTGGCTAAAAGAAATCCGATGCTGTACGCAGGAGAAGCTGGTAGCTGGCTGTACAGCTGCTGAGTGGCTGTACAAGCGAGGCGGAGAAAATCAAACGGCTCGGGATGAAAAGACAAAATATAATTTTTCCTCTGTCTCAGATGACTGTGTGTGTTAGTGTGTATCAGTGTGTGTGGTTTATACACACATAGGAAACAGTGTGGGCTGCAAACACTCCGGGCGATTCCGCCTTTTTGGTTTTGCCTCTCATGCGTGTGTGTGTGCGACAGGGCGAGTGTGTAGCAGAGAGAACGGGAGGAATTGCGAGTGTGGGTGTTTGCAGTGCTTTGTGAGCGTGTTTGTGCATGTGAGAAAGTGTGCACGCTGCGATAACAGTGTGGGTGTGTTGGGGGAGTGCAAACAGGTCTTTTCTAAATGAGGGGGAGACCGAGAGATCAGAGGAGAATTAGACACAGAGAGAGATCTCCTGCCTTCACCAGCCAGGCTTTCCTCATGAACCCATCCTTTCCCCTGCAGAGAAACTCGTCAGCTCCTGTGATTATCATACAGAGTTTTATGTTTGCAGCATTATTACACAAGTAATGTAGCTGCAGATCTTAATTATCTGGTCAGAACAAGTTAGTTAAAATTACACTCCAATTATGATGAACCTGTTTAACATGCAGATCTTTCTTCCATATTAAACAGGTCAATTTAGTCCTGTTTACTATGCAGAGAAGTGGTTCCTATTAATCTTTTTTTCCGCTGCATTAAACATAAGCTACTGTTGTCGAGTTAAACAGGAAAGAGGAATGTTATGCTGGAGCAGATAGTTTATTAATGCCAGCAGGGAGATTTGGTCGGTGTGCATCAAAGCTTCATGTGAACATAATCTGGATAAGCTTTTAACACATTATGAACTCTGTGCATCTCAGTGATTTAATATCTTCTTCTCTGGCTTATGATGCTGTCACAGTCAGTGTGCAGTTTATTTCAGTTAGCTAATGGGACTTATTCCTGTTCAGCACAGAGGTACTCCTTACTAACGGAGATCAGGGGTAGTCGGGTTTGTGTTGCACGTCGGACACAAGAAAAATGTTAGGATATAGGGTGACGTCAGGATAATTGGGCCATCAGGTAAAATGAGCTTCACGAAGTGCTCTATAGCTTCCTAGCTTTTTCAAATTTAACAGCAAGTGACTGCAAATTACTTAATATTGTTGCTACATGTGTTTCTTTTTTTTTACAAAAACATTTGATTTGATTGGTCTGTGGTTGCTGATGTAGGTGGACCACGTTTTGCATCCAGGCTGCAGAGGAAAACTGTGACATTGAAAATAATAAGGTCTATAAGTCAGTATTTAAAAGGTGTGTATCTCAAATAGCTTATTTATTTTACATTTTGCGATTCATTTCATCAAATGGATTGTGAAATTTCACTCTGTTAGCTTTATTTTCTCTGTGAAAGCATTATTTGTGGGTGGCTCAATTTACCAAGATACATTAAGGTAAATTGAACCGTGCATTTCAGTTAAAATGAGCCACCTTCAGAGCTCAGTTTTTATTGTTCCTTTGATTAAATGTCATTTATATTTGAACATATGAATATGTAATAACACAATATAACATATTTGTTCTTATTTTCCCCTGTAATTATGCACAGCCAAGGCTTGTATGTACTAGTTTTGGTGCAGGATGCATTGTGAGATGCACATGCAGACACATGGATGCATGCATGCACAAACACTAACACTGGAGTTCTAAAATGATCATGTTAGTGTTTTCCTTGCATTATTTATCTAACCTTAATTAACCAGTAGTTTTTTCCTGTTATTTTTGCAGCCTTTAATTGCTCCTGTTCCAACTTTTGACTCGTTGCTGCCATCACATTCACAATCAATTTAGTGTCCATAAAATGGTAAAATGCTCAGTTTTAACATCTGATATGTTGTTTATGTTCTGTTAGCAATTAGATATGGGTTGATAAGACAGGCTACAATTGCATTCTTTTTTTTATTTGAATTTTACACCGTGTCCTGACTGTGGGTTTTTTGAGCTTTCTATTGCTATATACATATTCATTGACCACTTAACAGTTTTTTCCAAAATGTGGCATTATATTGTATGAGCTCCGTGGCAACATTGTACATGAGTATTAATCAAAATTACAGTTAATTGTATTGTTTATTAATCAAAAATTACTTTGTTTTTTGCTTTGAAATTTGAGTGGCTCATTTTAACTGAACGGGTGGCCCACTTTACCTGAATGCTGCTCATCTCGAAAATTTGGGAAAGCTGATGTTTCAAAAGCTACAGTATAGCAACTGAACAATAAAAAATAGTTGCATAAATTCAACACAAATTATTAGAAACAGTCCATATAAACCACAAAAATGCAATTCAGTGTCACACAATATTTTCTCTTGGTTTCCCAAGTGATTTACCAAAAAGTTGCCCAATTTACCTGATGTCACCCTACAACAGACGACAGTCATCCTCAAAATTATTCATACCCTCCAATTAAAGAAAAGGATAAATTTAGAATAGTAATTAAAATAACAAGAAACTAAAGAAACTAATAATAAATAAAAATTTACAAAATTATAATTTAGTGAAAGAAATTATTGCTTTTGAATTGTGTTTGAAATAATAATAATAAAAACAAAAAAACAAAACAAAAACAAAACTGTCTCAGAAAAATTAGAGCATCTTGCTCATGAACAGTGGACCATCACACCTGTCAATAGGTGCAGACCTCTTCAACACAGACACCCTCTCCTGGGGGGTCGGGCCGCACTGTGTCTGATCCGGGGCGGATCTGATCTGCAGACTTGGTGACTTGGCAGCCGTGCTGCTGGGGGGCCGCGTGGCAGATGACATGACAGGGGGATGAGTGGACTGTAATTTGTTACATCTAAATTTATTAGTTTTTCTCAAACCAAATTTATGATTTGGTGAAAGAAATTGCTTTGATACAAACTAATTATACAATTTATAACAATTTCTTTACTTTGTTACAACTTTATTTTTCATTTTAGAATAAACTAATTGAATGACTGTAATTCTGTTACATGCATTTTTTTCAGTTTTTGCTCAGTGAAATTTCTAATTTAAGCCAAAGCAAAATTTCAATTAGAATTTACGCAATACATTATGTCACTGTATGAGTCTGTGACTGAGCAGCAACATGAACAATATTTATGTCAAGTTGGTTCTATGTTACATAACATAAGTGCATATGGTTGGGATTTTATCTCTTTGTCCTTCTGTCCTTCACACTCATGGTGCAGCTTTAACGTCCACACTTAACAGAATTTCTCAACAACATCCTCTGAATGCTAATATAATAAAGGCAGTAAAGCACATAACTCAAATTTATAGGATAACAATCTACCGAGTTAAATTCCTGCTAAATTTGTATTTGCCATGAGCCTTTGTGGTATGGATATTTTTTGAGTTCTGAAAATAGCTCCGCCCCCTTTGATGTTCATGCAGGCTGAAGCTGAAACAACTAAATAAATTTACTTTGGGTGAAAGTAAAAACTTATTTCAGACTAAAGTGTGAGTTTTAAGTTGATTAAAAAGTCTTTCATATCAACAGCAGCCCAGATACTCTTTTTACAGTGTAGATGAATTTGGGAACCAGCCATCTTTTCTCCAGCAATGGCGCCCCCAAGTGGTGGCCAGGGGTGGCCATGGCCCCCTGAACAAAAAGTTGACCACCCCACTGGCCACCCCTGCATTTTTTTTTCATCTATATCAACTTTTATGTACCATTAACACAGCACAGCATGCTTTGCTTATATTTGAATGTCAAGATCTTTATAAGCTAATAAGAATAACATTTTTCAGAGTGAGGTTGTCAAGTTTTGCGACACAAATGATGTGCGACACACACTGAACTGCTCATTACAAGCAAAGCAATCTTGGCCACTCTTAAAATAAGTAAAAAAAAAACTTTTTTTTTTTTTATTAAATTTTGCTTGTAAAAAGCAAAAACTTTTGCCAATGGAACTAGTGAAATTTTCTTATAAGATTTTTTGAAATAAGATGCATTGTTTTAAAGCAAGTTCCAATATCTCACTGAAATGTTTCTCTTTAGGCTATTTTGTCTAATGTTGAGTGTGATGAGATATTTTGACTAAAAATTAGAACAATATATTAGCTAAGATTTGAGTTTTTGCTGTTTATTGGTGCAATGAAGGGGTTATGCTGCAGATAATGCCTTATATAGAAGCCCATTCATTCTGCCCCCCCCCCCCCCCCCCCCCTTCATTATATGGATCTACGATGAATCTAAATAGCGTCCAAAGGAGTCAGAGTGATGCAGAAATGTTACTGGTGAGTAAATGCACGTATAAATTCCAGAAATAAGGTCCAGGTTGAAAGCAACAAAAGTGGTCCTAACCTTTGGTCACCCTGCTATTTTCTCTGGGACCCTGTGGCCACTTATTAAAAATATCTCTGCAGGCGCCCCCCTTTCCCAGAGTTATTGGTCAATGAGGGTGTCAATTGTAATGGAAATTTTATATGAGCACACTGAGTTTATACTCCTGAGCAAGTATATTTGTGTATTTTTGTTTTAATTGCAGCACATACCTTCACCTGTTGTCGTTTTCCTGCACTCATATGAAATATGAGTATAATGTTCTCTTTTCAGGGTTCAGCTAATGATAAGATTGCAGGTGTTCTCCTTCTGAACTGGCCTTGAATGTCTGAAGTTATGATATGTGTTTGCTAGTTAGATGTGTGAGGCGCATAGCACATACAGCTTCAGATAAGGATGTCTGATTCATGTCAATGTCAACTGTGACAGCAACAGTTCCCTGTTTCCAGCCTTTCTCTCTGCCACTGGATAAAAAAGACATGTTCCTTCAGTATTTCTTCAGAGGGTGCTCACAATCTGATTGCGTGCATCATCTCCAACCTGGTTGTAAAATAAACTTTATATTCTGCAAAGACTCGCCTCATCTGGGTCTTTATTTTATTAGAATTTCCACCACACAATCTAAAAGTGAACAACGTATTGGTGACGCCTCCCAGCTGTCTCTGAGCAGTCCTGCTGAGAGATGCCAGGAACGGATGACTCGGTGGAGCGTTGGACTCCTTCAAGTCGCTGAAAGCGGACAGATACTCTATGTTTTAATAAAACTAGGAAATCGTGTTTCTTTGAGTGAATAATTAGTGCTTTATTTGTGCTGCGTGGTCGTTAGCTAAACCTGCCGATCCAGTCTGAAGTGCAGCGTTTGATGTTGCAGGGTTGCACCTGGAAAACCGCTTAAGCAGAAACGATGTGATGAAATCACAAGCAATTCAAACTGGTTTGATGGCAGCTGGGTCTCGGTCCCCACGGACTCCCCTCTGACACAGGAATGAATACCAATAGATTTCTCCACTTCTTTTAAAAAGTCGTGTCACACTGACATCTTTACGGAGCCGTTGCCTGTGATCGCCAGTGGCTGAGACGTCTCAGACTTGGGAGTTAGAATAAACGCACAGGAATTTAAGAAAAGGCAAATTAAGCCGACTCTGCTGTCTGCATTATGATACCGGTTAGGAAAATAATGTTGGGAGTGTTTTTACATCTTAAAATCAGGTTGTTTTTAAAAAAGATGTGATCAATATTATTTCAGATTTATGTGCATATTCAGTCATTTACAATAAATACAATTTTAAATGTAAAAGTATCATAAAAGGAAGTCCTGTAAAGGTTTGTGTTGCCGGGGGTAACGATGGATCAGTCTGGAACGACGTCTGATGAAATGAAAAGTCTGAACTTCATTTTTCAAACTTTATAAAAACTACTTATCAAAATAAAGATCAAACCATTTAAAGAACCTGGAGCCAGGATTCCAGGTTTCCGTCATCCTGTCTGATACGGTCTGTTTTCCGGATCTTTCTAGACAGTTGGTCATCGTTTCTCATGGTAATGCACAGTGATGATGGACAGGGGTGTCCAGCTCTGGTCCTCAGAGGCCCGAATCCTGCAGGTTTAGAAGTCTCCTGATCCAACTCACCCGGTTCAGTTTAATGTCTCCTCAACAGCTTGTTGACAAGTTCTGTCTAATTATGTTTACTAGGGATGTTCGATAATGTTTTTTTTACTGATATGCGATATACTGATATTGTCCAACTCTCAATTTCTGACATCAACCGATACCGATCTCTGCAGACAACTGTGAGGCTTTATCTCTCATATTCTTAGAGATACAACTATATTCTGCTCTGAGAGCAAAGATCCTAAAATCTCCTTAACTCAGCCAGAGGAGTTCATTTTGGACATCTGGCTGCCA
>JALJCO010009749.1:0-13146 GCA_023101725.1 Atherinomorus stipes
CAGTCTGAAAGAATCTGGACTAAGTATGGTTGCAGAACTAGATGTTGTTGGAGCAGTTGTTGGAACAGTGGTTGCAGTTGTGGTTGGGGCAGTGGTTGTAGTTGTAGTTGTGGTTGGAGCAGTGGTTGTAGTTGTAGTTGCAGTTGTAGTAGTGGTGGTAGTTGTAGTTGTGGTTAGGGCAGGGGTTGTAGTTGTAGTTGTTTCAGGAGTATTTTTCGTTATCACAACAACAGCTTTACTTGTTGCAGCAGTGGTTTTAGATTTGGTTGGAGCAATTGTTGTGGTTGAAGCAGTGGCTGTAGTTGTAGTTGTGGTTGTGGTTTTAGCAGGGGTTGTAGATGTGGTTGTTTCAGGAGCAATTTTCGTTATCGCAACAGCAGCTTTACTTGTTACAGCAGTGGTTTTAGATTTGGTTGGAGCAATGGTTCTGGTTGAAGCAGTGGTTGTAGTTGTAGTTGTGGTTGGAGCAGTGGTTGTCGTTGTAGTTGTGGTTTGAGCAGGGATTGTAGTTGTGGTTGTTTCAAGGACGAGTCTCGTTATCACACCAGCAGCTTTACTTGTTGCAGCAGTGGTTTTAGCTTTGGTTGTAGCAATGGTTCTGGTTAAAGCAGTGGTTGTAGTTGTGGTTGGAGCAGTGGTGGTTGTTGTTGTAGTTGTGGTTTGAGCAGGGGTTGTATTTCTGTTTTTTTCAGGGGGAGATTCTCGTTATCACAACAGCAGCTTTACTTGGTGCAGCTGTGGTTTTAGCTTTGGTAAAGCTGTAGTTGTGGTTGATGCAGTGGTTGCAGTTGGTAGTTGTGGTTGGTGCAGTTGTTGCTGGTTGTGGTTTGAGCATGTAGTTGTATTTCTGGTGTTTTCAGGTGTGGTTCGTTATCACAAGCAGCAGCTTGTGGTTGGTGCAGCTGTGGTTTTAGCTTTGGTGAAGCTGTTGTTGTGGTTGGTGGTTGCAGCTGTAGTTGTGGTTTGAGTAGGGTTGTAGTTGTGGTTGTTTCAGGAGCTATTTTTGTTATCCCAGCAGCAGCTTTACTTGTTGCTGCAGTGGTTTTAGTTTTGGTTGGAGCAGTGGTTGTAGCTGTAGTTGTGGTTTGTAAAGCTGTGGTTGTGGTTGGTGCAGTTGTGGTTATGGTTGGAGCCATTTGTAGTTGGCTGTTGTTGTTGGTTGTAGTTGTGGTTGTTGTTGAGCTGTGGTTGTTGTTGGTAAAGTGGTTGTAGTTGTGGTTGAAGCTAGTTGTGGTTGGTGCAGGTGGAATTGTTGTTGGTAATAGCTAGTAGTTGTGGTTGGTGCAGCTGGTTTTAGTTGTAGTTGGACTGATAGTTGTGGTTGTAGGTTGGTAGTTGTAGTTGTGGTTGGTGAAGTTGTTGTAGTTGTGGTTGTGTTGAAGGAGTGGTTGTAGTTGTGGTTGTGGATGAAGATGTAGTTGTAGTTGTTGCAAGAACGATTTTGTTATTTGTGCAGCTTTAGTTGTTGCAGTTGTGGTTGTTGTTGGTGAAGCTGGAGTTTTGGTTGGTGAAGCTGTAGTTGTGGTTGGTGAGTGCTGTTGTGAGGTTGGTTCACCTGATCACTACTGCAGCTTTAGTTGTGGTTGGTATGGTTTGTAAGTTGTGGTTGGTGAAGCAATAGTTGTGGTTGGTGCAGCTGTTAGTTGTAGTTGGTAAAGTGTAGTTGTGGTTGGTGCTTTTGTTGTAGTTGTTGGTGAAGCTGTTGTTGTGGTTGGTGAAGCTGTAGTTGTGGTTGGTGAAGCTGTAGTTGTGGTTGGTGCAGCTGTAGTTGTGGTTGGTGCAGCTGTAGTTGTGGTTGCTGCTGTAGTTGTAGTTGGTACTGTTGTAGCTGTAGTTGTAGTTGGTGCAGCTGTAGTTGTGGTTGGTGAAGCTTTAGTTGTGGTTGGTACAGCTGTAGTTGTGGTTGATGCTGCTGTAGTTGTAGTTGGTGAAGCTGTTGTAGTTGGTGCAACTGTAGTTATGGTTGGTACACCTTTTGTTTTAATTGGGACTGCTGTAGTTGTGGTTGGTACAGCTGTAGTATTAGTTGGTGCAGCTGTAGTTGTGGTTGGTGCAGCTGTAGTTGTGGTTGGTACTAAGGCTACAGTTGTTGGTGAAGCCACAGTGGTTGTAGTTGTTGCTGCTGTGGTTAAAGATAATGATTTAGTTGTGGTTGGTGCAGCTGTAGTTGTGGTTGGTTCTGTTGAATTTGTAGTTGGTGCCTTTGTACTGGTAGTTGGTGCAGTTGTAGTAATGTCAAGTACATCTTGTATTAATTGGGACTCCTGCAGTAGTGGTTGGAACTGATGTAGTTGTGAGTGGTGCTTCTGTAGTTGTAGTTGGTACAAATGTAGTTGTGGTTGGTCAGCAGTAGTTGTAGTTGGTGAAGCTGTAGTTGTGGTTGGTGCAGCTGTAGTTGTGGTTGGTGCAGCTGTAGTTGTGGTTGGTACAGTTGTAGTTGTGGTTGGTGCAGCTGTAGTTGTGGTTGTTGCAGCTGTAGTTGTGGTTGGTGCTGCTGTAGTTGTGGTTGGTGCAGCTGTAGTTGTGGTTGGTAAAGCTGTAGTTGTGGTTGGTGCAGCTGTAGTTGTGGTTGGTGAAGCTGTAGTTGTGGTTGGTGCAGCTGTAGTTGATGTTGCTGTACTTGTAGATGGTGCTGTTGTAGTAGGTGCATCTGTACTTATGGCAGGTACACCTTTTGTATTAACTGGGACTGCTGTAGTTGTGGTTGGTGCAGCTGTATATATAGTTGGTGCAGCTGTAGTTGTGGTTGGTGCTTCAGTAGTTTTTGGTAGTAGGGCTACAGTTGATGGAGCCACAGTGGTTGTAGTTGTTGCTGCGTTGGTTAAAGGTGATGATTTAGTTGTGTTTGGTGCAACTGTAGTTGTGATTGGTTCTGATGTAGTGGTAGTTGGTGCTTTTGTACTTGTAGTTGGAGCAGTTGTGGAAATGTCAAGTACACCTCTTGTATTAAATGGGACTGCTGTAGTAGTGGTTAGTACTGCTGTAGTTGTGGTTGGTGCTTCTGTAGTTGTGGTTGGTACAGATGTAGTTGTGGTTGGCTCAACAGTAGTTGTAGTTGGTGCTGCTGTAGTTGTGGTTGGTGCAACTGTAGTTTTGGTTGACACAGTTGTAGTTGTGGTTGGTGCCGTTGTAGTTGGGTATAGTGCAGGTGTAGTTGTGGTTGGTACAGCTGTAGTATTAGTTGGTGAAGCTGTAGTTGTGGTTGGTGAAGCTACAGTTGTGGTTGGTGCAGCTGTAGTTGTGGTTTGTGAGGCTACAGTAGTGGTTGGTGAAGATGTAGTTGTAGTTTGTCCAGCTGTAGTTGTGGTTGGTGCAGCAGTAGTTGTGGTTGGTGCTTCTGTAGTTGTGGTTGGTGCAGCTGTAGTTTGAGTTTCTGCACTTGTTGTTTGTTCAGTTGTTTCTATGACAATTACACCTCTTGTATTAATTGTGATGTCTTCATTCGTTGTTGGAGCTTCTGTGGTTGTGGTTGGTGTATTTGTAGTTGTTAGTGCTGCAGTAGTTGTAGTTGCTGCAGCTCTAATTGTAGTTGGCCTCATTGAAGTTGTTGTTTGTTTAGCTGTAATTGTGGTTGATGCAGCTGTGGTTGGTGAAGCTGTACTTGTGATTTGTGAAGCTGTAGTTGTTGTTGGTGCAGCTGTCATTGTGGTTGGTGCAGCTGTAGTTGTGGTTGGTGCAGTTGTAGTTGTGGTTGGTGAAGCCGTTGTTGTAATTTGTGCAGATGTACTTGATGATGCAGTTACAGTTGTGGTTGGTGCATCTGTAGTTGTGGTTGGTGATGCTGTAGTTGTGGTTGGTGCAGCTGCAGTTTTGGTTGATACAGCTGTAGTTGTGGTTGGTGAAGCTGTAGTTGTGGTTGGTGAAGCTGTAGTTGTGGTTGTTGAAGCTGTAGTTGTGGTTGGTGCAGCTGTGGTTGGTGAAGCTGTAGTTGTGGTTTGTGAAGCTGTAGTTGTTGTTGGTGAAGCTGTCATTGTTGTTAGTGCAGCAGTCGTTGTGGTTCGTGAAGCTACAGTAGTGGTTGGTGCAGCTGGAGTTGTGGTTGGTGCTTCTGTAGTTGTGGTTGGTGGAGCTGGAGTTGTAGTTGGTGCAGCTGTTGTTGTGGTTGGTGCTTCAGTAGTTTTTGCTACTAAGGCTATCGTTGATGGAGCCACAGTGGTTGTAGTTGTCGCAGCTGTGGTTAAAGGTAATGATTTAGTTGTGTTCATTGCAGCTGTAGTTGTGAATGGTTCTGATGTAGTTAAAGTTGGTGCTGTTGTAGTTGTAGTTGGAGCAGTTGTGGAAATGTCAAGTACACCTTTTGTATTAAATGGGACTGCTGCAGTAGTGGTTAGCACTGCTGTAGTTGTGGGTGGTGCTTCTGTAGTTGTCGTTTGTATAGATGTAGTTGTTGTTGGCTCAACAGTAGTTATAGTTGGTGCTGCTGGAGTTGTGGTTGGTGCAGCTGTAGGTTTGGTTGACACGGTTGAAGTTGAGGTTGGTGCTGTGGTAGTTGGGGTTTGTGCAGATGTTGTTGTGGTTGGTTCAGCTGTAGTTGTGTTTGGTACAGCTGTCGTTGTGGTTGGTGAAGCTGTAGTTGTGGTTGGTGAAGCTGTAGTTGTGGTTGGGGCAGCTGTAGTTTTAGTTGGTGAAGCTGTAGTTGTGGTTGGTGAAGCTGTAGTTGTGGTTGGTGCAGCTGTAGTTTTGGTTGATACAGTTGTAGTTGAGGTTGGTGCTGCTGTAGTTGTGATTGTTGCAGCTGTAGTTGTGGTTGGTGCTGCTGTAGTTGTGGTTGGTGAAGCTGTAGTTGTGGTTGGTACAGCTGTAGTTGTGGTTGATGCAGCTGTAGTTGTGGTTGGTGAAGCTGTAGTTGTGGTTGGTAAAGCTGTAGTTGTGGTTGGTGCAGCTGTAGTTGTGGTTGGTGAAGCTGTAGTTGTGGTTGGTGAAGCTGTAGTTGTGGTTGGTACAGCTGTAGTTGTGGTTGGTGCTGCTGTACTTGTGGATGGTGCTGTTGTGCTGCCTTTTGTGGTTGGTGCTGCTGTAGTTGTGGTTGGTGCAGCTGTAGTTGTAGTTGGTGCAGCTGTAGTTGTGGTTGGTGCAGCTGTAGTTGTGGTTGGTGCAGCTGTAGTTGTGGTTGGTGCAGCTGTAGTTGTGGTTGGTGAAGCTGTAGTTGTGGTTGGTGCAGATGTTGTGTTGTGGTTGGTGCAGCTGTAGTTGTGGTTGGTGAAGCTGTAGTTGTGGTTGGTGCAGCTGTAGTTGTGGTTGGTGAAGCTGTAGTTGTGGTTGGTGCAGTTGTGTTGTGGTTGGTGAAGCCATAGTTGTGGTTGGTGCAGCTAGAGTTGTGGTTGGCGAAGCTTCAGTTGTGGTTGGTGAAGCTGTAGTTGTGGTTGGTGCAGCTGTAGTTGTGGTTGGCGAAGCTTCAGTTGTGGTTGGTACAGATGTCGTTGTGGTTGTCCCAGCAGTAGTTGTAGTTGGTGAAGCTGTAGTTGTGGTTGGTGCAGATGTTGTTGTGGTTGGCGCAGCCGTAGTTGTGGTTGGTGAAGCTGTAGTTGTGGTTGGTGCAGCTGTAGTTGTGGTTGGTGAAGCTGTTGTTGTGGTTGGTGCAGCTGTAGTTGTGGTTGGTGCAGCTGTAGTTGTGGTTGGTGCAGCTGTCGTTGTGGTTGGTGAAGCTGTAGTTGTGGTTGGTGCAGCTGAAGTTGTAGTTGGTGAAGCTGTAGTTATGGTTTTTGCAGTTGTAGTTGTTGTCGGTGAAGCTATCGTTGTGGTTGGTGCAGCTGAGTTGTGGTTGGTGAAGCTTAGTTGTGGTTGGTACAGATGTCGTTGTGGTTGTCCCAGCAGTAGTTGTAGTGGGTGAAGCTGTCGTTGTGGTTGGTGCAGCCGTCGTTGTGGTTGGTGCAGCTGTAGTTGGGGTTGGTGCAGAGCTTTAGTTGTGGTTGGTGCAGCTGTAGTTGTGGTTGGTACAGATGTTGTTGTGGTTGGTGCAGCTGTAGTTGTGGTTGGTGAGGCTTTAGTTGTGGTTGGTGCAGCTGTAGTTGTTGTTGGTGAAGCTGTAGTTGTGGTTGGTGCAGCTGTCGTTGTGGTTGGTGCAGCTGTAGTTGTGGTTGGTGCAGCTGCAGTTGTGGTTGGTGAAGCTGTAGTTGTTGTTGGTGCAGCTGTAGTTGTGGTTGGTGAAGCTGTAGTTGTGGTTGGTGCAGCTGTAGTTGTGGTTGGTGAAGCTGTAGTTGTGGTTGGTGAAGCTGTAGTTGTGGTTGGTACAGCTGTAGTTGTGGTTGGTCCCAGCTGTAGTTGTAGTTGGTGAAGCTGTAGTTGTGGTTGGTGCAGCTGTAGTTGTGGTTGGTGAAGCTGTAGTTGTGGTTGGTGCAGCTGTAGTTGTGGTTGGTGAAGCTGTAGTTGTGGCTGGTTCAGTTGTCGGTGTGGTTGGTGAAGCCATAGTTGTGGTTGGTGCAGATAGAGTTGTAGTTGGTGAAGCTGTAGTTGTGGTTGGTGCAGCTGTAGTTGTGGTTGGCGAAGCTTCAGTTGTGGTTGGTAAAGTTGTGGTTGGTACAGATGTCGTTGTGGTTGTCCCAGCAGTAGAGTTAGCTGGTGAAGCCGTAGTTGTGGTTGGTGCAGATGTTGTTGTGGTTGGAGCAGCCGTAGTTGTGGTTGGTGAGGCTTTAGTTGTGGTTGGTGCAGCTGTATTTGTGGTTGGTGAAGCTGTAGTTGTGGTTGGTGCAGCTGTAGTTGTCGTTTGTACAGATGTAATTGTGGTTGTTGCAGCTGTAGTTGTTGGTGAAGCTGTAGTTGTGGTTGGTGCAGCTGTAGTTGTGGTTGGTGAAGCTGTAGTTGTGGCTGGTTTAGTTGTCGTTGTGGTTGGTGAAGCCATAGTTGTGGTTGGTGCAGATAGAGTTGTAGTTGGTGAAGCTGTAGTTGTGGTTGGTGAAGCTGTAGTTGTGGTTGGTGCAGCTGTAGTTGTGGTTGGTGAAGCTGTAGTTGTGGTTGGTAAAGCTGTAGTTGTAGTTGGTGAAGTTGTAGTTGTGGTTGGTGAAGCTGTAGTTGTGGTTGGTGAAGCTGTAGTTGTGGTTGATGCTGCTGTACTTGTAGATGGTGCTGTTGTAGTAGGTGCATCTGTACTTATGGCAGGTACACCTTTTGTATTAACTGGGACTGCTGTAGTTGTGGTTGGTACAGCTGTTGTATTAGTTGGTGAAGCTGTAGTTGTGGTTGGTGAAGCTACAGTTGTGGTTGGTGAAGCTACAGTTGTGGTTCGTGAGGCTACAGTAGTGGTTGGTGAAAATGTAGTTGTAGTTTGTCCAGCTGAAGTTGTTGTCGGTGCAGCAGTAGTTGTGGTTGGTCCTTCTGTAGTTGTGGTTGTTGAAGCTGTAGTTGTTGTTTGTGAAGATGTAGATGTGGTTTGTGAAGCTGTAGTTTTTGTTGGTGCTGTTGTAGATGTGGTTGGTGCAGCAGTAGTTGTCGTTGGTAAAGCTGTAGTTATGCTTGGTGCAGATGTTGTTGGTGTGGTTGGCGCAGCCGTAGTTCTGCTTGGTGAAAATGTAGTTGTGGCTGGTGCAGTTGTCATTGTGGTTGGTAAAGCCGTAGTTGTGGTTGGTGCAGCTGGAGTTGTAGTTGGTGAAGCTGTAGTTGTGGTTGGTGAAGCTGTAGTTGTGGTTGGTGAAGCTGTAGTTGTGGCTGGTGAACCTGTTCTTGTGGCTGGTACAGCTGTAGCTGTGGTTGATGCTGCTGTACTTGTAGATGGTGCTGTTGTAGTAGGTGCATCTGTACTTATGGCAGGTACACCTTTTGTATTAACCGGGACTGCTGTAGTTGCGGTTGGTACAGCTGTAGTATTAGTTGGTGAAGCTGTAGTTGTGGTTGGTGAAGCTGTAGTTGTGGTTGGTGAAGTGTAGTTGTGGTTGGTGAGGCTGTAGTTGTGGTTGGTGAAGATGTAGTTGTGGTTTGTCAGTGTAGTTGTTGTTGGTGCAGCTGTAGTTGTGGTTGGTGCAGCTGTAGTTGTGGTTGGTGAAGCTGTAGTTGTGGTTGGTGCAGATGTTGTTGTGGTTGGAGCAGCCGTAGTTGTGGTTGGTGAAGTTGTAGTTGTGGTTGGTGAAGCTGTAGTTGTGGTTGGTGAAGCTGTAGTTGTGGTTGGTGAAGCTGTAGTTGTGGTTGTTTGTTTTTTGTTTTTTTTTTTTTTTTTTGCTTTGTTTTTTTTTTAATTAGTTGTTGTAGTGTGTTTTGTGGTGAGCTGTAGTTGTGGTTGGTGTTTGTAGTTGTGTTGTTGAGCTGTAGTTTTGATGTAGTTGTGGTGCTGTATGTTTTGTTATTGTGGTGGGGTGTGTTGGTTTGGGTGGTTTTTTTTTTTGGGGTTCTGTGTTGTGGTTGTGTTGTGTTTGTTTTGGTGTGTTAGTTGTGTTGTGCAGCTGTGTTGTGTTGTTCAGTTGTCGTTGTTGTTGTTTAGCTGTAGTTGGGTTGGTGCAGCTGTGGTTGGTGAAGCTGTACTTGTGGTTTGTGAAGCTGTCGTTGTGATTGGTTCAGCTGTAGTTGTGTTTGGTGCAGATGTCGTTGTGGTTTGTGCAGCCGTCGTTGTGGTTGGTAAAGCCATGGTTGTGGTTGGTTCAGCTGTAGTTGGTGAAGCTGTAGTTGTAGTTGGTGAAGCTGTAGTTGTGGTTTGTGCAGCTGTAGTTGTGGTTGGTGCAGTTGCAGTTGTTGTTGGTAAATCTATAGTTGTGGTTGGTGAAGCTATAGTTGTGGTTGGTGAAACTGTAGTTGTGGTTGGTACAGATGTCGTTGTGGTTGGCCCAGCAGTAGTTGTCGTTGGTAAAGCTGTAGTTATGCTTGGTGCAGATGTTGTTGGTGTGGTTGGCGCAGCTGTAGTTCTGCTTGGTGAAAACGTAGTTGTGGCTGGTGCAGTTGTCATTGTGGTTGGTAAAGCCGTAGTTGTGGTTGGTGCAGATGGAGTTGTAGTTGGTGAAGCTGTAGTTGTGGTTGGTGAAGCTGTAGTTGTGCTTGGTGCAGCTGCAGTTGTGGTTGGCGAAGCTTCAGTTGTGGTTGGTACAGATGTCGTTGTGGTTGTCCCAGCAGTAGTTGTAGTGGGTGAAGCTGTAGTTGTGGTTGGTGCAGATATTGTTGTGGTTGACGCAGCCGTATTTGTGGTTGGTGCAGAAATTGTTGTGGTTGGCGCCGCCCTAGGTGTGGTTGGTACAGATGTTTTTGTAGTTGGCGCATCCGTAGTTGTGGTCGGTGAGGCTTTAGTTGTGTTTGGTGAAGCTGTAGTTGTTGTTGGTGAAGCTGTCGTTGTGGTTGGTGCAGCTGTCGTTGTGGTTGGTGCAGCTGTAGTTGGGGCTGGTGCAGTTACCGTTGCGGTTGGTGAAGCGGTAGTTGTGGTTTGTGCAGCTAGAGTTGTAGTTGGTGAAGCTGTAGTTGTGCTTCGTGCAGCTGTAGTTGTGGTTGGCGAAGCTTTAGTGGTGGTTGGTAAAATTGTGGTTGGTACAGATGTCGTTGTGGTTATCCCAGCAGTAGTTGTAGTTTGTGAAGCTGTAGTTGCGGTTGGTGCAGATGTTGTTGTGGTTGGCGCAGCCGTAGTTGTGGTTGGTGAGGCTTTAGTTGTGGTTGGTGCAGCTGCAGTTGTGGTTGGTAAAGCTGGAGTAGTGGTTGGTGCAGCTGTAATTTTGGTTGGTGAAGTTGTATTTGTGCTTGGTGCAGCTGTAGTTGTGGTTGGCGAAGCTTCAGTTGTGGTTGGTTCAGCCGTAGTTGGTGAAGCTGTAGTTGTAGTTGGTAAAGCTGTAGTTGTGGTTTGTGCAGCTGTAGTTGTGGTTGGTGCAGTTGCAGTTGTTGTTGGTAAATCTATAGTTGTGGTTGGTGAAGCTGTAGTTGTGGTTGGTGAAGCTGTAGTTGTGGTTGGTGAAGCTGTAGTTGTGGTTGGTGCAGCTGTAGTTGTGGTTGGTAAAGCTGTAGTCGTGGTTGGTGCAGATGTTGTGGTTGGCGCAGCCGTAGTTGTGCTTGGTGAAGCTGTAGTTGTGGATGTTGCAGCTGTAGTTGTTGGTGAAGCTGTAGTTGTGGTTGGTGCAGCTGTAGTTGTGGTTGGTGAAGCTGAGTTGTGGTTGGTGAAGCTGTAGTTGTGGTTGGTGCAGCTGTAGTTGTGGTTGGTGAAGTTGTAGTTGTGGTTGGTGCAGCTGTAGTTGTGGTTGGTGAAGCTTAGTTGTGGTTGGTAAAGTTGTGGTTGGTACAGATGTCGTGGTTGTCAGCAGTAGTTGTAGTTGGTGCAGCTGTAGTTGTTATTTGTGCAGACTTGTTGTGGTGGCTGCAGCTGTAGTTGTTGTTTGTGAAGATGTAGTTGTGGTTGTTGCAGCTGTAGTTGTTGTTGGTAAGGCTGTGTTGTGGTTGGTGCAGCTGTGTGGTTGGTGAGCTGTAGTTGTGGTTGGTGAGTTTCATTGTGGTTGGTGAAGCTGTAGTTGTGGTTGGTGCAGCTGTAGTTGTAGTTGGTGAAGCTGTAGTTGTGCTTGGTGCAGCTGTAGTTGTGGTTGGTGAAGCTTCAGTTGTGGTTGGTAATAGTTGTGGTTGGTACAGATGTCGTTGTGGTTGTCCCAGCTGTAGTTGTGGTTGGTGCAGCTGTAGTTGTTGTTGGTGAGCTGTTGTTGTGGTTGGTGCAGCTGTAGTTGTGGTTGGTGAAGATGTAGTTGTGGTTGGTGCAGCTGTAGTTGTGGTTGGTGAAGTGTGTTGTGGTTGGTGCAGCTGTAGTTGTGGTTGGTGAAGCTGTAGTTGTGGTTGGTGCAGTTGTAGTTGTGGTTGGTGAAGCTGTAGTTGTGGTTGGTGCAGATGTAGTTGTGGTTGGTGAAGCTGTAGTTGTGTGTTTTTTTTTTGTTTGTTGTTTTATTTGTTTTTTTTATGTTTTTTTTGTTTTGTTTTGGTTTTTTTTATTATTGATGGTTTTAGTTTTTTTTTTTGTGTTTATTTTTTTGTATTTATTTTTTTTTTTTTTTTTATTTTTTTTTTTTTTTTTTTATTTTCCTGGGCTTTGTTGTGATGGAGTTGTGGGTGATGTGTTGTGTGTGGTGTGTTGTGGTTGTACTTAGTTGTGGTTGTAAAGTTGTGTTGGTAAGATGTTTGTGTTGTCCAGCAGTAGTTGTAGTTTGTGAAGCTGTAGTTGTGGTTGGTGCAGATGTTGTTGTGGTTGGCGCAGCCGTAGTTGTGTTGTAGGTTTAGTTGTGGTTGGTGAGCTGCAGTTGTGGTTGGTAAAGCTGGAGTGTGGTTGGTGCAGTGTGGTTGTGTGTTGGTGAGCTTTAGTTGTGGTTGGTGAGCTGTAGTTGGTGAAGCTGTAGTTGTAGTTGGTAAAGCTGTAGTTGTGGTTTGTGCAGCTGTAGTTGTGGTTGGTGCAGTTGCAGTTGTTGTTGGTAAATCTATAGTTGTGGTTGGTGAAGCTGTAGTTGTGGTTGGTGAAACTGTAGTTGTGGTTGGTACAGATGTCGTTGTGGTTGGCCCAGCAGTAGTTGTCGTTGGTAAAGCTGTAGTTATGCTTGGTGCAGATGTTGTTGGTGTGGTTGGCGCAGCCGTAGTTCTGCTTGGTGAAAATGTAGTTGTGGCTGGTGCAGTTGTCATTGTGGTTGGTAAAGCCGTAGTTGTGGTTGGTGCAGCTGGAGTTGTAGTTGGTGAAGCTTTAGTTGTGGTTGGTACAGCTGTCGTTGTGGTTGGTGCAGCTGTAGTTGTGGTTGGTGAAGCTGTAGTTGTGGTTGTGCAGATGTTTTGTGTTGGCGCGCGTTGTGGTTGGGGTGTGTTGTGGCTGGTGCGTTGTCGTTGTGGTTGGTGAGCTGTGTTGTGGTTGGTGCAGCTGGAGTTGTAGTTGGTGAAGCTGTAGTTGTGGTTGGTGAAGCTGTAGTTGTGGTTGGTGAAGCTGTAGTTGTGGTTGGTGAAGCTGTAGTTGTGGTTGGTGAAGCTGTAGTTGTGGTGGTGAACTGTTGTTGTGTGTGTGTGTTTTTGTGTGTGTCTTTTTTGTTTTTGTGATCTGTCTTGTGGGGTCTTTTTATTAGTTGGGATGCTGTAGTTGCGGTTGGTACAGCTGTAGTATTAGTTGGTGAAGCTGTAGTTGTGGTTGGTGAAGCTGTAGTTGTAGTTGGTGCAGCTGTAGTTGTTATTTCTGCAGACTTCGTTGTGGTGGCTGCAGCTGTAGTTGTTTGTACAGATTTCGTTGTGGTTGTTGCAGCTGTAGTTGTTGTTGGTAAGGCTGTCGTTGTGGTTGGTGCAGCTGTCGTGGTTGGTGAAGCTGTTGTTGTGGTTGGTGCAGCTGCAGTTGTGGTTGGTAAAGCTGTAGTAGTGGTTGGTGCAGCTGTAGTTGTGGTTGGTGAAGTTGTATTTGTGCTTGGTGCAGCTGTAGTTGTGGTTGGCGAAGCTTCAGTTGTGGTTGGTAAAGTTGTGGTTGGTACAGATGTCGTGGTTGCCCCAGCAGTAGTTGTAGTTGGTGCAGCTGTAGTTGTTATTTCTGCAGACTTCGTTGTGGTGGCTGCAGCTGTAGTTGTTGTTTGTACAGATGTTGTTGTGGTTGTTGCAGCTGTAGTTGTTGTTGGTAAGGCTGTCGTTGTGGTTGGTGCAGCTGTCGTGGTTGGTGAAGCTGTAGTTGTGGCTGGTGAAGTTTTCATTGTGGTTGGTGAAGCCGTAGTTGTGGTTGGTGCAGCTGGAGTAGTAGTTGGTGAAGCTGTAGTTGTGCTTGGTGCAGCTGTAGTTGTGGTGTGTGAAGCTTCAGTTGTGGTTGGTGAAACTGTAGTTGTGGTTGGTAGAGATGTCGTTGTGGTTGGTAGAGATGTCGTTGTGGTTGGCCCAGGTGTAGTTGTGGTTGTTGCAGTTGTAGTTGTTGTTGGTGAAGCTGTAGTTGTGGTTTGTGCAGCTGTAGTTGTGGTTGGTGCAGTTGCAGTTGTTGTTGGTAAATCTATAGTTGTGGTTGGTGAAGCTGTAGTTGTGGTTGGTGAAACTGTAGTTGTGGTTGGTACAGATGTCGTTGTGGTTGGTGCAGCTGTAGTTGTCGTTGGTAAAGTTGTAGTTATGCTTGGTGCAGATGTTGTTGGTGTGGTTGGTGCAGCTGTAGTTCTGGTTGGTGAAAGCGTAGTTGTGGCTGGTGCAATTGTCATTGTGGTTGGTGAAGCCGTAGTTGTGGTTGGTGCAGATGGGGTTGTAGTTGGTGAAGCTGTAGTTGTGGTTGGTGAAGCTGTA
>JALJCO010009751.1:0-46123 GCA_023101725.1 Atherinomorus stipes
CTGTTTCCAGCTTACAGTTACTGCAGAACTCAGCGGCACGAGTTCTGACAAGGACCAGAGGGCGGGAACACATTACACCAGTTTTAAAATCGCTGCATTGGCTCCCGTGCATTTCAGGATTGATTTTAAGGTTCTCTTAGTGGTTTATAAATGTCTTAATGGTCTTGGGCCTTCTTATTTATCAGACCTGCTTTTAAACTATGAACCCTCGCGGACCCTGAGGTCCTCTGGCACCGGCCTTTTAATTGTTCCTAGAGTGAGAACTAAAACTCACGGTGAGGCCTCATTCCACCATTATGGTCCTCGTCTGTGGAACAGCCTGCCAGAGAACCTCAGGGCTGCAGAGACTGTTGATGTTTTTAAGAAGAGGCTCAAGACCTACCTTTTTAGCTTAGCTTTTAATTGAATTTTGTCTCATTTTTAAATGATTCTTTTAATTTATTTGATTTGATTTTTATTTATCTATTTATTTATTTTTAACTTTGGTTTTGCGATATTCAAATTGATTCTATTTGTATTAATTCCTTTTATGTGTATTTTATTATCTAGCTTTTATTTGATTTATTTATTTATCTATTTATTTTTGGTTTAACTCTAAAAATTTTAACTTCCCCCAGTGTTTCCTCATGGGGATCCTTCGCTCCAGGAGTTTTGCCTGCTCGGTCTGGGGGTAACGGCTGTGGTGGATGCCCTTTTCTTGGTGTCTAGGGGCCTGCACTGCAGCCCTACGGCTGTGGTGTGGACCCTGGCCTGTCATGATCTGGGGGTCCCTGCAGCTGGGCCTTATGTGGCTAGGGGGGGCTGGCTCCTGGTGCGAATGGATCCCCAAGATATCGTTTCCTCACAGCAGTGTCATGCCAGATGGTTTTTACAGTTACTGTTTTTATACCTGTTCACTTAGAAGAGAGGAGTTGGGGGTTTGTAGCTAGGTGTGGAATTGGGAGGGGGTTGGGTGTGTGCATGTGTGTGTTTTGTGTTGAATCTGGATGTGTGAAGGCTTGTTTTTATTTGAATTCACATTTTGTTTTTACTATGTCAAGCACTTTGTGTTGCTTTTTAATGGTATGAAAAGTGCTTTATAAATAAAGCTTGATTTGATTTGATTTGATTTGATTTAAAGTGTCTCAGATCACCCTGGGACTGATCTCCAGTCCATCACAGGACACACACGAGACACACACACCCACACACATCTTAAGCTTTAAAAAGAAGGAAAGAAACAAAACACGTTTATAAAATAATAAAATAGATAAAAACATAAACTATGAAATCAACAGAGAGCACATTAAAAGAAAAGAGCATGAAGAATTTATTAAGTAGATGGAATAAAGTGTATTATTTGTATGAATGAGCTGTAATTCAGCATTGAAGAGCTGAACAGCCCTGGAGACAAAAGCTGTCTTCCTCCTCTGTAATCTGACTTCTGGGTAACAAAGTCTTCATCCTGAGGGAGTAAATCGCACTCAGAAGATCAAATATGGGATGAGTCCTTTAAAGCAGCCTTTCCCAAACTGGGTTTCCATGGGGGTCCAAAGGTCATTTCAAGGGGTCGTCAGAACATTGTAAAAACAGGGTTTCCCAGGGTGTTGGAGAAGGGACGCATCTAAAAGTTGCAGGATAGTAGCTCTGAGGACTGGACTTGTAAATAATGTCATCCTCAAAATTGATCATACCCTTCCATTAAATAAGAAAAAAGTAACCATCAGTAAGATAAGATGAAATTGTACAAAGTTACAATACATGAAAATCATGACATGCTTTTGAATTGCTGATTAACAGAAATATGAAAAACAAACTAACAAAAGATAAAACAAGTAAACAAGCATGATGGGGCTCCTGAACGGAAACTTTGTTGAGCAACTCTTTGAGGCAATCACTGCAATCAAGTGTTTTCTGTAAAGTCGACACATTTGGTGTGTATGGGTTTTTGTTTTTTTCATTTTTTGTTTGATAATACAGTTTGGATGATGGCTGGCATGATTTATTTGGAGATTAGAGCTTAGCCACTCGATCGTAAACACAGCACGTGCCATGCAAATGACCACCAAAGCCTCGGTTAATGACAATATTTTTAAAAAATTTAAAAGTTTCTTACTAAGGAAAGAATACATGGTACAAGACCATTATTCCTCCCGTTAATGTCAAAAAGATGTTAACGGGAGGACTAACAACGTTGTGCTATTTATCCTGTGTAAAATCCATAAACACTTAAACTCTTCTAACCTGGACTCATATGTACTTCAGAGGCGGTAGATTAATTCAAGCACAGTTTCTCATTTGTGAAACCTTTATTCCATTTGTGAAAATGAAAATTAGACTCATTTTATGACTTTTTCTTTGTGTGTGTGTCTAGACCACATTAGTTCAGGTCCTGAGCTGAAACTACAGTACTTGGGCTCTTCAAAGCTTGACTGAAATATTCTACACAGTATTTAGATAAATTAAAACGCCATTTCTGCTTTTCTGATTTGTGAAACTTTTATTCTATTTGTGAAATGCAAAAAAAGGGTTCAAAGTTGAAATATTGTCAGAGGCTTTGATATAAGCTAATTTTAAGACAATGCATCTGTTTCTGTGTGATACTGATTATATCTAATGTTTAGAAAAAAACTTTAGTTGATTATGATTTTTAGTAATTACAATAAGAAGAAATGCTTCCCCAATTTACACACAAGAAGGCTATTTGCAGTTTCTATGTTGTACAAAAATTGCACTTATAACAGACATTGACAAATGACTGTATCTGAACATAAATTGAATAGAAATCAATACATTTTACATGAGAATCTGTGTCCGGGCGATTAAATCTCAAGGGTTGTGAGCAAGCGGCAACCTCCAGTGGCCAGCAATGACGAGAGGGTCCCGCCTGCGGCTTGGAGGATAAGGCGGAGTTGGACATTATGCGCGGTCGGACATCCTACTCCGCCCACATTACCGTTTTAAGCCGTCTATTATAACCCTTCCCCCTATCCCTAAGCCCTAAACCGAACCTCACTAACTGTCCATGCCCATTGGATGTCCGACGCCGCCTAATATCCATCTCCCGCAAGCCGCAGGCGGGGGTACTTGGCAATGAAGCCACCTGGAAGAAGCCATTTTTTGTAGTTCTCCCTTCATCCGCTTGGGGCTGGCTGCAAGACTGAGCAAATCCCCATAGACTCCCATGTTAAAAACGCCAACTTCACAGAAGAAATAAACATGTTTACAGCCTGGATCAAAAAATCATTTTAGGTTTAAAAGGTCAAGTTTACCTTCATGTCAACTGTGAGGCGGGTAAATTTTTTTATAACTCATTCGTTTAGCTGTTATTTATTCTTCAAATTACACCGGAAGCCCAGCCTGCCGACCGGAGGCTCCTCGTTAGCTCCATCTTTGCTCTCAGTAAGGTCTCAGTTTGTAGCAGAGTCGCACAACGGCGGGTTTTAGTCAGTGAATTGCAAGTCTAAGCATGTCTTACCTTAACCATGCCGCTTAGAGAGCTCATCTTTGTTAGCTCCTCTTAGTTTCGTGTTGGCTCAGTTAGCGTTTAGCCCAGAGTACGTCAGCAGTCAATCACTTGCCCCACGGCCGCACTGTGCCCATTTTAGTACTTTCCTGGAGTGACGACGTACATGAGGCGGCAAGATGGCGAGGGTAAGACACGCCCAACTGGCTTCATTTTTCTCTATTCAGACGAGACCGGATGCTACGTCCAGTTATTGCATACAGTCTTTGGTTCTAGTTCTAGTTACATTCTATTATATCTATCTATCTATATATATATATATATATATATATATATATACACAAATATTTTCTCTTAGATCTGTCAAAGGCCCTAACTGCACGGCTGGCAGAGAAAATGTCCCAGGGTTTGGAGATGTTTAAGATGAAGCTGGAGTTGCAGAAAGAGAAGATCACCGACCATATCAAAGAGAGAGACTATTTAAAAGAACAGCTGACATTGGGTAATTCTCCTTACCTCTACCATTAGCTAATGTCAGACTGTTATACAGCAGTAAACGCTGTGTAAGTCGCCTCTTTGTGACACAAACGAGATAAATGCAACTGTTAACTTCCATCTCCTGTTATCAAATATAAAATTATTATATTGTGTCCCTCTACACTTCATGCCATGCAGGTTTTACTGGGACTCATAAATTCAGAAGTTTAAGTTTTCATTAAAATAATTAAAAGGCTCCAACTAATGTATTTATTTGTAATTCTGTTTAGATGTTTTAAAAGCTGCAACATTGCTCTTAAATCTAGTTTTAGTCCCTTGTGTTAAGCAGAAGATGGAACTTTTTGAAGCTTAAAGATGACAAATTTATATTTCTAAGGTGTTTTAGTAAATGAGTCTTTAAAAATATATCATTTTTAAAACACCTTCCATTCATCTGTGTTATCACTGTAAGCTGTTTGCAGCAACTTGTTTTCATTTTGAAATGGTCATCTATAATTTTGAAATCTAATTTACTAAAATACACTAACTGTATATATATTCATTCCCAGGCAGAGGAGAAGAGTAAGGTGTGGAGCCACTTCACAAAGATTTAACAGGTGTTAGATGCAACATCTGCGGTGTGAACGTTAACCTGGGCTGCAGCAACAGTAAGGTAGAAAAAACAACAAATTTGTGTCAACACCTAAAACATCATCACAGATTCTGGATGTTCTGATTCTTAGTGTTGAATCACACAAATTCATTTTTTAATATCCTGGCCGATACATTTCGGCTGACATCGGATATCGGCCAATATATTGGATATCGGGTTCTTTAAAGCCCCCAATATCGGTATCGGAATCGGCCTCAAAATCCCATATCGGTCGGGCTCTAGACGTGAGGTCACATGACGCTACATCCGCTGTTTTGATATAGGACGAAGCCAGTCGCGGTAAATTCAAACACTGTAAGCGATTGTTATGGATTATTCTGCCGTCAGCAAACGATCCAGATCAACTGAAAGACACTAAAAAGTGTAACTACGGAGAAAAAGGTGAGTAAATAACATTATAGCTTCAGTTTGTGCACGCTCCCGTGACGGCTTGGCTCGTGGCTGCAGTTACCTGAAGCGTCAGTCGTGAGTTTCGTTTCTTAATCTTGCCTCAAGTCCCTTTAAGTACACTTCTGTGCATACGCAAGTGTTTATGTTATTTTGGGCCTTTTTGTGTCTCTGATGAATTTTAAGAAAAAATACAGCGTGAAAAATAATTACAGCATTGAACACGTCAACATTTTTCCCAGAAAATGCATTTCTTATTGTGCTATTGACATGAAATTTTCGCCAGATGTCGGCACCAATGCCAGTAATGCACACATAAAAGAAATCCGAACATTTATGTCCATAAATGACGTTATGCCTAATATAGTGAAATGTCACAGAGAATGAGTATTGAACACGTGGAGAGATGGAAGGATAAAAAGATCTGGAAAGCCAAGAAAACAGCTGGAGTCTGTCGGTCTTTATAAAGTAATCCTGTCCCGTATCAGTGCAAAGTAATATCAGCTGGTTTAGTCCCGATTGATGCCTTTAAAAAGGTTTCTCATCACCAAGGTGTCAGACAAGAAGCATTGCATGATGGGTAAAGCAAAGAGCTGTCTAAAGACCTACACAACCTTATTATTTTAAAACAAAATGAAGGCATTGGTTCCAGTTGCATTTCTAAACTTCTGAAAGTTCCAGTGAGCACCATTGGGACCATCACCTGGAAGTGGAAAGAACACGTCATAAATCGACCACGGCCAGGTGCTCCTCGCAAGATTTCAGACAGAGGAGTCAGAACAATAATCAGAAAGGTTCTCCAACAGCCCAGGACCACTCGTGGAGAGCTTCAGAAAGACCTGGAATCAGCAGCTACAGTTGTTTCACAGAAAACAACCGCCATGGCCTTCATGCACGCACACCACGTAAGACTCCTTTTCTGAAGAAGTTTGTTGGTGCTCATTTGAAGTTTGCGACACAACATCTGGACAAACCCATGACTAGGGATGTACTGTGTATCGTTATGAATATTTCTATACCGATATTGATAACTTGTGTTGTAGTCAAGACCACACCAACCGAGACCAAGACATTACCGAGACCAAGACAAATTCAAGACATTTAGGGCCGGATCTATCAAAGGTTTTCTCGTATAAAAATGTGCTATGTCACTCCATACGCAAAAAAATGTACAAACTGCTCTATTTACAGTGTGCTAAAAGTGTTCGGTCTTTCAAAAGTGATAAATAGCGCATCTTCTCCATTTCGTACTTTTTCTGCAATGAATATGCAATATGGAGCTTTTACATGCAAAAGTGTGTGTAATGGGGAAAAAATGTAAATATATATTATTCAGCACTTGCAAGACAATTTATCAACCATGAGACGCGCTGCCTCGCTGTTTTTTTGCATCTATTTTAGTATGTTTGAAAAGCAGGTGAAAACTTGCAGCTTTGTGCACAAAAGGCTGCGGGGTTCAGCCCCTCGCGCAAAATTCCAGATTGTGTACTACACTCAAATTTGGATCTTGATAAATCCGGCCCTTAGAGGTCGAGACCAAGAAAAGACCAAGACTTCCAGAGACCGAGACGAGACCAAGACCATAAATATAAAAGAAAAATTATAATAAAGCATCATAATGTGAGGGGTTTTTAAAATTTGCTTGTAAACAACTACAACAACAAAAATTAATCTTTCACCGGTTGTCTTGAAAGCAGCACTATGAATTAAATAAACTATATCCTGATCAATTTTGGCAAACATAAATTTAATTATAGCCAAGTTGGCAGAAATCTCTCCTAATAAGCAGGGCCATAGTTTATCTTATTTTCTGTCATTTGCTCTCTTTTTAATCTCTGTCTGTTTTAGAACTATAATGACAATAGTACTGCATATCATCTGAAATCTCTTAATTGTCATGATCATCACACTCACAATGTTGAAAAGTTTTACAGTTGACAGTTTGCACAAACATAAATGATATAATCACGACTAAAAAGCTTATAATCAAACAAAATTCAGATTTACAATGAATGAAGTAACGAATGAAGTAAACACAC
Organism: Atherinomorus stipes; assembly: GCA_023101725.1. Classification (NCBI taxonomy): domain Eukaryota; kingdom Metazoa; phylum Chordata; class Actinopteri; order Atheriniformes; family Atherinidae; genus Atherinomorus; species Atherinomorus stipes. The sequence continues at coordinate 7,022 of JALJCO010009751.1, forward strand.
GCACTGCATGAAGTGAGAACCATGTAGACTCAATCACAAATGCACAATCAGGGAGGTTAAGCTCTTTCAGATAGTACCGAATAAAAAATCTTTCAATTCGGGCACAGCACGCTGTGACAACATCCTAGCACGTCCAATAGCAGAGGCCAGTTCAGAAAAAAAAAGTTGTACGACTCCTTGGTCAGCCTGAAGTAAACCTTTGTGTGAAAGACTGCAGTTCCCGGACGAGCGGACCCCCACCCTTTTATTTGCACCTGATCTTCTCTTCCTCCTTTAGGAGGAAAGCTCTTTGCTGCAATGATGAGAGATACACCTTTCACAACGAAGCACACCGGAGAGAAAACACTTCCTGGTCTGCCCGATGTGCCGGCTCTGCGCCCTACTCCTCGGTGAGCGCAGCGAAAACCGCGTTCTATCTGAAGGGCCCTTCATGCTGCATTCCAGTTGAACTCGGAAGATGGAAATTACCAGTTAACTTTCCACTCGGAAAGTCTGACAATCCTCGCAGCTCCAAGTTCAGATTTAAAGATGGCCACGCCCAGTGTTAGCAGTTTTAGAAGCTCCTGTAATGTTACATTTAGTTACACTTCTTACAAATATTTTGTCGCATTAAATCAGTCATACACATAGTATTGGTTTATGTAGATGTAGGGGGAAGCTGCTGGAGGATAATTCACATTTTTCATGTGGTATATGTGGACTACAACGCTAGCTGTGCTAACAACGGCTAATAACAATAGCCCTCGCAAACACATGGTTTTGCTAGGCTGCTAACTGGTTTTCCAACCAGTGAACTGGAACACAAGTTGGTTGGTTGTGATGCCACCCCCAAGTTTCCGTTTCCCAGTTCTGAGGTATTAGTTCAGTAAATATGAACTCTACACTAACCTGAAGAAAATAATGACCCTGCTAAGCATCACTGTTGCAGGTAAGTTGTTCTTAATGATGTCTGAAGTGTAAAAATAATTACTCTGCATACTTGAAGGTTGAAAAAATAACGGGCATTTGCTGTGTGGATGATTGATCACTGATCAGTGACAGCGGCCAGCTGCTGCGGCGCACTGTTGCACTTTGGCAGGCGGAAAAAGAAGTTGTTCCAACCTATTTGTACGTTTTAGTTCAGTTTTCACTGTGTTCATGTTGATGATTGTAACAGATATGAAAATAAAATTTCGCTTGAGAATCAGATCTATACTGCCCTACAAAGCAAAAAGGCAGTAACTGCATTTTTGGTCAAAAATGAGTTATTATCATTTTCATGACATTCAAGGTATCCTTTATTATGTGACAAAATATCTTGTCTCAAATGTGTGTCATTTTGGAGAAAAATGGTAGCTGTTTATGCAGTAACTGCAAATAGCCCTAGTAAAACAAAGCAAAAATACAGTAACATCCATTACTGTATTCTTGCTTTGTTTTCATGTCAGTTACTGTACTTTTGCTTGGTATCACATCACGTAAAACACCCACTGTTGCCACGCAGTGAAGTTACTGTTTCCATGGGGATTTAAATCACTCACTGAACACAGTCATCCTTCATCTACAACTACTTAGCCGATCGCTTCATTTTTAAGCACTTACTGCCGAGATTTAATCATGGCACTAAGCAGAGGGAAAATGATGGTGGAGATGGCGTTGAAGCGTAAATATCCAGAAACAGGTAAGAATTAATGCATTTGTTCAAGTGTCACTCATGGACAATTAGTTAGCTAATCACTTAATGCTAGCTAGCTTGCTTGTTTAGTATATATTTATATTGGATGGGCATTTTAGCTAATTTTTAAATTTGACCAGTCAAGACAATCAAAATCGATTAATTAATTAGTTGTGATGTCATCATGACATCATCAATAATTAAACAAAAAATACTTGATCCCCAAAGGAAAATTGTAAAACGTGTGTGAGATCTTATTTGTATAATGGGTGTGTTTCATTCATCAGTATTTTTCATCTTGTTTTATTTTTTTATAACTGTGTGGGCTCAAGTGTGCTTCATTGTACTGGAGGTCGATGAGAAATTTAGTTAGGGATGGCAGGATTGAGCTGTGAGTCAGGAGCTGTCTGCACTCATACGGCAGCTGCTATGCTAGTAGTAGCCTAGCACGGTGTTTACTTTGAAGCTTACTGCTACGTGAAGTAAACATCGTGACCACAGGAGCGTCAAATACGTCAAACCAATTATTTTCCTTGATTACCAGTCTGATTATTTTGTTCCTGAAGCAACTACGGTGATGACTCTTACATAAGCAGCTGTTAAACTATCCTGCAGCGGAAGTGAGGTGACTCTCCTGGTTACATCTCTCCACTTAAATTTCCCCGACAGTGGTGACTGAAGTAGGCATGAACCCTGCTAGGATGATGAGCTGTGTTGTGTTTAATGATTAAGCTGTTCGCGAAAAAAAATTCACGGCGAAACAGTTTCCCTCTGCTGTGACATCTCTTTCCTCCTCACCCTACCCCGCTCTGACTCGCAGGCAGTCACACAGCGCAGCAGATCATGTGCTGTGCATCATCCCTCCCTCTTAAAGGGGAAGTGTTGTTGTTTGACCAGACTGTAAACATCTCTATGTCTGTGCAAGGAGACATAATTCATAACAAAAGATTATCGTTTGTCTAATCTAATATATATATATATATATATATATATATATATATATATATATATATATATATATATATATATATATATATATATATATATGTGTATATATATATATATATATATAGATAGAAGAAGAAGAAGAAGAAGAAGAAGGATGTGTATGTGTGTGTGTGTATGTGGCTTAGTGAATTAGTACTGTGCAAGGCTGTTGCTGCAGCCTAGTACATGGAGCGCTTGCTCTATTCAGGAAGCCACTGACTTTGCCAGATTTTTTTATATCTTTTATTGTATGCAGTGTTACATTCATTTCCTTGAGCAGTACTGTGGTTTTACATATATGACACTGATTGTCTGTACTTTTCATTTAAGCTCTACACGAACCTGTTCCGTCAAAAAGGCATCCATACCTGCCTGCTGCTGAAGAAATGGAGTGGACCATCCTAGACACTTTCCTGGATGCCAGCAAGGACAGTCTAAGCCTGTATGACCATGACATTACAGACCCAGACTATGTCCCAACTCCAACCCCGGCAATGAGTGTGTCACAGACTAAAAAGGAACTTGGAGAGCCAGTAGAAGATGTTCAAGACCTAAGGCCACAGCCTGAAGTAATGGGTAGGAAAGGAAAATCACATCCACCAATGAGGGAGCCATGTGGTGCCAAGTGTCGAAGAGGGTGCACAAACCATATTTCAGAGGAAAGACGGAGGAAGATATGGAGTCAATACTGTGAGATGACATACACGGAAAGAAGATCATGGATGTTTTATTCAGTAACCCCATTGCCGACCAAAAGGCAGAAAGCTGGCACCGAAAGACGCCGTGGCCGATCATTCACCTACCAGCTAAAAGATGACAAAGGAGGGCCAAGACAGGTCTGCAAGCTGTTTTTCCTTTCAACATTGGGCTACCACCCAAAAAATGAGTCTGGTCATTTCCATGATGGGGAAATCCAACACCAAGCAACTGACTCCACCCAAGGACCAGAGAGGAAGGCAGGTGGCAGTCAACAAGCTGGATGTGAAGACCATTGAGGAGCATATAGAGTCCTTCCATCCTTTTGTGAGCCACTACAGACGGGAGCATGCCCCACATCGGCGGTACCTCCCAAGTGACATTACCATAAAGATGATGCACTCAGATTACCTGGATAAAGGAAACACCTGCTCGTATGAAGCGTACAGGAAGGTCATAAAAGAGAAGAAAATCAGCTTCGCCAAACTTGGGGAGGAGCAGTGTGAGGACTGTTTGGAACATGCTGAACATGAAAAAGGCCACACAGGAGAGAATGCAAACGAGGACTGCCGAAAGTGCCAAAGGTGGCAAAAACATAAGGAGTCTGCCCTGGAGAGTCGCCTCAGCTACCAGGCAGATGTAGAGAAGGACTGGCCAGATGACACATCAGTTAGAAGTGTGGACCTCCAGAAGGTCATAATGCTGCCACGCATGCCAGGGGTCAAGTCTCTGTATTTACCCGCCGCATTGTGGCATACCATGAGACATTTGCCTCAGTGGGAAAGAAAAAAAAACAAGAAGAACATCATCTCTGTCTTGTGGCATGAGGGTACGGCAGGACGAAGTGCAGCAGAAATAACATCAGCATACGTCACAGCATTGCAGAGGGAGAGGGATGTACGCCACAGTATATTCTGGGTGGACAACTGCAGTGCGCAAAACAAAAACTGGTGCCTGCTATCATCACTCGCCACTCTTGTCAACAGTGACACCACTTCACTGGAGGACATCACCCTGAAGTTCTTTGAGCGGGGACACACTTTTATGAGCGCTGACAGTTTCCACCATGGTGTTGAGCAGCAGATGACGAACCGTCCAGGTGGTGTGGTTTATGACTGCGAGGACTTTGTTAATGTTGTGGCAAGCTCCAACTCCAGGAAAGTGGATGTGGTCCTACTGGAGAATGCCAATGTGCTGGATTGGAGGGATGGCCATTCGATGGCAAAGGTCAAGAAGGCGCAGGCACCAAAACTTGGGGAGATGGCAGAGATCCAGTTCCGACGTGGCTCCAAGAGTCTGTTTTTCAAGCAATCCCATAAGGAGACCAACTTCACAGAATTAGACTTCCTCTTGAAGAGGTTTGAGCTGAAGTTGCCCACTCGTTTGATACCACAGGATCGAGGGGTTGAGGAGGCCAAGAAGAGAGACATTATCAACAGTCTTTGTCCTCTCATGCCACCAAACAGGAGGGTGTTCTGGTCTACCCTGCTTGTGAGCAGTGTTGTGGAGGATGAGGAGTAGGAAACATATGAATTTGGATTGAGCAGTTCTAGTTAAGATTGAACAGCATTCTAGCAGGATTCTTGTAGATAAATGTAGTTCTTTGTAATTCATGGCTATTCAAATGATTAAATGTTTACTATTTTGAAATGTGTCCCCCATTTGTTAACCTTCTGAAACTGATCCCACATAAAATCAACAACTCGTTCATCTTAGTTATCATCACAAGAGCTTAAAAAGCCTTTGAAAAAACAAGACAAAATTATTTTGAATTTAAATTAATTGAATTTATTTGCATTTTGGTTTGCTCTGTTGTATAGGAAGTAGCCTAAATATTTCTTTAAAGTGAAGTTGTTTTGCAGTGCTTCAATGTTAATTTTTGTTGTAAGTGATTGCAGATACATTATGGCAGAGGTGGACAATGGGCTTTACTGTACGCACAGCTCCAGTACTTCCTGAACTTAAAGGGGAAGTTCAGGATTTTTGACATAGGGCCTCATTTACAAGTGAGCCAGAATGCTACTTATCACTGAAGATGGTTTCAACATATTTCATCCCGTTATTCTAGTTCCAGTGGGTCGCCAATGCTAATGCTAGTGCATGTCAATAGGAATCTGCTAGCCTGTCATTTATAACAATCTTATCCACTCCAAAGAACATCCGAGGCAAATCATTTATAACTTCAGACTATCTGTGTAAATGCCGTGTTAACAGAATAATGTTACAAATAAAACTAACCTGCATTTCGTTGCATTTTGATTGTTGCTGCTGAGAAACTTTACAAAGTTTTACTTCCTGTATTTGGCAGCAGTTATGTCATCTGTTGCTACATGCATGAAGGAATCTGATTACACAAATATAAAGTCTAAACTACAGCCACGAATGAAAGGCATGAGGATATGTCGGAATTTGAAGATGATTTCAAACTTTTTTCATCAAATTAACTGTCACCCTGTCTCTATGAACCGAAATACACTGGCAAAGGTAGTAAGCTGGTAAGAAACGAGTTCCTTAACATGTAATGTAAAAATGGTCATACAAGGCTAATTTTACTTTTTTAACACTCGAGTTTACGAGTTTAACACGCCATTTACACAGATAGACTTGCTGATTTGCTTCGGATGTTCTGTGGAGTGGATAAGATTGGTTTTAATGACAGGCTAGCAGATTCCTATTGACTTCCACTAGCATTAGCATCAGCGACCTCCTGGAACTAGAATAACGGGATGAAATATGTTGAAACTGTCTTCAGTGATAAGTAGTATTCTGGCTCACTTGTAAATGAGGCCCTATGTCAAAAATTCTGAACTTCCCCTTTAATACTGCACCTTTGTTTCATGTCTTACATGACTGGATGAACTGATGAATCCAGGTGTGTCTGACCTCAGCAAATGGTCAGACACACCTGGAGTAATCAGTTCATCCAATCATCTGTGTATATATATATATATATATATATATATATATATGTGTGTGTGTGTGTGTGTGTGTGTGTGTGTAGGATATACTGTATGTAGGTATAAACATGAACATTTTCAAATATGGCAAAATCTTACTGAAACTTCTATTTTTTACATTTTTCTCTTTTTTTAAAATCTTCAATTCTACTAAAATAAAGGGGAAAGATGAGTTTTTGTTATATGTATGTTCTGCTGTTATTTCGCTTGTCTGGCCCTCTGAAGATGTGGACCCAGAAGCTGGTCTGCTCTAAAGGGAGAGTTTTTACAGGTATTTCAGTGCTGTAATGTTTTCTCTGTTAGAGAAGTCGTGTAGTTCATCATGTTCAGATCAGAAATACGGACCTGAAGCAGCTCGGCTCTGGAGATCTTTCCATCGCGGTCCATGTCGTACAGCTGGAAGGCAACTGGACACGAACACTTTGCTCAGAAGGACGGAATAATGAAGGTGAGGTGAGTAATATATCAGACTGACATCTGAGTTTCCCGGTCCTGCTGTTGGCCGGCTCCGTCTGGTTCCCGCCTCTGGCCCGGCTTTTCTCCGTGGGACGGAAGTGAGCCAGAATCCGGACGAAGGAGGGGAAGTCCAGCGTTTCCCGTCTGCAGAGAGGAAGGAAAGGGAAAAGTGTTCCTGTTCAGCTGCCAAACAAACGCTGGAGGACTGAACAAGTCCTGGAACTGGTCCGTACCCCGGAGGGAAGAAGGCCCCGATGATCCTGCCTCCGATGGGATTCATGGCCACTTCCCGAACTGCTTCGAAGTCGTCAGGTCTGACGCACAAACAGAGAAACAGTTAGACGTAGTCTGCTCTCCACAGAAACCGGGCCCAGGAAGTCCTCCTGAGACGTGTCCACGTCCACCAACCTGAGCTGTCCTCGGCCGTCTCTGTCCAGGAACTGGAACCTCTCGTAGAGACGGAGGAGATGTGCCGCTGAGACTGAAACACAGCAGGAGACACTCACATCCACAGCTGCTCAGATACGAGTCACGACTGTCTACAGCAAAGACCTGAACCAGGACCTGAGACATGCATATGGACCTTCAGCTGATCCAGCAACTGCTGCACAGCCTCATGGTCTCCATGGAAACGTGGTTGTCAAGGAGCTGTTCAACTGTGATGGTTGACGGTTCTACCAGAAAACCTCCAGGAGATGATGCTGGTGACCTGGTCTCAGGGACGTCCCCAAGACCGGATGGTCTGGCAGGAGACTGGGACCAAACCCCACCCGGGCCCTCCTTTATCGGGTCTGATGGAGGTCTGTACTTACCCTGGAGAGACGGATCCTCCCTAGAACCCAGACCTCAATGGGTCTAATGGAGAGATATACCCTCCCTAGAACCCGGACCTCAATGGGACTAATGTAGAGGTGGATCCTCCCTAGAACCCGGACCTCAATGGGTCTAATGGAGAGACGGATCCTCCTCAGAACCCGGACCTCAATGGGTCTAATGGAGAGATAGATCCTCCCTAGAACCCGGACCTCAATGGGTCTAATGGAGAGACGGATCCTCCTCAGAACCCGGACCTCAATTGGTCTAATGGAGAGATAGATCCTCCCTAGAACCCGGACCTCAATGGGTCTAATGGAGAGACGGATCCTCCTCAGAACCCGGACCTCAATTGGTCTAATGGAGAGATAGATCCTCCCTAGAACCCGGACCTCAATGGGTCTAATGGAGAGATGGATCCTCCCTAGAACCCGGACCTCAATGGGTCTAATGGAGAGACGGATCCTCCCTAGAACCCGGACCTCAATTGGTCTAATGGAGAGATAGATCCTCCCTAGAACCCGGACCTCAATGGGTCTAATGGAGAGATGGATCCTCCCTACAACCTGGACCTCAATTGGTCTAATGGAGAGATGGATCCTCCCTAGAACCCGGACCTTAATGGTTCTAATGGAGAGATCGATCCTCCCTAGAACCCGGACCTCAATGGGTCTAATGGAGAGATCGATCCTCCCTAGAACCCGGACCTCAATGGGTCTAATGGAGAGACGGATCCTCCCTAGAACCCGGACCTTAATGGTTCTAATGGAGAGATCGATCCTCCCTAGAACCCGGACCTCAATGGGTCTAATGGAGAGACGGATCCTCCCTAGAACCCGGACCTCAATGGGACTAATGGACTCATGTTGGTCCAGCATGTCCAAAAGTCCTTCTGCTGCCACAGACTGACTTGCTTTAAAGCTGCTGATAACATGTCTGCTAGTATGTGATATATGGTAGTATCTAATACCTGCTAGTATGTGATATATGGTAGTATCTAATACCTGCTAGTATGTGATATATGGTAGTATCTGATACCTGCTAGTATGTGATATATGGTAGTATCTTATACCTGCTAGTATCTGATATATGGTAGTATCTAATACCTGCTAGTATGTGATATATGGTAGTATCTGATACCTGCTAGTATCTGATATATGGTAGTATCTTATACCTGCTAGTATCTGATATATGGTAGTATCTTATACCTGCTAGTATCTGATATATGGTAGTATCTAATACCTGCTAGTATCTGATATATGGTAGTATCTAATACCTGCTAGTATCTGATATATGGTAGTATCTAATACCTGCTAGTATCTGATATATGCTAGTTTCTGATACATGCTAGTATCTGATATATGGTAGTATCTATTACCTGCTAGTATCTGATATATGGTAGTATCTAATACCTGCTAGTATCTGATATATGGTAGTATCTTATACCTGCTAGTATCTGATATATGGTAGTATCTAATACCTGCTAGTATCTGATATATGGTAGTATCTAATACCTGCTAGTATCTGATATATGGTAGTATCTAATACCTGCTAGTATCTGATATATGCTAGTTTCTGATACATGCTAGTATCTGATATATGGTAGTATCTATTACCTGCTAGTATCTGATATATGGTAGTATCTAATACCTGCTAGTATCTGATATATGCTAGTTTCTGATACCTGCTAGTATCTGATATATGCTAGTATCTAATACCTGCTAGTATCTGATATATGCTAGTATCTAATACCTGCTAGTATCTGATATCTGCTAGTATCTGATATCTGCTAGTATCTGATATATGCTAGTATCTAATACCTGCTAGTATCTGATATATGCTAGTATCTAATACCTGCTAGTATCTGATATATGCTAGTATCTGATATCTGCTAGTATCTGATATATGCTAGTATCTAATACCTGCTAGTATCTGATATATGCTAGTATCTGATATATGGTAGTATCTATTACCTGCTAGTATCTGATATATGGTAGTATCTAATAACTGCTAGTATCTGATATATGCTAGTTTCTGATACCTGCTAGTATCTGATATATGCTAGTATCTAATACCTGCTAGTATCTGATATATGCTAGTATCTGATATATGGTAGTATCTATTACCTGCTAGTATCTGATATATGGTAGTATCTAATACCTGCTAGTATCTGATATATGCTAGTATCTAATACCTGCTAGTATCTGATATATGCTAGTATCTAATACCTGCTAGTATCTGATATATGCTAGTATCGGATATCTGCTAGTATCTGATATATGCTAGTATCTAATACCTGCTAGTATCTGATATATGGCAGTCAGATGTCTAAAATGAACTCCTCTGGCTGAGTTAAGGACATTTTGGGATCTTTGATCTCAGAGCAGAATGTGAGAGATACAACCTCACAATTGTCTGCAGAGATCAGTATCAGTTGATATCCGAAATTAAGAGCTGGTTAATATTGTTAAAAAAGTAAATATTTAACATTATTATCATTATTATTATTGTTACTATATATCGTATACATATACTGTATATATACAGTATATAACAATAATAATAATAATGATAATAATAATAATATCTGTCTTATAGACATCTAATTGGACTGAAACCATCCTACATGCTGACTGACATGGAAAAGGAAAAAGTCCTGTAACAATCCTTCATGTTGTGGACAGACGTGTGAAACAACTGTGTGTGTGTGTCAGTGTGTGTGTGTGTGTGTGTGTGTGTGTCAGTGTGTGTGTACGGTGTGTGTGTGTGTTGTTATCTCCTGTGTGTGAGTCTGAGCTCTCTGATAGCAGCAGACTGAAGTCGTGTCAACACCCTGAACCGTCCCGGCTGATATGGGCGCCGTGGTCGTGGTGAAGCAGATAAACTCTGTTCGCTTTGTGTTTCTCGTCTCTGCTGCAGTGTGTGTGTGTGTGTGTGTGTGTGTGCGGGTGTGTGTGTGCGGGTGTGTGGTAAAAACGGTTTTTATTTCAGTGATACTTCTTTCAGTAAAAGCCTCTGCAGCAGGCCTCTGACAGTGAGGCATGCATCGCTCCGTCCCTGACTCATTACACCTGGATGTGAAGGTGAGGAAGCATCAGTGAGGATGAGGATGGTCCTCCAGGGTAGCTGCTTTCATCCTGCATGGTGTTGTTTTCTACTCTCACTCTCCTGATTTCTTATTTTAGCTCCTTCATCTGGTCAAACACTGAAAACAAATCTGATCGTTAAAGAAAAGAAACGAGCAACTTCACCTCAAAGTTCTTCCTGAAACCGGATAAACGTAGGAGAACATCACGAACGCCACGTTTCGGGTGGAATATGTACCAGCTGCAGGACTAACTTTTAGTTTTCTCCTCAGAAAGAGGAAACGGAGCGAATGAACTCACAGCCGGTTTCCTGCATGAGCTGCTGTTCCTCGGGGACCCGGACCCTGGAGCTGCTGGAGCCCATCCTGCTGCAGCTGCAGTTTCAGCAGACTGACGGCCGCTTCCAGCTCAGAGGCAGGACCAACAAGCTGCTCCACCAATCACAGCTCAGCAGGCGGCGCCTGTGGCTGGTCCTGCTGCAGGATGTGAACTGAGCAACGACTATAAACTGGTCTGAGGTCAAAGCTGTAGTCCCGTGGATGACCACTAGAGGCAGCCTGAAATAAAACAGATGAACATTTACAGTCAGGTTTTTCCATCTCTGGAAATTTAGCAGCTGATCTCCTCCACTCAGCTGCTGAACTTTGGAGAAACGTTTTCGTTTTGTTTGCAGCAAGTTTTTATGTAATAACTGTAATAGTTTTTGTAATAACTGGAAAAACTGTAACAGTTTATGTAATAACTGCAACAGTTTATGTAATAACTAAAATAACTGTAACAGCTTATGTAATAACTGTAATAGTTTATGTAAAAACTGACATATTTGAGTCTTTTCTGGCTCTTGTTGCCCAGTTGCAGCATCACTGTTCTGCAGTTCAGTTCAGTTCAATTCCATCCATCCATCCATCCATCCATCCATCCATCCGCAGGGCTTTCTACATACATACATAATATTGTTTTTTTTTTTTTACAATATAACATCTATCTAACATAATAATATAAAAAGTACAAGTGCAACAATAATCATACATATGTACACAACTGTAAGAAAACATGATAATAAAAAAAAAACAACTTAGCTGACCAAGACATGAGATGGGGCTTTTGCAAGATATTGCTAAATTGCAATTTTTATTATGAGTTAGGCTCTAATTTATTTATTAGAAAATGAATGCGTTTATATTCCTACAGATTAATCTCCTGCATTAACAGATTTATTTTGACAACCCTAAAAATTCTAAATGTATTTAGTTTACAGCGATTACAATCGTCTGGCGACCCTCTGAATGATCTAAGAATCCCCAGTTCGGGAAGGTTGCTCAGGGGAATCTATCGGCATCAGTCAGTAATCATGTAGGAATATTGGTGGTTTCTAAAAACTCTCTCCATCTTTATCCTCTTCTTTCCATGATCTTCCAGCAGTGCAGCGCATCCATGTGAAGCATTATGTACGAGTGTCACCGTTTCCTCAGTAATTACAATCAGCCTCCACACCTTGTTACAGGTAACCTACCAATAACTGTCATCCTATATAACTGAAGCTGCAGCTACTGTAGCTCTGAAATGAGGCTGATGGATCGTACAGCTCAATCCAGGAACAGACGGGGGGTTTACGATGGTCTCCAGTCTGATATGATGGTTAAATGCATGAACGTGGCTTAAGTTCATCATCTTACCAGCGGTGCCGCCAGTTTCCCGTCTCCAAAATGTTCGTGCGCAAGGTTCAGAGTTTGCGTACAGGTGCGCACATTTTCCCCGTCAGGTTTGTTTTTATAAATCTGAAACTTTGCCTGGAAAATTACTTACGCCATTTTCAGGCCTGTTTTGTGCGTAAGCAGCTTTATAAATGAGACCCCAGGTCAGTAACTTCCCTCTTTGTTCCTGTTGTGAAGAAGAGAATATGAACCACATTTAAATAAAACAGGACTTTAAAGGGCTGATGACACAAACTCAACTTCAAGTAATTTTGCAGTATATAACACAACAAAACAAAACCAGTAGTTCTGTACAGTTAGAAGCCAGTCAGACTTGTATTCACGCAAATATCTGATGTTTAAAAGAGCCGTCTTGGTGCTGCCGTTTGTCCTGAAACCACACGAGAATGTTGTGCTGATGTAACAACACACGTAACTGAATGAAAACAACTGTTTTATATTTTTACCTACAGATGGTAAGTTGGATACGGGATTGTAGTTATCAAGAATGTTTGAGTGTGAATTACACTTCAGAGGGGCCTCACCACCTCCGTTTTACAGGCAGCGGGACAGACACCCGTCTGAAGAGAGCAATTCACTATGTTTGAACGCTCAGACTCAAAGAAACCATAAAAACATTTACTCACACTCTTCCTTTTCCTTCCAGACTCTGTCAGGCTGGTTAACGGGACTTATCTGTATTCAGGTAGACTGGAGGTGAAGTCCAACCAGTCCAGGGGTCTCATTTATAAAACTTTGCGTAGGATCTTTACTAAAAGTGTACGTACGCCCAAAACCAAAAAAATATTCAGATTTATAAAACCGTGCGTACGCACAGATTCAAGCAATTTCCTTTATAAATCACACTCTTCCTGGAAGTTTGCGCAGGTGAATTTGGCTCATATTCCGCCCCCTACACGCCCACTTTCTACCATAGATGTTCAATGGAAAGCTCCTCATGGATGTTTCTGCATATAAATGAACCAGCTGATCTGAGGCATTTAAAGCTGAATTGTGGCGATCGAAAAGAGATTTAAACGTAATTTCGCGGAAACGGAAGTGGAGGTGCTTGTTGGTGAAGTGGAGCCTCACAAAATCATTTTATTTGGGCGTCACATGAATCACAGATTAACGTAAGTCTGCTGATGCAGCAGGTTGTTGTAGGTGATGATGTAACAGAGTCTGTTCCAGAAGTCGCTGTGGAGGAAACGCTGTCAGAGCGACTGCAGAACACAGAACACCTGTTTGCTGTGGTGCAGCGCGATTCCCCCCCCCCTCCCCCCCTCACCTGTAAACACCTCCGCCGGTCTTTGGTGAGGTTGATGGCTCCATCATGGAGTGCGCTGTGGTCAGCAGCTGTTGATGCGTGGGGGTGGGCACGGTTTCGGTGGTCGGGGTATCTGGTTCCAGTTCATAGAGAAAAGCTGCAAAAGTAAATGTGATTATTAGCCGGTCATCATCATCATCATCGTCATCATCACCATCATCACCATCATTGGGCCAGGAAATCCTGAAAACGCGCTCCATTCTAATTTTCCCATCTGTAGGTCCTCCAGCAGCACCGATGCAGCAGCATCAGTGCCCCCCCCCCCCAGGATTAATTTGTTTATACATCAATCAGTCTGACTGCAGCAGCTTGTCAGATTCTATGTATCAATGTGGTGAATAATCACCATGATGATCATTGGTAGATGAAGATGATGGTGAGAAAACTTTGATGAAAAGTAAACGTGTTGGGGGCTTGGAGCTCGCTGCTCCTTTCCCTGCCCGGGCTACCACCCAGGAGGCACGACGGCAAGGGTAAGAGTGAGGGGGGTGTGAGAACAAATGAATGAGAGTGTGAAAGAGGAAATGTGGGAGGGGGGGATTTGGGCTGAAAGAGGGAGGAGATGAGGGTAAGTGGTTGGAGGAGGGGGGGATGGAGGAAGGAATGCTTGTGAGTGTCTGGTCGTGCCTCCTGGGTGGTAGCTCAGGTCATGAGGGGCTGAAGAAAGAAGGGCGGGACTGTGACAGGTCAGAGGGAAGGGTGGGGCTGGACATGTAAGGGGGAGTGTATGGGGGTATTGGGTGTATAGGGAGGTGGGGGCGTATGTGTGGGGTGGAGGGATGGGTCGGTGCATGTGTGTGGGGGGAGTGCATGTGGGTGTTGGGGTATGTGTGTGGGGAGTGTGTGTATGAGTGTGGGGGTGGTAGCAGTGGTGGCGCCTGGTGTCAGGTGTGTGGGGCCCGGATGTCGGGGTGGGGGCTGGCCTGTCCTGGGGAGGAGTCGTCTGGGGGTCCGGTCCTCCTGTGTTTCAGTTGGGCCGCCTGGGTCAGGTGGGGGGGCTGCTCCTGGGCGCTTGGGCCCTGGGCCCGGCGCTGTCCCTGCCCCGGGGGCGGCTGGCGCCCGGTGATGTCAGCAGCTGCTGGTCTTGGTCCACTGGGGCCTGGACCCCCAGACCGCGGGGGGCTCTGGCTGGGGCTGCCGTTTCCCGCCTTGTGGGGGATGCATGTCTGTTCTTTTGGCTAGGACTAGGTTTTACCTCTTCTCTGCTTCCCATTGCTCTGACTAGGTTGTACCTCTTCTCTACTTCCCATTGCTCTGACTAGGTTGTACCTCTTCTCTGCGTAGTTCTGCGTGTGTTTGTATGATCTGAGGATATTTAAGCCACCTGCAGGTCCTCCTGTAGGGGATTGCTTGTTTTGTTTTCCAACAGAGACCTTGGTTGTTTAGGGATCGCGGTACAGATGTACCAGTGAACTGTGTAAGTGGATTCATGTTTTCTCTCCTCTCTCTCTTCCTCTTCCTTACTCCTTTCTCTCTGTTCCACTTTCTATCATTACCTCTGTTAACTTTCATTTCTCCCTTGTCAGGCCCAGCAGTATGAAATGGAATGGTGTAATAGACAAATGTTTAATTAAAGAAATAAAATGAACTAGAACTGCAGTTATCACGGGGTCCGAGCCCGTCTGTGCCCCGCCCTCCCATTGTTCGCCAAACACTTAGATTTGTAGCCCTTCCGAAAAATCAATTTTTGATTATTTTGCAAAGAAGGTTTGCTCAGCATGAAAACCTGTTGTCTTCAATTACGGTGCAGCATGAAGTTTGTGTGTTTGGGTGATGTTGACTGAGTTTTCAGGAAAATGTCTAACACCTGCAATATTGTGGCTCTCACGGACCAGCACTGGACACCCCTGTTGCAGACCAACATTCATAAAAAAAACTAAGAGCCACCTACTACTCCAGATCCTCTCTTTCCTCAAACTTCACCACAAGCCGTATAATAGCCTAAAACAGGACTTCTGTTTTAACAGATGTTCCTAAACATTCACGCACACGCACACACACACACACACACGTACGGACACACACACACACACACACACACACACACACATCCGTGGAGATATGTTTGCTCCAGCAGGACTGACCACATATTTGAAGTATTAGAATAATCAATGTCATAACCATGTAAATATGAAGACAAACACACTCCAAACACCACGGTGAATGTCACACATCAATATTTATACATACAGCTGGACGTCCTCCGTGTGTCTGGCCAACCCGGTCTCACGAGAAATCGTGTAACGAATTTTAATCTATTGGTTCGTGCGTGCCAGCACGATTTCCTCGTTTTTTTTTCGTGCTACTCAGAACGACTTTTAAACTAATGTATTTCAGTTAGAAGTTAATTTCGTGCGTGCAAGCACGACATGCCACGGCTCCGTGCGCACATAGGGCTTTCATTTTTTTTATTTCTAAACCTTGACATCAACTAAATGGCCTTCAGTATTTTAATCATCAGAGATCCTAATGTATCATATTACATATTGAACCCCCCCCCCTTTTTTTTAAATGTAACGTCAAGCCAGTACATTTAAGAAGTGACATTCAGCATCATGTCGTCATTAGAAAATATTTCATGGTTATTTTTTATTTCTGCTTCCTACTTCTCAGAATGTCCACATTTCTTATCAGGTAAATTTTAAAATATTGTATCAAACATTTTTTCTGGCTTTTTTTAAAAGTTACATCAAGCCTGTATTTAAGAATGCATTGATACTCGGCATCACGTCGTCCCATATTTATGATTTAATGCTTTTATTCCTCTTATTTGCGGCAGGAATTTAGGCATTTTATGATTAGAAAACTCTTGGTTATTTTATTTTGTAGGGAAACACAGGTGCCTTTCCTACGTATAGAATGTCCGAATTACTTTTTCAACTACGGACTTTGTTTTTTTTGTTTGTTTGTTTTTGTAGGAAACCACTACGTTGACAATTTCATCTTATTTTAATCTCGTTTTTTCGTACGTGTCCTATATTTCTGTAGTCCCTCTCACTATTCTGTCCGGCGGAAACGGATGCGCTCCATTTCCCTCCAAACCTTCTTCAGGTAAGATGTGTGTCTGCTGGATGTTCAATGTTTCACTGTTAAACGCACGGACTGTAAAAACGTCTTCTAACTTGTGAACGGGGAAACAGCCATATCTTGTAACTTTATCCAGCTAGCTGACCAAAAAACAGGATTTCTTGTGTACTTACAGAAGATGGGGAAATCATGGCTCCAGCAGTTGCATGTATTTTTTAAACCTTTCTGCAAATAACAGCTAGACTGTTAGCTAGCATACAGCACTGAATATGTTTCTCTCTTCTCCTTTTAGTTCCTGTCACTCCATCTCCAACACCGACCATCTTTACATCTTTACATTGAACCCAAAGACACTTTTCAGAGCCATCTTCCATCTGTCTTTCTAGCTATCTGTTTTTCTGTCTAAGCTATCTGTGTCACTGTTTGTTTGCCAGCCCGTTTGTCTGTTTTGGTTTGTTTGTTTATTTGTTTGTTTGTTTGTCTGTATCTGTCTGTATTGCAATGGACAGATATACAGTTGATCCCCAGAATCCCAACTACAGAGAGGGAGACGCATGGCTGTTGAGCTGAGTTGGGATTAAAGTACGTTGAATCAAAGAAAAAATATTAATGTATTATAGACAAGTGTCACTGTATGAGGGACTATTCTGCCTGTTATACATGTTTATGACAATACTTTTGTCGAATACTCATGTCTAATACTTCTTCCTTAACTTGTTCAGGGTAGAGCTGCACCCTGAGAGTGCATATGAATACATGAATATGAATGATATGAAGCAGCTATGATCCATTCAGTAGATGTTGGGGTTGCTTTGATTTCTCTTTGCAGTGCTTTCCATTATGATAATCTAAATAGTGTTCTTGCTCTTGATATCTTTTCAGACAGCAGCAAGTTTCGCCACCGCCTTCGGAGGAAGCTGGCAGAGGACAAAAAATTGCTTCTTCAGGAGATGCAGAGGTACAATGGACTTGTACCAGACTCTGCAGCAATCAATGTGGCTGCTGTGGAGAACACATTCACCGGAGAGAGCACTGTCCCCCCTGTGGCCATGGGAGCTTCATGGCAGTGGTAAGTCAGTTTTGGAAAGCTACATAAGAATTGTTTTGAGTTCTTGTACTTCAAGTATACTGAGCTAAATCATAACATATTAAGCAGTTTAATATCCATCAGGTTTGTGGGTGTATTTTAATTTTACTGTTATTTTATACAGAAAACATCACAACCAAGAAGGCAGTGTTTGACCAGGTGATGTTAACAATGCGACTGGAAGATGAGAAGAGCATTTTGCTTTTGGAGATGGAGCAACGTTGCACATGGTTGCAGAAGCAGGCAGAGAAGCTGAAGAACAAGGTGGCTGAGAATGGTAAGGTGAAACAAAAATGGATTCTTTTGAAATAATTGCTTTCAAGATTAAAAGAAGTAAACCGAAAGTCACAAAAAACAGACATCTTATAATGTGTTGTGTGTCCTTTGAAATGTAGACTGGGCAACGAAGGACTCTGCTGTCTCTTGAAAAAACAACTATCTGAACTGTTGGAGCAGTTGCAAGTGGTCTTCCGACAGTATAAGACTGCTTTAGGTCCTGAGGCCTCTGTCCATCTGCACATGGAGGAAGAGGAGGAACAAAGTGACCTCAGCAGTCCAGACAGCAGTGAAGACGAAAAGGATGTCACAATTTAGGTAATTTACTCGAGTATAAACTGTATACTATACTCGTGTTTGTTTTGCAAACCCATACCTGTAAGTAATTTATGCAGCTTGTTCATTCCAGATTTCACCTCCTCTTACCATGTTTTTTTTTCTTTCTACAGATCGATGCTGCATGACGGACGGGGGTTCCACGCCACCAGACCCATAAGCCACATACCATGTACACATAAAACACGATAGAAAGCACACAGTAAGAATTACAAAAAAACACAATAAGATCATAAAAGTTGTAGTGATATTTTGAACTCCTGTGAAGAACACCAACTGGCAGCGGCATGATGGAGTTGCTATATTGGGTGGTAGCGGGAACTGAGGCATTCAGAGTAGGAGAGTGATTTAAAAGCCTTTTTTTCAGCATGACTATACAAATGAAGAAAACGCCAGTGGATTGCAGTGACAGGCCTTCATCAAGGCTGATGTAAAATAACCTGGCTTCCTAGGAAAGAGGCTTATTGTAGAAACAGTGGTGTGTATTAGTACAATACAATATACATACACATGAGATCACACCAGTGAACAAACCTTTCCACTTCAGAATGATGGTGCTGAAATGCACCGTGAGTTAGGTCAGCATTGCAGTCATTTGCTGGGCATTCATTTGTGAACCGTGTGAACAGAAATGGTAAGCTGACCCCCCCGTGGAGCTCCTGTGCGTATGGTTTTTACCCGAGTAACACTATCACTGACCTTACGTAGCTGTGTTATGTTTGTTAAAAAGGAGTGATACTGGGGGGCTACCAGCCAGTTGTTTCAGTTTCTGAATTAAAGGATGTGGCCAAAGTGTGTAAAAGCAGTCCCCCCCCCCCCCCCAGCCTGGTGCACCAGCCTGACCAACGCCATGTATGAGATACACAGCAAGTCAGTCTGGATTCCCTCCACTGGAGACGGATTTCCAATGCGAGACGAGAGGCGGGACGAACAGGAGGAAGTGAACCGGAGAGAACCAATCAGAGAAACAAAGAAGTGACTTAAATGTCTTCCTCTAAGAGGAAACATGGAGGAAAGCCTTCAGAGCAGCAAACTGTTGTGGTTTAAGGACATTTGCAGCTCATTAAGACATCAGAAAGGGCATCGTTATATAGTCTCTCCTCGGTGGCCGTCATTCTGTTTATGGTTGGAGAAAAAGAGTCGCCAAAAAAGACGTGTCGTAAAGTCCCGCCTCCTGCGCTGTGATTGGTCCGGTCAATTTTTTACCGGAGTGGAAATCAGTTTCCAATGGAGGGAGTCCAGACTGACATGCTAGTCAGGCTGGTGTACCAGGCTAGTACCCCCCCCCCCCCCCCCCCCCCCCCCCCCGGCCTCTGCATTTTGCTACATTGCTAAGTTATACATGCCATGTCCAGGCAATGTCTATAGTGTTCAGAAATAACCACTGTGTGCACATGTATGGAGGTCATGCATTGTTACTTTGATATGTATTTACAGTAACATCATCTGTCTTAAAATGTATTAAGAAACCAGAATTTCTGTCTTGTAAAATAAGGACTTACTGTCTACTTTGTGATCAGTGTGTACTGTCTGAGAAATCCAAACAAAGATATTTGAAATGTAAATGTATTATGGAACATTTAACCTATGTAAAATGCATGTTCAGTATTATATGGTTCAATACAACATTAAATAAAAAATGTTTTGCATCCACTGGCAGCTCTGTTCAGTAAAGAATTAATAGATACTAAAACATGACACTATGACACCAAATAATTCACACATATACAACTATCACTGAATCTATTTCTGTCATGCTCCACTTTGGACAAAGAGCATCTGTGAAATTGCCCCCTCGGTACAAGACTGGAAAACTGGTGATTGGACCGGGCTGGACAGCGACCGACAGATTTATGACGTTAGGTGATGGTTTGATAATCATGAATGAGGGAAAGTATATGGTGCTTAGTGTTTACACAATCAGCATAATATGCCCTTACAAATTAAAGTGGCTGCAGACACATCACCAAACATCACTAAATGTGGGCCACAATCTGATCCTCAATCACTCACGTGATGAGGATGGGGCAGTCTCTAACATAAGGCAAAGGCATGTTGTCAGTGTATATTCTGTCATTTTTTCCCTCTCAGTCAGTCTCATTTTAGTTTTTGGCGCACAGTGTTTCTTTCGAGCAAAACATGTTTATAAATCCTCTCGCCCATGAACTCGTCACCGTCAGCCAAGCATGGCTGAAGTTACGTCTGAGATGTCTACCACACTGTTAAAAAAAGTATATATTTATGTTTTTTAGACACGCATTTTCAAATTACATGACCATGTATCTTACGTTTAAAAATTTTTGTATTAAAAATGAACCAGAAATGTTTTTGCAACCCTAATCTATCGACCAACCCTAGCTTCAACTGAAAACTATAAAGATGGGGGCTTGTTCGGATGTGGCAATACACGGTACTATGCTCCGACACATTGTTTTGTAGTTTTAAAAGCCAGATAGGGGGGGAAAGGGGGGGGTGGGGAGAAAAAAGAAAAAAAAAAAAAATAACAAATAAAAAAAGAAAAAAAAAAAAAAAAGAAAAGGATAAAAAAAGAAAAATATCAATTACAATTAAATAAAAATAAATAAAATCTCCCCCGCCGGGAGGAGGGGGGATCACGCGGGGAGGGTGTGGGGTGGGGGGGGTGGGTGGGGGTAATGCGTGAGTAACTCGGAATACACTGGGATTGGGGGCGGCCGCTAGCCGATAACACATTAAGAATTGTGAGACTTTTCGTTTGCGGCCGCCGTGAGGTGAACTGGGGGGTAATTTCTATTCCAGATTAAAACAAAAATTGTTGTCTGTTCGTTCTACCAACCAACTCTACCTGACACGAGCATATGAAAACAACCCCCCCACTGTGTTTTCTGCATTCTCTGAAGTCATAACCAAGAATGTTGTTGGCTTATTTAAAGGTTTTAAGGAGACAGAACTCATTTTTAGGTCAAATTTTATTGACCTAAAAATATGCCTTCCACTCAGTCATATGATTGACAAGATTCTAAAATCATGTTTTTTTAAGAATTTGGCCCTCATCAGTGGGGCCCCCAATTGACACTGATTCGGTTTTAGTAGTATCCAAAACTGTTGATTCCATATCTGTAGTTCTTTCTGTTGCTGATTTATGAGTCTTCAAAACACACCAAGTTCAAAGTTCAAAGGCCATTCTTGAGGAGAAGGAAACACCCATATGTCTCATTCTGAAATATATTAATCTCTAGGTCAAGACCTTTCCAACAATGTATTCATTGTCCACCTAAGACAAAATTTAATTTTAATCTTGGTCCCTGTCAGGCCTCTTTCAGGTGTACTTTCTCAGATGTCTTAGAGTCCCAGCTAGATAAAATAAATCCAACATTTTTAAGGGCTATTTAATAGCTAAATATGTTCAAGATATTGATGTTTGCCTTCCACACAGTCATATTTTTCTATATAGGATCAACTGTTGATCCCATATCCATAGCACTTTCTGTAACTGATTTATATGTTTTCAAATACATGCCATGTTCGAGGTTCAAAAGTCATGCCTGGGGAGAAGGAAACACCAACATGTCTCATTCTGAAATACGTTAATCCCTAGGTCAAGAACTTTCCAAAGGTGTCTTCATTATCAACCTAAGACAAAATTTCATTTTAATCTTGATCCCACGCTAAGACACTTTCAGGTGTACTTTCTCAGATGCCTTAGGGTCCAAACTAAATAAATCCAACATATTTTAAGGGCTATTTAATGGCCAAATATGTTAAAGATATTGATTTTTGCCTTCCACTCAGTCATATTTTTAAGTTCTGGAAAGTTAAGACCTGAATTTCCCCATACAAATACATATTCTTGCATATTCCCCCATTCTCTTAATATGGCCATAAACATAGCCCAGGCCATACCGTACCCTTTCCCATGCTGACAGGATAGATCAGTGGTTCCCAAACTTTCTCTACAAGCCCCCCTTTGGTTTATTACAATTTTTCTTCATGCCTCACATTGGCAGGATGTGCGAAAAGGAAAGAGTAGCCTACATATGGCCCATGCTTTGTTACTTTCATTGTCAGGAAAAAAATCTGGCCTTTGACACATATTTGAAATATGTCCTCTTGATATAGTTGTCTGTGATGAGCATTCAGGAGCACTCTCGTCATTGATTAAAACCATTTATTGCAACAAAGGCCCCACTCTTGAATGTGACTGGGTAAAGACTCTTCAGCTGGCTGTCAGATGGGGTCCCTTTATGGCTTCAGCGCCCTGCATGAATTTGCACAAAGCTTATAAGAGATGATCATTTGTGGATCTGCATTGGTCCCACACCAAGTGATGACTGTTTACAGAAAGTTTCAGACCTATTCTACTGGTCAAAAGTTTGGGATCACTTTCCCATTGGATTAAATGGAAAAGTGATCATGATCACTACTTTTGATCTGCCGTGTTTGAGTATACACGCTATAACTAACTATGATGTGTTACTGTGTGACTTCTTTGGGTGGAGGCTGAACGGTGGGACACAAGTCAGGCCCACAGGGCCACTCGGAGCAGGTCCAGTCAAGGATGATGATGTCAGCATGGGCCGTGGACAAAGCTGAACTGGGACAGGACTGGAGTACATGTGTGTGCAGTGAGAGAGGAGCAAGGTTGAAACCTTCCTGTCAGAGGAGAAAAATACAATGAAACTATAGCAACTTCTGGCATTGGCGTCTCCATAGCAACAGTGCATCATACAGCAGCTTTTGCTTTACAAAAAATGACATCAGCAAGGGTCAACAAAACAGCCTTAAATCATCCTTTTTCCATTTATTAATGATCTTTATTTCTTTATGTACAGCCATGACCTTTTGTCAGCAACAAAGTTGAAATTTGTTTCCATACCATGAAAGTAGCCAACTTTAAGAAGCAAATAAGATGTAAAGAACATTAAATCATGCCATGTGTCAGTCAGCGTTGATAGAAGTGAAGTGTATGTGGAGTTCTCCATCTTATCTCAATAGGGGATTATCACGCTTACCGGAAGTTCCCGGTATTTGGACACTTCCTCTTCCGGGCCATGTTAACGACAGCCGTTCCTGCTCTGTTATACTGTTTAAATCGGATAAACTCCAAACATACTTAAGTTTTCATTCTAGACTGAAGTGATACTGGATCAAAAGCTGGATCAAAGCGATCGATTCGCCGCGGTGAAGGACCGAACTTTATAATAAAACACACGTTTGTTTGTCGCCGGTGGGGCACAACACCGGCACTTCACAGCATGCTAGCATTAGCCAGCTAGCGTTTACTGACGTGCTTAACATTGTGCGTCTTAAAACACACAAACATCTGAAAATCGGGTCTGTACCCCCCCGTTTCCAGTGGAACAACTGGGGACTGCCAAGAAAGGAGACGCTTTCAGATGCTTGTGTGTTTTCAACCGCACAAAGTTAGGCACGTCATCAAGCTGGCTAATGCTAGCCTGCTAACACGACTGCGCAGTCTGCCGGCCACAAACAAACGTGTGTCGTTTTATTATAAAGTTCGGTCCTTCACTGCGGCGAATCGGTCGTTTTGATCCACTTCTTCCTTAGCATCACTTCAGTCTGGAATGAAAACTTGGCATTGGCGTTTATCCGATTTACAAAGTTTAACAGAGTAGTAGCTGGCGGACTACTGTTAGCAGGTTAGCATTAGCCAGCTTGATGACGTGCCTAACTTTGTGCGGCTGAAAACACACAAGCATCTGAAAGCGTCTCCTTTCTTGGCAGTCCCCAGTTGTTCCAGTGGAAACGGGGGGGTACAGACCCGATTTTCAGATGTTTGTGTGTTTTAAGATGCAAAAAGTTAAGCACGTCGGTAAACACTAGCTGGCTAATGCTAGCATGCCGGTGTTGTGCCCCACCGGCTGCAAACAAACATGCTACGTTGTTTTATTATAAAGTTCGGCCCTTCACTCTGGAGAATCGCTTTGATCCACTTCTTCCTTCTAGGGGTGACCTCAAATAGTCAACGATTCATTTTGGAGAAGTCTATTTGACTTGTCGTCCAATTGTTCAAGAATGTGGTTATGAAAAAATATAGTACCATTTCCTGCTGCTGAACATCTGAGTTTACATTACATTATCTTTTACCTCAGGAGTGTAAAATAAAAGCAAATGAGATCATGAATCACTGACGAAGAAGCAACCTGATTCGACTATTAGCCAACTACAGATGAAATATGAATCAGATTCAACAATGAATGTCCTTATTCGAGGACACCCCTAGAATATTCAACATATAACAATTTAATTTCCACCATTGCTTTGTTTAAACAAAGAAAACATTCTAAGCAGCTGAGTACATAATAAAGCAGTAATAAACTACAAGTTAAAGGAATGTTTCCAGCATAAATTTAACCCAGCTTTCAAAATTCATAAATTCTGCCATGTTGTTCCCTCTGTGATATCTGCTAAACTATGTTACCGGCAGTCTCTTCTGGCAACAAACATGTTCCTGATCTCGTATGTGACATCATGTCTATTCTCATGCTTGTTTATGGGATTTTCTCCTTCAAATACCTAAAGTTAGAAATGCCCACTCCAAGACTCCACAACTTCCCAAACTTAAGGTAGTTCCTTTGTTTCCTGTCTTTCATTATTGGAAAACTGATCAATCCAGGTGTGTCTGACCAGTTACCGAGATCAGACACCTGGATTAATCAGTTCGCCCAGTAATGCAGGACAGGAAACAAAGGAACTACCTTAAGTTCAGGAATAAGGGGAGCTGTGCATAGAGCCCCTTCTGTTCATGGTCCTGTGAGCACTAATAACAAATCAATAATGTTTTATAAAGTGATAGGCAGCAAGATACACGGAACTTTGGAGTCATAAAATGTAAAATGGAGTAATAACACACATTTTTATCATGGAGCTGCTGACCTCCATGCTAGCTGACTGCCTGTAAATATGGCAGCAACAAGTAGACATCACAGAAGGGACGGCACAGCTGAGTTTATGCCGTCTGAGAACAGTGAGCACTGCTTTCATTTGGATGGGCGGCTCTATCAATTTCAGACCAAGTTTACTGAAGACAAGCTGAAGGAAATGGAAGAGAAAAGTGAAAGAGGGAGAGACGCCGTTGCCGGGCGGGTGGAGTTTGAGTTATCAGGCTGGGGTCACTGCCTGCCCATGGCCGCTGAGACTGAACGTCTACGCTGCCAGTCGGCCTTGGACGTGTGGCGTCGGTGCCATGACTCCATGCCGGACATGAAAAGTTGCTGCAATGCGTATCACTGGAGGAGAGTGGGTAAGTTGTTTTTGTCTCTTTTCAACAGAAACCAGGGAAAGCTAACAGGTGCTGGAGTCCTTGTATGATGTACTAGGACCCTGTCCTACTATTGATGGCGTTTGGTGCTGTTCTGGGCATTATTTGTGGCTGAGTGGCTTTTTAACTGCAGTTCGCACATGGAGAAATAGAATGTGCTGTCTGTTATAGCGTGGTCTTTGCTAAAGTTGCTACAACTAAAGAAGCGAGTGGTTCGCAGACTTCATCTCTGGGTTACATTTATGCCAGAATATCCCTTTAAATATGAATGCAGACGAGGCCTATAGAGGGTGAGATTAAACAAAATTGCAGAGGTACATACCAAACTGGACAGGGCTCCCACTCTACCAACATCTCTGCTTTGCCCTGTAAGGAGAACAAAAAAAAAAAAAAAAGACATCTATCATTATTCTAAAAGACATTAATCCTAATCTTACAAACCAACTATTTGTGGTTGCAGTCACCTGAGTTTTGGTGGTGCATTAGGACTTTCCTGATTTTTACATTGTTTCATAATATGTTTAGTATAGGCCGCGTTTTAATCTGTGATGCAAAAAGACCCTACAGATGATACACACAAGGAGGTTTCTAAAACATTTGTGAAATGTGAACAAATAAGTATTAAAGTTGTACTTCCATGGTCATTTCATTAATTATTTCTGCGTTCTCCATTATTATTGAATGCATTCTGCATCGCTTCTGTTTAAAAAAACCTTCTGGTATCTTTGTATCCAGCTGTATTTGTATACTAGAAGAGAGGCTTGTGGTCCAACGGCAGCTTTTCCGGGTCCTTCTCATGAATTTCCGTCTGATTGGCTGCCTCCCATCAGTGTATGAAGGAAGCTCCGCCCTCCGCTCTTATTTCGTTACAGACAGGAAATAGAGCCAACAAACAAGTTTGTTCCATCATGCTAACAAACAGTTAGCTAATTAGCTTCTCAACTCCGAAGCTACAGCCGTGCCGTCTTTACTTCTAGTGTGTAGTGGAGGGTTACCTGCCTTCCAATGGACAGATAGAAACCCCACGTGGGATACGCTATTTGCAATGTGACGTAGAAGTGTGAGGCTGTTCCCGATTCGCTCTTTTCTTCGTATTGTTTCTCTGATGAGGAAGCACAGCCGACTGGGGGGAACGCAACGCTAGCAAGTCAGCATGTGTAAGTAAACAAGGGGAAACCCTCCATATTTCAGAAGGAGCAAGTTAAACGGCTTTTCAGTGGAAGGAGGCCTTCAAGTAAGTTTGTTTTTGGAGGGGCAGTACATGATTAAAATGAATTAAAACAGAGTTAGCTCATTTTACATGGGTGTCTGTCTACACTGTCTAACCTTTCTCACTCTCTCCCTCTTTACTCTCCTGATGGGAAAAGTCTAGAGACGAACATGGTAAGAGCAATCTGTGAACATAAAAACATAGCTGTTGCACTTTTTTGTTTTTTTTTAGATTAGAAGCAACAAGTAAAATACAACTGTGAAGACCTGAGTGGTACTGTATGGAAGCCAGAATGGTTATAGAACACTTAGCATGTTATAAGTTATTTGGTTAAATTAAAGTGTTTTCTGCTAAAAATCATCTTTCATAAAACATACAACTCTATGGCAAATAATGAGGAAAATGATTAAAGCATCAACCCCTGTAAATACATGTACTTCAGCCAGGACCACTTCAGTCAAAGAAACTTAATTACAATTGCAAAATTTAATTTCAACGGTGTGCCTTTTTTTCTGGGACCTCCCTGCCCTTCCCCCCACCCATGTTGAAGACAAGAGGCAGGGAGACCAGAGTCAGCAACACCCGCGAGCAAGCACCAACGACCCAATTATGACATTGGTAAGTCAGAACAAAATGAGGAGGAGAAACTGGGCTGTAAAGCAGCAGAAGCAGACGGCCGACTGATCCAGATTAAATAGAGCGCCCAGTTGAATAAGGAGTAGGAGCCGGCCTATCACAGCCAGCCAGCGGATATGAACTTGTCCAACATGGCCTGCCCACATCAGCTGATGAGGTGAGCAGCACAGCTTGACTATGTGACCTACCTGAGCTAATGCTACTCTCAATTTTTGCTGTATGTGTATTACTGTATGTGCAGTGGCACACAGTGTATGTTTTCTGAGTAAGTCAAGCAGTAAACCATCATACAAGTTCCTGTCAGAGATTTCTTGTGAATATGCAAAATCATTAAATGACAAGGATAGCAAACAGGAATAATTAAAGGTGTCATAAGCTGCTGTTTTACATCCACAATCCTTCTTAAATTATCTTCAAATGAATTTTTAATTCTAGTTGGGTGGAGGAAAATTGAATGAGCTCATTTTAACCTCTTTTATCCCCAACGTTTGTTTGTGGCGAGAACACGTACGAGAATCAGACCTGTCTGTAAGCGCGTTCACGAGGAAACGTCAAAGCCAAAACAAAGTTTTATCAGGACAGAGCAGGTGAAGGAAATGATGTCCCAGCAGAGAAAAACGTGATAAAAACGTAACGGTGCGGCTGATGGAGAGGATCCGGAGTAAAAGGGCTGGACTCTGATGGATATAAGGAGCGGACGTCTGACGTGAAGTTAACCAAACACTGTTAGCTTCTGTAGCTACATTAGCAGCTCGTCCGCTCGTCTACCACCGTTTACTGGTCTCTGACACAAAAGATAATAAGTTACACAGCAGCAACACTTACCGACTGCACATCCTCACTGATAAATATAATCCACTGCTCCCTGGTAAAGCTGTCCCTCCTGTTACACTGAAAACGGAGGAATCTCTGCCGATGCAACTCAGCATGGCATTCTCCCCCCTCCTCCTCCTCCTCCTCGTTGTCGTCGGCGTCCTTTCTGACAAAGCTGGTCTACTCCACGGCAGGTAATCAGCTGCTTTTAGGTGGCGCTAAAGAGGCTAGCTTAGCAGCTAGCAGCCTCTCTCGTTCACGTCATTGGGAGAAAGAAATCCAAATCGCGTACTGTGGAGAGCGCGTGCTTGTGGTCGGTTCTGGTGAGAAGAGAGCGCCGCACTCAAACACGAAGTTACTTTCACTCTCCGGAGTTTCTGGCACGTTTTAACTGAGGTCCTGTTCCAGTACACATGTTTTAACGGGAAAAAGTGGCATTTCCGGGTGATGACTCCTTTAAGACTTACTTATCTGTAGCTTCTTTCCCTACTTTAATTGTATGTAATGTATTAATAAACAGTGATAATGATATATCAATAATCAACAGTGACATGAGATAACTAGTGTAATTAATTGAAAACACTCTATAAACATTAGTACATACTTGACTTTTTACCCATGTTGGTCTGCTCCGCATCAGTCTGGTCTTCCTGCTCCTCCATATTGGTCTGCTCCGCATCAGTCTGGTCTGCCTGCTCCTCCGTGTTGGTCTGCTCCGCATCAGTCTGGTCTTCCTGCTCCTCCGTGTTGGTCTGCTCCGCATCAGTCTGGTCTGCCTGCTCCTCCGTGTTGGTCTGCTCCGCATCAGTCTGGTCTGCCTGCTCCTCCGTGTTGGTCTGCTCCGCATCAGTCTGGTCTTCCTGCTCCTCCGTGTTGGTCTGCTCCGCATCAGTCTGGTCTTCCTGCTCCTCCATGTTGGTCTGCTCCGCATCAGTCTGGTCTTCCTGCTCCTCCGTGTTGGTCTGCTCCGCATCAGTCTGGTCTTCCTGCTCCTCCATGTTGGTCTGCTCCGCATCAGTCTGGTCTTCCTGCTCCTCCATGTTGGTCTGCTCCGCATCAGTCTGGTCTTCCTGCTCCTCCGTGTTGGTCTGCTCCGCATCAGTCTGGTCTTCCTGCTCCTCCATGTTGGTCTGCTCCGCATCAGTCTGGTCTTCCTGCTCCTCCATGTTGGTCTGCTCCGCATCAGTCTGGTCTTCCTGCTCCTCCGTGTTGGTCTGCTCCGCATCAGTCTGGTCTTCCTGCTCCTCCATGTTGGTCTGCTCCGCATCAGTCTGGTCTTCCTGCTCCTCCATGTTGGTCTGCTCCGCATCAGTCTGGTCTTCCTGCTCCTCCGTGTCGGTCTGCTCCGCATCAGTCTGGTCTTCCTGCTCCTCCATATTGGTCTGCTCCGCATCAGTCTGGTCTTCCTGCTCCTCCGTGTCGGTCTGCTCCGCATCAGTCTGGTCTTCCTGCTCCTCCATGTTGGTCTGCTCCGCATCAGTCTGGTCTTCCTGCTCCTCCGTGTCTGTCTGCTCCGCATCAGTCTGGTCTTCCTGCTCCTCCATGTTGGTCTGCTCCGCATCAGTCTGGTCTTCCTGCTCCTCCGTGTTGGTCTGCTCCGCATCAGTCTGGTCTTCCTGCTCCTCCGTGTCTGTCTGCTCCGCATCAGTCTGGTCTTCCTGCTCCTCCATATTGGTCTGCTCCGCATCAGTCTGGTCTTCCTGCTCCTCCGTGTTGGTCTGCTCCGCATCAGTCTGGTTTTCCTGCCCCCCCATGTTGGCCCTTCCAGTGGGTCACAGGGTGTGAGGTCCAGTGTGATCAGCTCCTCCTCATTTACATCTGGGTCGTTGTTCCAACCTGCAGTTAAACAAATTGTCAAATCTCAATCAGATGTGCACTTAGATTAAGGGAAAATTTTGAGTCTCCTGGATCTATTTAATTAAAAAAAATTCTACACTGTATTTAATTCTCTGTGACTGTAAGTATAACTCTCATCATCATCATCTGATTTGATTAATTAAACAGTATTTTATTTCTCTGTAACAGACCATTATCATCGGTGCTGTTCTTCGTGTATGATGTACCGTGTATCCTGCCACTTTGTGTCAGGGTTTTTTATTCTAAAAAGTGACCAGGTCCCTGCACACGATCCCTTACATATTTTATGGTCAGCATCCTGTTCTGAAGGCTGATGCTAACAGACTCAATAAACTCATCGGGAAAGTAGCTCCTGTCATTGGACTGGAACTCCAGTTGGCTGTGAGAGAGGAGGATGCCGAGACAACTCAGCATCATGGACAGTTTCTCACGCCACACATGCACATTACTCTATTATTAACATTTACTCCATTTTTACACTATTAAACCAATAGTCTGGCATGAAAATGTCCTTTAGGAATTAAAAATAAAAATATTGTTTATACAGAGCAATGACAGATACCCACATGATGACTTAATGGCATTAAGCTAAACTGAACTATTTACACTACTGTGTGCGGTGAAGGAGCACTATTACTGTGTCACTTTATATTTTGACATTGACAAAAGGAGACAGCAATGCCAGACAGCCAAAGATTTTTACAGGAGGAAACTGATGTTATGGTCCGGGAGGTCCAAGTTTACAAGCTCACAATGATGAAATATATGGTAACACTGACAGACCTCCACAGAGTGATGAAGCAGAAGTGGTCTGGGAGGAGGTTATTGTTAATCAGATTTGCCCTGATACATAAAGAACTGTTGCCCAGAGTGAAAAACAAACTAACAGAAAAATGCACAACCGCTGAGTGAGGTCACATGACATGTATTAATATTCTAACCCGTTGAACAGTTTTTCTTTACCAAGCGGAGCTTTATGAACATAAGGCTCCACTTGATATCATGTTTATTCATTTTATTTCTTTATTTAAACATTTGTCTATTACACCATTCCATATCATACTGCTGGGCCTGACAAGGAGAAATGAAAGTTAACAGAGGTAATGATAGAAAGTGGAACAGAGAGAAAGGAGTAAGGAAGAGGAAGAGAGAGAGGAGAGAAAACATGAATCCACTTCCACAGTTCACTGGTACATCTGTACCGCGATCCCTAAACAACCAAGGTCTCTGTTGGAAAACAAAACAAGCAATCCCCTACAGGAGGACCTGCAGGTGGCTTAAATATCCTCAGATCATACAAACACACGCAGAACTACGCAGAGAAGAGGTACAACCTAGTCATCGCAATGGGAAGTAGAGAAGAGGTACAACCTAGTCATCGCAATGGGAAGTAGAGAAGAGGTACAACCTAGTCATCGCAATGGGAAGCAGAGAAGAGGTACAACCTAGTCATCGCAATGGGAAGCAGTGTCACAGTGTCAACATGCGTAATAAAGGGTCTCCGTGGTGATACAGTCATGCAGATGCAGCCTCGTCTCTGCAAGGAGGAGGAAGCCCGCAAGGCTCACGACCCAGGCCCCCAGCAGCCACCCAGAGGCCCAGATCCCAGCTACCCCCCCCCCCCCCCCCCCCCCCCCAAAAAAAAAGAGCGGACATGCATCCCCCTAAGGACGGCAAAAGGCGGCCCCAGCCGGAGCCCCCTGCAGTCTGGAGGCCCAGGCCCCAGCGGACCAAGACCAGCAGCTGCCGACCCCACCGGGCGCCGGGCGTCCCCCGGGGCAGAGACAGCGCCGGGCCCAGACGACCACCCCCAACTGTTCAACAGAATAAAGCAATCAGATTTCCATTCTGCTTGCTTCGATGCTGGACAAGACAGGTAAAAAAAAAAAAATATATATTCTAACCCGTTTATCAAATATGAGTAGTATGCACAGATCATGAAATAGACAAATACAATGTGTGACGGGATGAAATCAGACGAACCGGTGCGTAAAGGATGCATCATCAGGCCCTGTGGCCCGGCCATGGTCGACCAGCATCTCTATTTTTCTCTTTTCTTTTGAATTTATTGAGATGGGAGATGCCAAATATATTTCACTCAATATCTAATGCTGAGGCTGTTTGTAGTTGTCTGGGAGACATGAGAACTTGTTAATTTGCGTCATGTTTTAATCACTGTTAATTCAGTCCGGTTGAGTTTCCATTACCTGTGCCAGCCACCTTTGACCCGTCATCGGATGTAACGGGACAGTCGATATAGACATGCATTTACCTGTTGATTCCATTAGTTGCATGAATTAGTGCTTGTTGTGATTACTGATTGCATTGAAATGTGTCTGACATTCTGCAAACCTGCTTGTGCAGCCAAGTTACCACTGCACCAGCTGCTCTCCATCTTGCGCAGAGTAGACCAGGTTGGAGCTGGTGGGCTTTCAGTACAATTTCGGCACAGCTTTTTGGCTGGAAATTGTCACTGTGCCAAGCTGAATCTGTGACATTTTCCCCTGTTGTACCGCCACACCCATCTCAGTGCTCCGCTGTCTACCAAATTACCAAACTGACCATGTGCTGCGCTGCATGAAACTTGCACGATGCCACCGCCACCCTGCACCGTGCCACAAAACTAGAAGGCCATCATTCCTTTCCAATACAATAACCTAATTTGCATATTAATAATACCATTTGTTAAGCATGCATTGCACGCATCTTAACTTTACAAAGATACTCATAAAATGAGCCAATCTTTGGGAGGTAGTCTTTGGCGAAATTGGCAAGTCTGCAACGAGGGGTGAGGATCTCACACTTCATTTGCTCCTTCTTTGTCTTCTTTCCAAGAAGTAGTATTGGTTTGTAGCCAATAGCATGAAGTTTCTCCAGCTGCAATGACATAAATTTGTATTATCAGTTGAAAAAATATAATAGCAACTACAAAAATAACCAAACACATTGATTAATGACAAAAATGTGACATTACTGGGACATCATCCATACTAATGCCATTTAGGATGATCTAACTTTGTGATGAGTTTCACTTTTGTATAGAAATGTATGTGCAAACAGGAACAGTTAATAAGTGTGTGAACATGTTTGTTGCCAGAAGAGACGGCCTGTAACATAGTTTAGCAGATATCACAGAGGGAACAACATGGCAGAGCTTATGAATTTTGAAAGCTGGGTTAAATTTATGATGGAAACATTCCTTTAACTTGTAGTTAGTATACTCTATATATACCACTATACTCTCTCACACATACCACTATACTCTCTCACACATACCACTATACTCATTCACACATACCACTATACTCACTCACACATACCACTATACTCTCTCACGCATACCACTATACTCACTCACACATACCACTATACTCTCTCACACATACCACTATACTCACTCACACATACCACTATACTCTCTCACACATACCACTATACTCTCTCACACATACCACTATACTCTCTCACACATACCACTATACTCTCTCACACATACCACTATACTCTCTCACACATACCACTATACTCTCTCACACATACCACTATACTCTCTCACACATACCACTATACTCATTCACACATACCACTATACTCTCTCACACATACCACTATACTCACTCACACATACCACTATACTCTCTCACACATACCACTATACTCTCTCACACATACCACTATACTCTCTCACACATACCACTATACTCTCTCACACATACCACTATACTCTCTCACACATACCACTATACTCATTCACACATACCACTATACTCTCTCACACATACCACTATACTCTCTCACACATACCACTATACTCATTCACACATACCACTATACTCTCTCACACATACCACTATACTCACTCACACATACCACTATACTCTCTCACACATACCACTATACTCACTCACACATACCACTATACTCTCTCACACATACCACTATACTCTCTCACACATACCACTATACTCATTCACACATACCACTATACTCTCTCACACATACCACTATACTCACTCACACATACCACTATACTCTCTCACACATACCACTATACTCTCTCACACATACCACTATACTCTCTCACACATACCACTATACTCTCTCACACATACCACTATACTCATTCACACATACCACTATACTCTCTCACACATACCACTATACTCTCTCACACATACCACTATACTCATTCACACATACCACTATACTCTCTCACACATACCACTATACTCACTCACACATACCACTATACTCACTCACACATACCACTATACTCTCTCACACATACCACTATACTCATTCACACATACCACTATACTCTCTCACACATACCACTATACTCACTCACACATACCACTATACTCTCTCACACATACCACTATACTCTCTCACACATACCACTATACTCTCTCACACATACCACTATACTCTCTCACACATACCACTATACTCTCTCACACATACCACTATACTCTCTCACGCATACCACTATACCCTCTCACACATACCACTATACTCTCTCACACATACCACTATACTCTCTCACGCATACCACTATACTCTCTCACACATACCACTATACTCTCACACATACCACTATACTCATTCACACATACTATTTGGGAATGACTTGGCAAAGAATAGCTGGGTGCTTTGGAATCAGCCGGAGGACATTGTACAGGCACAGGCGTCAACTTCAAATCGGACCACTGACCTACACAGAAATGTCTGATGAAGCATTGAGAGACACTGTAAGGGTTATCCTTCAAACTACTCCAAATGCGGGTGAGCGCTATGTGCTTGGAAGTCTTCCATATCGCAATATCAGAGTACAGCGCTGGCGTGTGAGACATTGCCTGCAACAGCTTGATCCAGTTGGACGGGCCTTTCGCCGCCGCCGTGCAATTCGTCAAAGAATTTACCAAGTTCAAGTTCCAAATCAGCTATGGTAAGTGTTTTATTAATGTTACATAGAGTTTGTCTGTTTAACAATAAAGTAGGCTGGGTCTATATATTCCTCTGAAAGATATCATACCTTAGTAAACATATCACAATGTGCAAGGCAAGTTTGTTTGTACAGCACATTTCCTGTAGCCTATATGCCTACAATAATTCAGAGCCCTTTACATAAACAAAAGCATTACAGCGCGGTGCAGGAGAAAAGTAGCATAAAAAGTAAAATAGTCTAACAAACTAGGACTGGATAATTAATCCGATTTTAATCTCGTCCAGAGCATTTAACATTCATTAAAAAAATTATCGGGTTAAACGATTGTGCTCCTCCTGCAACTCGGCAATATTGGTTGCTATGGTGACTTTGTCCCGCAAAGGTAGTGGTGTGTGTGTGAAACTACACTCAAACATTATTCCGCAATGATAATAGACCTTTCACAGAGTGACAAAACGCTCTGAAATCACCCGTGTTGTGATGAAGGCAGGTCTCCCGTCAGACAGCGCATGCACCAGTGTGCACGCACAGAAAAGCTCTCAGGGATCAGCTCCTTGGCAGTGACTAAGGTGAGGTCAGGGGTCTGCTGCACGAAGCAGGTTTAATGAAAACCCCGAGTTCTTTGACCCTGAAATTTGGGAAACTCTGAGTTTTCCGTAACACAAGGGTAGGTAACTCAACCCAGGGAAAGAGGAGTAGCCTAACTCCAGCATGTAGCACGAAGAGGGGTAATTTAAACTCTCGGTCAGTTACCATGGTAACAGACTCTCTGAAACTAACCTAGTCGGGAGCAGGTTAATGTGGAGAAACCTTGAGTTTCTTGCTGTCTCCACCCACTTTTAGCCCCACTCACCGTTTTATTTCCTCATTCATTCATTCATTCATTCATTCATTCAGCAGTGAATTTTGGCTGCACCGTCTCAAAGAAAAAAATGTTGAAATAAATCAGAGACGGTATGTTACAGACGAGTCTTTTCGATAAGGATTTCATGGATTAAGATGCTGCAGGAAGAGATAAACATTTGGAGATTCGTCATCAGACCACGAACAGAAGTTTCATTTCCGACAGTTGTCATTTCTGACGTTACAGTTACACATCACAGTCAGTTATCTACATACACGAGCTGATCCGTCCGTACATTTATAATATCACCAGCCACACGTGACAGTTGGAGGTTCTGTCTCCGTTTCCGAGAGATGGTTTGGCCCGATCATTTAACTTTTTAGCTGTCTGTTTCTGGCTAAATGATTAAGGTGCACGTCTATCACGCGGAAAGCTGCGGTTTAATTCTTGGTGTGACATTTTTATGTTGCCATACGCTTTCCCCTCAAAGCATATTGTTATTGCCCTGCATTTTTTTCGCAAATAGATTTTTTTTTTTCTTTCATTGGAGATGCAGAGCATTTGAGAAATGCGATGGTTATATTTAATATATATCTATTTTGCTGCCGACATGAGCGCTTCTCCCTGAGGGATTGCACCCAAGTTAAAAAATAAAAAATAAAAAGGCTACAATGAAAGTAAAGAGATCGGACTCGAACATCCGCCTCCCAGGTGGTTGGCGAGCGCGCAGATCATTAGACCAACCAGATGGTCAGTCAGCTGGAATCAAAGTGACAGCATCTAAGACCGTCGCGTTACCATTAAACAGTTCTACCCTTTAACATTGTTGTGATTGTAAACACTTAAACCTTCTCCCACGCCGTCTTTCTTTCTTTCATTCTTTTCTTTTATTTTTTGCTTGCAGCAGCAGTTCAAACTCGTCATATGAGGCTTTAAAAGTTATATCTCTGAACGCAGCCCCGCCCTCGCGTCTACGTTACCATGGTGACTCGTCGAATCGGTGCTCAATTGATGTTGGCTTTTTATCTTGGTAGCGCACATGTAAAACCCCGGGTTAAACTACTCTGAGTTGATTAAACCAACTCAAATCAGCTGTTCTGGGACTGAAAACTCAGAGTTTTGTATCTCTGAGTATCAACTCAGAGTTACACTCAGAGTTTGTTGAACCTGCTTCGTCCAACAGACCCCTGGTAAAAGCAGCTTATGAGTTCCCTACGCAGAGGACAACATAGTGGATGGAAGTGGCAGAGGAGATATTTTTCAAAAACACTTGATGACTCTGAATTAATGAAACGTTATAGATTGGGTCGTGCAGGAATCATGTCTGTGTTTGATCTTATTAGTTTGTGGTAGCTTTGAAAGCCAACCAACACTTTCGTAGGCTGGCCAGCAATCACACACATGATGAAAGCTGAGCAATTTAACCCTTGTTAATACCAAATTGAGTACAAAAATAGGGATGGGCATATCGATACCTTGGACTCGATACTTCGATACCAGCCAGACAAAATATTTAAATTGATACCTTTTTGAGTATCGCGATACCACTGTACAGATAACGAAACATGCAATTTGTCTCTACTTCTGAGAGTTTTAGTCAATGAAATGATGAAAGCAGCCAGATTCTAGCTTCCGTTTCTCATGATGGTGGTAGCCTATCAGATGCTGTGATGAAGATGTTTTTTTGTCTTTCAGTGGTTTAATGCAGGTTATTGTACATTCTGTTTTGGTAAATTTGTAACATAACTATCAAATTTTCTCTTTTAACATTTTCCACTGAATAAATTTGATTATTTGAGTTTGTATATATTATAATATTATATTAAATATTATATAAAAAAAAACTTCTGGAATGCGCTGCTAGGTAGTGCAATTTGTGAAAGCTCTCCCTTAACTTTTATGTTTTTTCAAATATAGTTGTCTTTTTTATCGACATTATTGTCAGATTAGGTTTTTCTTGGAGGATTTTTTATTAACAGAGGTAATGATAGAAAGTGAAACAGAGAAGAGGAGTAAGGAAGAGGAATAGAGAGAGGAGATAAAACATGAATCCACTTACACAGTTCACTGGTACATCTGTACCGCGATCCCTAAACAACCAAGGTCTCTGTTGGAAAGACAAAATCATAACAAACAGACAGGCACAAACACAACGCCAGAACCTACGCCAGAGAAGAGGTACAACCTAGTCATCGCAATGGGAGTAGAGAAGAGGTACAACCTAGTCATCGCTAGGGAGGATATTATGCAAGTACCGGTATCGTTTGGTACCGGTTCCTAATCTTAACGATACCAGGGTACCGTTAAGATTCTGGACAAACGATACTCTTATTGATACTTTTTGAACATCTACCTAACCATCGAGTTATCATTACGCAGTCAAATAATCACAGTGATGGAATAAGACAGACACAATTCCCTTATTCTCCCAGCTGTCCTTCACCTACTTTTATGTCAGGCTTCTTCAACATCATCTGAACAAATATTCTCCACCACTGGATCTTGTAACATCTTGTAATGTCTTTATTATTTACTCTAAATTATGTTATAGTATCAATAAGAGAATCGATAAATACCGGTATCGATAAGGAGTATCGATATTGGTATCGGTATCGATAAAAAATCATAACGATATACATCCTAGTCATCGCAATGGGAAGCAGTGTCACAGTGTCAACATGCATAATAAAGGGTGCTCCGTGGTGATACAGTCATGCAGATGCAACCTCGTCTCTGCAAGGAGGAGAAAGCCCGCAAGGCTCACGACCCAGGCCCCCAGCAGCCACCCAGAGGCCCAGATCCCAGCTACCCCCCCCCAAAGAGCGGACATGCATCCCCGAAGGGCGCGAAAAGCGGCCCCAGCCGGAGCCCCCTGCAGTCTGGAGGCCCAGGCCCCAGCGGGACCAAGACCAGCAGCTGCCGACCCCACCAGGCGCCGGGGCGTCCCCGGAGCCGGGGGAGCAGCGCCGGGCCCAGAGCCCCAAGCGCCCAGGAGCAGCTACCCCCCCCGGACCGGGCGGCCCAAGCCGGGAAACCCAGGAGGGGACCGGACCCCCCCAAGATGACGCCCCCCCAGGGCAGGCCAGCCCCCACCCCAACGTCCCTGCCCCACACACACAGACACCAAGGCGCCACCA
>JALJCO010009753.1:0-114210 GCA_023101725.1 Atherinomorus stipes
ACTGATAAGTCACAGTAAGCAGCTCACGCTAATCAACTGAAAAATTCTGGCAATATCGGCTGTTAACTCAAATACATTTGGTTTAAGGTTTTGGGCAAGAACATACAAGGTATTATGCCTCCAAAAAATACCAAAACTGGACAACAAACACTCAAAATGATACAAAAGAATACGACAGGTGCGAGTGCTAACATGGTGGCGGATGGTGCTGGCGAAGATGCTAATGCTAACCAAGAGGAAGCTGGTGCCTGTACACCAACCAACAGCGACATACTTGGTGCAATTCACGCACTGAAAGAGGATTTCACCCAGCAATCAGCAAATTTGATGGAGGCTATTAACAACATTAAGGGAGAACTGTCTTCACACTCGAAAAGAATTGGAGAGGTGGAGGAAAGAGTATCGCTGGCAGAGGAAGAGGCAACAGCCCTCCAACAAAAGGTTAATCAGCTGGAGAAAAAGGTGGAAATACTTTCAAATAAAATCCAAGATCAAGAGGACTTGAGCCTGACGATCCAACCTGAGAATAGTCGGCCTCCTGAAAAAAGCTGAAGGAGCGGACATGTAAAACTTCTGGAAAACTGGCTTCCGAAAGTGCTGGGTGACACGCTTACGCCCTGCCCTGTCATCAGAGAGCACACCGGATCGGCTGATGAGTTTGACCCGTCCCACACCGCCCAGAACAATCATCATGAAACTATTGAACTACAAAGGACCGCGAGAAGATTCTGACAGCAGCCAGGAGGCTGAAAGATGTGCAGTATGAAAATCATCGGATCAGCTTCTACCCGGATTTATCGAGGCGGAGACTCGCCAACGCCAGCGACAGTTTGATGGTGTAAAGGCTCAGTTCCGAAGCACTGAAGGTGCGCTACGGGATGCTCTACCCGGCGCACCTGGTGATCACGCATGAGGATCGGCGTCTGATCTTTAAAACTGTTGCTGATGCGAAGGACTATCTTCGGAAGATGCCGCCGGCTTGAAGAAATTCTTCAAACTTCGAGAACTAATGTAAAACCGCTCCCAACGGTGGGTCAAGTAGAGTATAGATGATAATATTCTGACAATGTTTTAATGATGAAGAGAGGACTGTTTGTGCGGGCTGTAAGTACAATAATTACCCTGCCTTTTTTTCCTTTTTTTACATCCCCCTCTCCTTAATCTCTCCGCTCCCTGTCTTTTGTTGTTGTTGTTTCTTTTCGTCTTTTTGTTGTTGATCTTGCTGTTTGTTATTGTATGGATCTATTTCTGAGATATCTTTTAAAAACTGGGTTGAGTTCGGTCGATGCGCATATGCTTTTTTTTCTCTCTCCCTCAATTAGTGAGCGAGCCTAGAAAGGTATGCAGGAGAGTTCGCCGTACGTAGCCCTCCTCAGGTGGATCAAACGTTCTTCATAACCAGATTTGATAACTCATTATGTTCTTTACATGCGCTTCATTTGGGGAAGTGCGTGGAGAGGGGTTCAGTAAGGGGTTGGATCTCAGCACGCTGTATTTTTCCTTTTATTTCTTTATTACATTTATTTTTCATTTTTTATATTTGTTTCAACAGAAGTTAGTTTAAGTCTCCCTAAAACAATAAATTACTTAAAATGATTATATCCCATGATTAATGGTTCAGAGTTAAGGATCTCTA
Organism: Atherinomorus stipes; assembly: GCA_023101725.1. Classification (NCBI taxonomy): domain Eukaryota; kingdom Metazoa; phylum Chordata; class Actinopteri; order Atheriniformes; family Atherinidae; genus Atherinomorus; species Atherinomorus stipes. The sequence goes on from JALJCO010009753.1 coordinate 1,637, forward strand.
GTTGGAATGACTAGAGGGCTTAATAAATTAGTGTAAAAGCTCAAACAGGTTGTTAAATAGGATCCAGACAAATAAAATCCAATATAGTCTTTATTCCAGGAAACGCACCTAACTAATGATGACATTAAAAATGTTAAAAAAAGGTGGCCAGGACAAGTACACCTCAGCTTGCTTCACCTCTCATGCTAGGGGTGTTTTGGTGTTAATACATAAAAATATACCTTTTCAGTTAAAAAGTAAGTCTACGGATCCTCTTGGAAGATACATTATACTAAATGGCACCTTGATATCTGCACAGATTACTTTAGTATGCTTATATGCCCCTAACAGTGATGAACCCTCTTTTTCTATCAAAATCTTTTCTCTCTCTATCAGCCCACCCTTAATAATATATTATAGGTGGTGATTTCAATTGTGTCTTGGAACCAATACAGGGACCGTTCAACCGGTACTGATACTTCCCACCAAAAAACAAGAGAAACAATTAAGAAATTTATGTGTGACTTAAATTTGATAGATATTTGGAGACATCTTAATCCTAACAAAAAAGAATACTCTTGCTTTTCCACATCCTATAAAACATATTCTAGGATAGACTACTTTCTGATCTCTAATAGTTTACTACCAATAACTGAGAAATGCTGGTATGATAGCATTGTATTGTCCGACCATGCTCCAATATCGCTTACATTACAGATATCTATGATATATAATCCAACATTTAGATTTCGTTTTCATCTAGATGGCTGCAATGTCCTGATTTTGTGAAGTTTCTTGACTGGAAAATAGATGAGTATTTCTCCTTCAATACAAATGAAACTAATGCATCGATAAAATGGGAAGAATTCAAAGCATTCATAAGGGGTCAAATATTGAGCAATAATAAATACAAATCTAAAATATACTATGATCAACTATACACTACTGAAAAAAAATTAAGGTATTGAACACAAATAACTTTATCATAACAGGAAAATCCAGAAAACAGCAGGAGCTGCTACTTACTGAAATCAAAGTATAATGAACTAACTACAAATAAAATAGCTTCTAATTTGATGTGGTTAAAAAACAATCTTATTAAAATACTGTGAGGAGAAGGCTAAACTATTATCATGGAGAATTAAAAAAGTACAAACAGACAGAACCATTAATTTTATTCATTTGGAAGATGGGAGGGACCCTACTGACCCAGTTGAAATAAATAATGCTTTTTCAAAGTACTATGAAGATTTGTATAAATCGGAGGGCCCTGATGATCCAGAAAAGCAAAAGGACTTCTTGGACCCTCTGAAATTTCCAACCTTGACTGAGGAGGCTTAAACCCATCTTGGAAAAAAAAAATCTTTGTACTGAGGAGCTGTTGGAAGCCTTAAAAAGAATGAGCAGTGGGAAAGCCCCTGGGCCAGATGGCCTTCCCACAGAACTTTATAAGAAATTTGCAGGAAAACTTTTACCACATCTTATTGAGATGTTCAAACTAACTCATAAGAAAAAGGAAATCTTACCCCTCACCTTAAGATCTGCAGTCATTTCTCTTCTACTAAAACCGGGCAAATCTCCCTCCGACAGAACATCTTACTGCCCCATATCTTTGATGTCATGTGACACCAAAATTCTGTGTAAAGCCCTGGCTACACGAATAGAAAAATCATCCCTCATCTAATCCATAATGATCAAAATGGGTTTGTACAGGGCAGACAAGCATTTCATAACACACGTAGACTGTTGAATATATTGTTTGCCAAAAAAAATGCCAAAGGACACTAAGTTCTGTCATTAGATGCCGAAAAGGCTTTTGACAGAGTGGAATGGGGATATCTGTTTGAGGGTTCTGAAAAGATTTGGCTTTGGGGAAGGATATCTCAGTTGGATAAGGTTATTATATACAGAACCCATGGCAGAAGTAATAACAAACAATTATGTTTCAAAGCCCTTTAAACTAACTAGATCCACACGCCAGGGTTGCCCGCTGTCACCTCTTTTATTCCTGCTTGCTATCGGACCCCTGGCCATTGCGATACGGCAATCACCTGACATCACAGGCATAACAATAGGAGAGACAGAACATCGTCTGGCACTTTTTGTAGATGACATTGTTTTGTTTCTAACAAATTTAAACACCTCAATAGAGTCTGTTAATAAACTACTAAACACATTTGGACAATTCTCTGGTTATAAAATCAATAGCGGTAAAAGTGCTCTATTGTTGTTAAACCGGGAGGAGAGAATGCCCCACAATTCCCTCAAAATTTGCATATACCCCAGAAGGGTTCACCTACCTGGGAATTAAGATAACACCAAACTTTGAAAACACTGTTACAAACAACTATGACCCTCTGATGAAGGATGTAGAAGAATTATTAGAGAGATGGAATTCATTACCCATTTCAATGATAGGCCGCATTAATATTATCAAAATGTCAATTTGCCAAAATTCCTTTACCTATTTCAATCAATTCCACTTCCTCTGCCAGCCTCTTTTTTCTTCAGGTTAAAAAGAAAGCTTTACATGCTTCATCTGGAACAACTGACATCCCAGACTGCGTCTCTCTCTGCTCTACCTACCCTACTTGAGGGGGTCTTAAAGTACCCAACATGAAACTTTATTACTGGGCAGCTCAACTTAGGATTGCTATGTTTTACTTTACCAATAGAGAAATTCCAGCTTGGGTAAAAATGGAGAACTATGCAATTAAGCTTTCACTCTGCACCTGTATATGTACTCATCACAAGCAAAAATACTCAAGAAACACACAAAAACCCATATCTTAAAAACACTATAGCAATTTGGCATGAGGCACATTCCTTTCTAAATCAAACCATTAAGTTCACAAACTTTACACCCATTTGGGGAAATGATAGTTTTAAACCAGGGAAAAATGATAATGAGCTTTAAACATTGGATGGACAGGATTGACCAGGGTGGGAGACCTATATGATGCGGGTACTATGATGCCATTTCAACAGCTGGTAGAGAAATATAATCTTCCAAGGAAACATTTTTTCAAATATCTGCGAATTAGAACTAGATACATTTACAAACTAAAACTACAACAGAACCCTTGTTGTCTATTATCGAGCAATACACAATAAACCACTTGTATGGCAGGGGACAGTTGTCAGATTTTTATAATATACTTTTGCTTGGGGTCAAAAGAAAATTCCCATTCATATCTGTCTGCATGGAGGAATGATCTGAAGTCAGATGTATCCGTAGAGGATTGGCACAGGATATGTCATCTGGCTCAAACCCAAACGATAAGCACAAGGAGCAGATTATTACAGTATAAATGGTTATGTAGAACTTATATTACACCTGTCAAATTGCATCACTTTGATCCAAATATTCCAGACACTTGCATGAAATGTAATGAAGAAATAGGCACTCTGCTTCATTGTATGTGGGGTTGTGAAAACTCCAAATTTTCTGGAAAGAAGTTGTTCAATTGATTTCTAAGTTGACAGCAAATGATATCCCTGTTGAACCAACCTTGTGCTTGTATACTCTATCCTAAGAAGATGTAGATATAAATGTAAAAATTCACAAATTAATTGAGATTTCTGTTTGTTACAAGCTAAACGTGTGATAGCTTTAAACTGGAAGAACATCCAGAGAGCCTAACTCCAATCATTGGATAAAAGAAATGTCCCACTCTTTGACACTAGAAAAATTAACCTATATATTGTGAGAGAGCAATATTGAGGTTTAATGAAATATGGGCCCCATTCATAAACCAAATAAATAACCTTGCTGTGGATACCAATGACCAAACAACAGTTTTACTTCTGCGCCTATCCCTCAGTAGAGATTTTAGCGTGTCAAGACTAGAGCTAAGAGAGGCTAGGAGGGAAATGAAGAGGGAAAGGAGGATGATTATATTAGTTATGATTTATTATTGTTATATTATCATTTTATATAAATGTTATATTGTTTTTAAAAAAAAAGAAAAAAAGAGAGGAGCTTTTTACAATGCTGAATTTCCCTTCCGGGATAAATAAAGTATTTTTCATTCATTCATTCATTAATTACACAGAATTTTAAAGAAAGAAAAGTTGAGTTAAATTCCATCCACCCCCCCCCCCCATTTCTTAATAATGATATTTGCTTCGAATTAATCTAAATCTGTGTATGACATGTTCAGATTATTTGTGGGTTTTTTTTTGTGCAGCACCACCTCACAACAGTCATTTTGATTCATTTTAATATGGATGTTAGATGTTGTTTTTTATTACCAATATTCAATTTACCGATACTGTCCAACTCTTCATACTATAAGCGGCTTCAAAGCAAGTCAGTCTGTAGCAGCAGCAGCATAGTCACATGATTCTAATAGGAATGCTGTGCTATTAATTTCTTCCAGAATAACAGACTCCTTTACTCGCTGAATCAATGCTAATGGAACAACAAGTAAAGATCTCGAAAGATTTTGTAACAAAGCAACAAGGTGAGATTTCATTAGTAAACATATCATTTTGATAAAAACCGATAAGATATCTTCCGATATCAATTTTTATGCGGATGTCAGCCTAGGTTATCAGTAGGCCAATGAAATCGGACACCTCTAAGTTTTGAAATCCTGTCCAATTCTATCAAATTTATTGTCCACTCACGATCCACATTTGTCCATTTTATAGCTGTTGAACCAATTCATTGAAATAATTACCTAATGAAACCAAAAGACTGCAAAAAATTATCTCTTTGACTCAATCCTCCATCATCAGCTGCACAAGGAGATGGAGGAGAGAAAAACCTCCTTCTTAACATTTCTAAATAGGAGTAAGGTTTCCACTATATCTTACTTTAATGTCACCAGTTAGAAATGTTTTCTGTTTTTTTTTTTTTTCATAATGGGGCATTTTAAAACTCACCACGTGGATCAGTCTGTTGTTGCTCAAAGAACAGATTTTTTCAATTTTTTTTTTATCTAAATGTCTGATGGAGCTCTGGAAAAAAAAAAAAAAGGTTTTGATGTTCTAGTTAGGGATGTCCGATATTATCGGCCTACTGATATTGTGGGCCAATATTGGCATTAAAATGTGATATCAGAAAAAATCAGTGCCGTTTTTTTGGACCGATATTTTTTAAAAGCAAAATCTTGCGAGATTTTGTTGTTCCGTAGCAAGATCTTGTTCCATTAGCAGCAGTCCAGCTAAGAGTTCCTGTTATCCTGGAAGAACCTCATATCCCAGCATTCCTTTCAGAGTCATGTGACTACGGTGCAGCTGCTGCTGCTACAGACTGACTTGCTTAAGCTGCTTATAATATGTCTGGTTTTAAGTTGTTGGTTAAGTTACAAAGTGGTCAGAAACATTATAGTTAGCCACATGTTGGCTAATAGATGGGTTTCACGTTTACAAACATTGGCAGTTGCACGCGCAACCAGGGGGCAAAAAGCCTGTGTTTTGTATTGCAGTCTATGGCCAAACACGCACTCATATCATTCATAAAAATGTAAAGCAGCCTAACGAAACAAACAGAGATCGTTGTGTTCTAAATTATATTGAATAAATCTGTATTTTGATGACAAATAAAAAAAGTACAGGCGCAGCGTTGCTGTGTTATATTTCTATTACCAACACACTAACTTGGCAAGGGAGTCATCACCCGGAAACTGTATTTTTCTTGTTAAAACATGCATATTATTCGTGTTGGACCTCATTTGAAATTTGCCTGAAAAACCTGAGTTAGAAAGCAGCTTAAACTTTCATTTAGACTCTTTGTTAAAACCAAAACAGACCACAACAGTCTGCAGCCTGCAGCAGGTTCAGCTCCGGTGTCGTCACCTTCTCCATACAGGAGCAACTTTCACTAGTTTGGGATTAAACCAGGCAAAGACGACATCATCACTATGTTTGGAAAGGAGGCGATTCCAACTGTTGGGGACTAACACGCATTGCTGTCGGTAAGTTTTGCTGATTGTGTAATGTTGTGCTTTGCTGTGTATGAGATCGTGGTGGACAGTAGACAGACTAGCTAACTGTGAACAAGCTAATGGTATAAACTCAAATGCCATCTAATTTACGACCCCCGTACTTCGTATTGAATCTCCGGGATGTGTTGCTATGCCGCATGAATGTTTGGAAACTGCTCCACCATCAGTTTATTCTTCTTTTATATTTTCCTGTCTGAGCAGAGGACGGCTGTCACACACAGCTACAGTGTTGTGATGCAGCCGATCGCGGCAGTGATGCAGGTATTAGTACCAATTTCCTGACTAGAACACAGGAATCATTTCTGCCACCGCAGTGGTTTAATCCTACATGGTGACAATGGTGAAAGACTAAATAAATCATGTAGTCTGAACCTGAATAAGTTATCTGGGAGGGTGTTCTGAAGATCAGTCACGCCTACTGTCCTATTTTCACCATTTTCAACTGTTTACATGCATCAACGTTTTGATTTTTGCAACCGAACAAATACCAGGACATAAACATTATATTTCCCCGACACTTTCACGTCATATCTTGACCCCATCTGCATTAAAAGTCGAGTCTTGTACGTAAAACACAGGTCTTGTCATAGTTCAGTAATGCTTTTTCTGTGTTTTCTTGCCCCATGGTTGCGCGCGCATCCTATCTGTGACGTTGCTCAGAAACCCATCTAGAATCTGATATCTGGCAGCCAGATATCCAAAAAGAACTCCTCTGGCTGAGTTAAGGAGATTTTGGGATCTTTGCTCTCAGAGCAAAATATAGTTGTATTTCTCAAAATATGAGAGATACAACCTCACAGTTCTTTGTATATATCTGATATATCTGTATCGGTTGATATCAGAATTTAAGAGCTAGACAATATCAGATTTCGGTAAAAAAGCCAATATCGAACATCCCTAGTTTTAGATGCTTCACATCAGGAGTGTCCAAGTCCAGTCCTCAGGAGCTACGGTGCTCCAACTTTTAGATGCATCGCTTCATCAACACACTTGAATTAACTCATGTGCATGTCATTCAGCTCTGCAGAGGCTGGTAATGAGTCATTAATTTGATTCATAATACTCTTATGAACATTTGAGTGCTGTCATGTTTAAAGAAAGTCAGTGTTTCTGTCGTTTTCTGCCGTTCAGTTCACATCTTAATTGGATGCAAATTGGGGCCAGCTGGTCCATCCTTCCAGCTTAATCCATTCAGCTTTGTGGTTACCAATCCAGGATGAAAGATCCAAACAATTTTACAGTCTATGAACATGTTTGTGAATCTGAAGGAACGTTTTTGATAAAGTAAAGAGGGTTAATTCAGTTTAGGGAACAGAGCTGCACCTCAACTACACCTCTTATTACCTGGTGAACTGTCTTAAACTTGGTTTACTTCCTCAGCACTACCTTGTTCTCTTACCCACCTTCATTCAGCCTTCCTTTTTGCATTCATCCACCTTCCCCTTTCCAATCTCATCCACTCGCCCATCCTCCCCATCCTTCTCCCTTATCTCTGGCTGTTTTGCAGCAGTACTAGAGACTGAAATGCTGAGAGCAGAGTTTGTAAAAATAAAATATCTGTCACAACAGAACTTTTAGCAGTTTTCTCAGTGTCGTGCCCCCTATTGACAGATAAACTGCATCCATCTTTCATCCTACCTGTACTGTGAGCTCCCTCCAGCCAGTAAAAGACAGTCTTGTTCTGTCCCTTCCTCTCTTTCTTTTCCTCTCTTCCTCCGGTAATGTTTCCTTGCGTTTCTTTGCTAAATCTGATATGATGCACGTTCAAAACACCCGCTGTGTTCATATCTGGTTCATATTCGTTTGCTAGCACATGATGCGGTGCGCAACCAATAGTCGGCTGGAACGTCACGGCTGCATCCCGGACGCAGAAGTTACATACTGCAGTTTCTGAGCCTCGGGACGCTGGGAAGTGACGGCTCGAAAATGCGCATAATGAATGTTGGTGTGGCATCAAAATGATTCCGAATCGCAGATTTTTAAGGTCCAAAAGTTACGTTGTGGGTCTTTTAAGCTTTGCTTCAAATGTTAGAAAGTATTTTTATTGTACAAAAAAAACAACAACAACTTAAAGGAGCCCTATCATGAAAAATGGACTTTTAAGAGCTTTTCAGCATGTCAGTGTGTTATTTCCTCATCAAGAAATGATTTAAATCGTTATTTTTCTTCATACATGCATATTTGAGTAATCTACATGAATATTTAAACCAAGCGCTACCTCCCTGCAAACGACTGACAATCCACCCCGTTACGTATGAACGTGGCACCAATCACGAAGTGACAAACACGCATGCTCAACATCTAGCAAGACGCCCTCTGTTGAACAGAAACTCAGAGAATCCTATACACACTCTCTGAGGAAGAAACTAACACCTGCAGGAAGATTTCCTCAGAGACAAGCAGCCATCAGCTAACAGACGTTTGCTCCAGAGTTCAGGAGAATTTTCTTCCTTTTTTTTTTCTTCTTTTTTTGAAGCTCTAGAGGACAGCAAGTTGGGGAAAATGCAGTTACGTTCAGCGTGGTTACATTCAGCGTGGGAGTGTATTTGTTGTACTGGATGAATCGACTTGCCAGAAGTGGTTGGATTATAACTTCAGGAGCAGGGAAAAAAAACCTCAACTTTGTGAGTGAACTTCACTCCTGACAACTTCATGAATCTCGGGCAGTAAAGTGTTTTTTTTCTCTGGGATTACTTCTGAAACCTGACGCAGTTCCTGCTATAAAAACGCGCATGGACAGACAACTACACCGGTGAGTCAACACATCTCTCAGCTCAATGCTAACTGTTAGGCTATGATTTGTTCGCTAAATTACTTGCTTGTCAGGGGTCTCTGTGGTACTTCTGTGGTACTGCGTATACTTCAAACTCCATATCAGACTCTGGGTCGAGCGCATACAGCTCCATAACAGGCTGGTCTGTTTGATCCCGTCGATCGGAGTAATTATCCATCAATGTTTACTACTAACATCCACATGAGAGCTGCCGGTGCTACAGACAATTCTGTGACCCTTCAGACTAAGTGTCTCTTCCGGGGCGACGTCATGAAATGGGCGTAAAACATGCTGCAATTGGTCGAGAGCTCCGCGGTTCAGTACAGTCAGCCGTCTTACTTCTGTGTTGGAAATTAGATGCATCGAAAAAGTAATATTTAACACCAAATTAGTTTCTATAGTAACGATGGGAACATATCTAGCTTATAAATGCCTATATTTGACTTTTGGAACATTTGAAAAGCATGATACAGCTCCTTTAAGAATAAGGCTTTTATGAAAACACTGATTTAAAAAATTGCTTACTGACATTTAATCCATTATAATTTCCAAATCAGACAAAAATTGAAGCTCAGAGTTTAACAAACTGAAGAGAAATTTGGAAGCCATAAAAGTCAGCTCTTTTAAAGGAGCTGAATCTTTGAAAAGAGTTGAATGAATAAATGAATGACACAGATCACAATATTTCACATGAACACTTTTCTGTGAAATATCATCCATGTATTTTGCTACATGTATATGGTGCCTTTACTGCCTGAACATAGTGCAGCCGAATGAGAAGTAAACCTTAAACGAAGTGACAGAAGAAGAGAAATGTGGTGATGGCTGGATGGTAGGAAGAAAAAGACTGGTCAGTAACTGGTTAGATGTCAGTTTGTTCCTTGCTGGAAAAGACAGCTTTGAGAGAAGGCTTTTTTTCTTTGTTGGTATTTTAATGAAAAAACAAGAAAAATAAAACAATTGAAAGCAACATTTAGTGTCTCAACATTTTAAGACAAAAAAAAAAAAAAAAAAAAAAAAGAAATGGGGCCAGTGACAGCAGGTGAAGGACATGGTGCATGATATCCTGTAGATCGGATCAGCTCCGGCTCACATCGACGGATTCTGCTGCTCAGCTCTGAATTCAGAGAGTCTTGAGGTACGTGGAGAAAGTTTCTCTGCAGCTTTAGCTGCGACAAGAAGGGTGTTTGTTTCCTGCAGAGGACGAGGGTGTAGCGTGTCAAATTAAGCCCGGTCCCCCACCGTTTGCCCCCTGAGTCAAACCAGCCTCCGTTTTCTCTGAACAGCAGTAATATAACGGTTCTGAAGGGATCTTTGTTGCTGTATTATGTTGCGGCGAGGCATGTGAAAAGGAAATTTTCGTCTGAAAGGTGGTGTGATTGGAGCACAGCAGGGATAAAGTAGACAGGTTGAGAGATTTTCTATCTTTTCCTGTGTACAATCGCTTTTGTTTTCCCAGAAAGCTGCGTGAAAACTAAATGCACATTTCGACAAACCAGTATTTGTAATCTGCTTTTTGTGGTTGAGGGAAATGCCGTTGTTCATGACGGTGGGTGAGCTCCATATACGGCGCCAGTTTGGTGAGGATGTCAGCGGCTGCATTGCTGCCTTTCAGGTTTTCCAGGCTTCAGGATTAGCTTTTATCACGTGTTGACTGTTGTTCAGGGAGCTGACTTAACTCTGAATGCTTCTAGGAAAGCCAATCCCAGCTCAGAGCGAGCCATGCAGCTGTTTGAGGTGGATTGAAATTTCAGTTGAAAGACGTCACACACGCTTGTGTTTTCTTTGTTAGCTAACATCTCGTATGACTGCAGTCTACCCCAGCTTCTCAAGGTCCTGCTGTCTGTCGCTTAAAGCCGTCCAAGCTTTCCCCTCAGCTGAATAATCAAGTTGAATGCCAGCAAGGCTTTCTCCTATCTTCTGTCAGACTGGAGCCACTCAGAAGATCTTCCAGCTGAGGGATCTGGGTCAGACAGCTCCAGCGATTAGACTGAAGAGGACAGCTTGCAGCTTCTTGTTGGTTTTTTTTCTTTCTTTCTTTCTTTTTTCAATTTAGTGCCCCAGAAAGCATGCTGAATGTCAGAAAGTGTTTGTTTAGGGGACGAGGAATCTGACATCTTTAACGGAGAGGGCGGCAACGTAACAAGCAGACTTTATGGGAAATTAATAACATTATGATTTAAATAACAAGACACAAACCAAAAACTTCTTAAGGATAAAAAGCTTTTTGTTTAATCATCTGAAAGTAAATGGCATCATACGAACCTCAATGTTAGCTTAACATACAGCTTCATTCAGTGTCTTCCTTTTAGTGTTCCTATAGCTCTTGTGAAAGGTGGTTTGTTTTTTTTACTTTAGATTATGTTCTTTGTCATTTTCCTCAACAAATTGCACATTTTTCTTACATATGAATTCTAATGGTCAAGCTGAAGAAGTCATCTATCACGCACGTAATTTAGTCCATTTTCAGACAGTTTGTCCATCCTACACTTGACGCAGAAAAAGGAGCAACATCACCAGAAACTATGGTGTCGGTGATGAGCTGTAAAGCTGACATGTAATCCGGGAAAGAACAGAAGAAGAAAAGGCAGGAGAAGAAGAAGCAGATGAAGAAAATGACAGTAGAGATGGCTGTAGCTATTTAAAAAAGCCTTTGTGGCGTGTTCGATGGTTCTAAACAACTTGATAGCGGAGCATTACCACCATCAACCAGAGTCTGAAACTGACGCTTGATTCCGGAACACGGAACTCAGCACTGCAACTAGTGGAAGAATTGACTTGATGACCACGGCGGCGTACAGTAAAAGACACATGGAAGTATGAGGCGATGACGTATGACAACATTAGAAACATACGTCACTCTTTATGTACGTAAAGGAGCATAAATGGGCATGTAACAATCCAACTGGTCTTCAGCTTAGTGAGCAGATAACATGCCACTCATTCAATAATTCAAAGTAACAAACACAAAGTTTAGTCAACAAAAGTACCAAACACCTAAGTCATTATTCAGGTTTATTATTGCTTTGCTTTTTGAAATATTCATAATCAAATCATTGATTTTTATCATTAATAGTTGAAATGGGGAAAAAGTAAAGTTGATGTAAATGTTGCAGAGCTGTTTTCAGCTTGACTGCAGCTGCTCATCAGAAATGTTTTATACCTCCTGTAATTTTTCCTTCTACAATTTTGCAAATAGTATAAATTATTCAACTTTTCTTGGGGGTCTGTATTGACATAATGTATAATGGCCCCGGTTACATCATGTCTTGTAATTCGGAATTGATTATTCTGAAATAAACAATTCAGAGTTAAGTTATTCTCTTTCGTGTTTACATGGCAAAAATATCTGCAAATTAAGGTTTAACATGAGGAAAACACGTTTATCTCATTCTGCTTATGATCGAAGGGTTGGGAACGGTTCTGATTAGACAGGTGTGACGTATTTACGTCTGTTTATGTGTACCCGGAATTACACAGACGCTGGTTCAGGCTTCTTTTTGTTTCGGCTACGACTTAAAAACCACATAATAACACAGATTTTCACTGTATTTTGATTGTAGTTTTGTAGCAGCAGCTCAGGATACTACTTCATTTACTCCAGCTGGCAGGAGTCCAACGCTTGTTTTCGTGTGCACTTTGGCAAGTGCCATTACGACAGGACGAGGGAAGGAGCATGCACAAAACGACGGGAATTAATTTGGAGTAGAATAAAAGGTTTATATGACAGATTTTATTCAGAATTAAAAGAGGAATAAACCAACCACTCAGTTCGGAATCAAGTTTTATTTGGAATTATTGCCGGTGGTGGTTAGCACAGCCGCCTCACAGGAAGAAGGTTGCTCGTTCGAGTCCTGGCTGGCAAGGGGCTTTGACCAATTCCAACAGTGGCCTTCCTGTGTGGAGTTTGCTTGTTCTCCCCGTGTATGGTGGGTTCTCTCCGGGTACTCCGGCTTCCTCCCACCATCCAAAGACATGCACGTTAGGTTAATTGATCACACTAAATTGTCCCTAGGAGCGAATGTGAGTATGAATGGTTGTCTGTCTCTCTGTGTTGGCCCTGCGACAGACTGGCGACCTGTCCAGGGTGTACCCTGCCTCCTGCCTGACAGTAGCTGGGATAGGTTTCAGCAACCCCCACGACCCTGAACTGGACTAAGCACACAGTAAAATCCCCAGTGTTAAATTTGAGTTGTTAAATCCTATTAACTCTTTCAGAGTAATTCTAACACCATTGAGAGTAAAATGACGACCAGTGCTGGTGAAAATGTTCAGAGTTAAAACAAGTTTCCTCTTTCAGTGTATAATTGACTCTATCAAGTGTAACTAAGTGCACCCAGGAAGACTCCGCCCTCTTTAGTTGAATATTTCCCATCATGCTTTGTGACTTCCCTGTATGGTCCTGCACCGCGAGTTAAGTAGATATGTGATCCCTTTGGGTCTCCTTGGTGTGTAGTGTGCGTTTATCAGCATATGTTGTTGAAGATGACAGTTTGTTCTGTGCACCAGCACACACCTGACAACTGTTATAGCAAAAAGCTATTCTTCACAACTGTCACAAATTCTGTGATGCTGTTCTGAGCGTGAGTGGTGGTTCAGTCCATAGTTCAGTTCATGATGGGATGGATGTTATTATCAAAACTTTATTGTGTGCTTAGTGTACACCCCTACCAACTCAATACAGGTGTGAAAAGTATTTCTGTTTGAGTTGATTTATTACCACAATCGAGTAACTCTTTAACACTGCTGAGAATCAGATTAACTCTATCCAGTGTTATTAATCTACAGTGTTAAGTTCTATTAACACTGGACAGTGTAAGCTAGTGTTAAATTTTAACTCAATTATGAGTCAATTTTACTCTGAAATTTCAACACTATGGAAAGAGTTAATTCAACACTATTTTGATAAGGACCAAATACACTCGGATACAGTGTTAAATTTGACTCTATTAGTGTTGATTTAACACTGCAAAATTTGCTGTGCAGGACGGAAAATGAATGAATGAATGTATTGTTTTTACTCGGAATTAAGGGTTATATAGTCTTATCTAAAGGGGAATTAACTTTTATTCGGAATTAAAACTTGCATGTAAAGGCAGTCAATGACTGTTTTGACAAAAGTATTATTAGCGAATTGATCAGAATGGTGAGTTGGATCTTGGTAATGTGGGCATGTTCTGTGGTAACTAAGTCCAACTGCAGCAGGCGATGACCTGGTTGTTCTCCTGTTAGGACACTTAAGACACCGGCTTCTCTGCTCCTATTGAATCCGATAAAAGGAATAAAGAAGGAAAAGAGTGGAGCGTAGCAGAAAACAGTCTTGTCCACTCTTCCAATATTCAACTGTCAAATGAAATGAGACTTTGAGGGCTGAATGTGATCGAATGAATTTGGCTCGACTCGCCCCACTGGAGGTGATGGATGAGAGTCTTTGAAGAAACACGTCGCCTGTCTGCTGCCAGGAACCACGAGCAGTAGGTGATTTGCACGCCTGTGCAATGCATGGTGTCTTGTTTCCACCTGCAGCACCGTTTCTATGGAAACAGACAACAATTCTTGACTTGGAAGCAAAAATAACAAGAAGCATCCTTGCTCCAGAATAGAAAATGCCCTAAAGGTTCCATATGGCTCCGTTAAAAATGGATTTGAGATCACAGCAGTGCTGAATGTAATTAATATGAGGAGGAAACATATTTTCAGAGGCTGTTATATGAACATGCAACACACTTCAGGATTTCCCTGAGGTTGCAACGACCACTATCAGGTCCACCTTGCTTCTGTAGTTCTGGGTTTGACCTGTTTCACTTCAGAACAGCCTTAAATCTTGGTGACATAGATTCAATAAGGTGTTTGAAACATTTCTCAGAGATTTTGCTTCATATTAAAATGATGGCATCGCACAGTTGCTGCACATCCATGATGAGAATCTCCCGTTCCACCACATCCCAAAACTACTCTGTTGGATTTAGATCTGGTGACTGTGAAGGCTGTTGGAGAACAGTTGACTCATTGTCATGTTCAAGAAAGCAGTTGGAGTTGATTTAAGTTTTGTGACATGGTGCGTTATCCTGCTGGGAGTAGCCATCAGAAGATGCTCCACTGTGGTCATAAAGGGATGGACTTGGTTAACAACAATACCCAAGTAGGCTGTGGTGGGTAAACCATGCCACGTTGGTACTAAGGGGCTGTTACGGTCCCTAAATAGGCTCAAGGAAAAAGGAACCACAACATAAATGAGAGACCACCACCAGACAGCAACGAGTCAAAACAATTTATTAACCAAAGAAATAAAGAGAAGGGAGCCCCGGCCAAAAGAAACAAAAGAGAGAACAGACCACAGACCAACCCTTTAGCGGGCCGTCGAATCCGGGCTGCTCCCAAAACAAGAGTAACCAAAAAGACTAACCCGAAAACAGGACTGCCGGCAACTCCCAACTCAAAACAAAACAAAATACGGCTGGTGGTGGGCCCCCCCATCTGAAGACGGCCAACTCCTGGCTTTTAAGCTCCTAAGGGAGCACCGACCACCGATCACTGGGGAGGAGACAGACAGAAAATTAGACACAGGTGAAAACAGTTACATGAATACTGCCGACAGGAGGCGCCCATAACAGAGGCCCAAACTGTAATAAAAAAAATAAAAAAATCTCCCACACCATTACACCACCATCACCCTGACTGATACACGACAGGATGATCCATGCTTTCATGTTGTTCCCACCAGCTCTGCATGATGTTCATTTACGTTCAGAATTGGTGCACTTGACAACAGGGCTTAGGAAAGTTTAAAGGTAGCCTGGTACACCAGCCTGGCCAACGCCATGTATGAGATACACGGCAAGTCAGTCTGGATTCCCTCCGCTGGAGACTGATTTCCAATGCGAGACGAGAGGCGGGACTAACAGGAGGACAGTGAACCGGAGAGAACCAATCAGAGAAACACGGAAGTGACTGTAGCTGGCAGCCTTCAGAGTAGCAAAGAGTATACTCATTTTTTGAGCGTAGTTCGGCAGTCTGTTGCTATGTTGCTATGGCGACGCCGGAAGTCAATGTTTACACATTGGCCGTTTCTCAATACCAAGTTCGCTAAGAACAAACTTGTGTACTTGCTAGTATGGACTTGTTGGAAGTACAGACTTCTGAGGACGGAAGGACGCAAGTACACTCGTTGCACATTTGGAACGGAAGCATACTTGATTACGTCAAAGACGTTGCTGAAGTTGTGTCATAACAAATATCTAATATTAAAATGATAAGTAGCAATAACCCTGCTTGAATGTGACAGTTAAAGACAGCTAATCTGCGCAACCGTCTTGCTTACTGTTAGCTAACGTTAGCTGTTCAGCCCATTTGTGAAACCGCTAGTCACTTTTAATAACGGTTTAAAATTTATCAAACCACCAAGAAGTTGAAGTTAAACAACTCTGTTGTAGAAAAGTTATATAAAACCAACGTTACGTAAAATAATGAGTATTTTCAGCACTTATAGCAATTACTTTTCTCCTCCACCATTGTTATGCCGCAATGCCTTATGGGATAGAAAGGTGTCTGAAGTCCACAAAAGTCATCTCCAATGCAGACTCGGAAAAGTGGGCGGAGCAAGTACACATCCGGGAATATGGAGCGTACTTGTCTTGATGCGTTCTTTGAATTGGAACAGTACTTGGACCTCTACTGATGACGTTTCAAAAGTACACAAGAATGCAAGTCCGCAAAAAGTACGCATATTGAGAAACGGCCATTGTTTTTCCCTCTCTATTTAATGTCATTTTCTTGTGTATATTAATGTAGAATGTTTGGGTTTATTATTATAAATACTCTGTTACATGTCAGCATTGTTTATTGCTGAACTACTAATACGAGAAAGCGTTTGTGCCGCACGTCATGTGACTGTAGCTGTTAGTTAAGCACCAAAACAGAGCAGAAACAGCAGTGGAGACGTCGGAGGAGTTTTTTATTCCTGTTAATAATTCTACTGCTGTGCTGTGATTGGTCCGGTCAATATTTTACCGGAGTGGAAATCACTTCCCAATGGAGGGAACCCAGACTGACTTGCCATGTATCTCATACATGGCGTTGGTCAGGCTGGTGTACCAGGCTAGTTTAAAGGAGCCATAAGTGATAATTCATCATTTCCAGGTTGAAGGAATCAAAAATTTGCAATGTGAAGATCTAGATGTGTAATTCCATCTGGAACATACTGTAGCATGATATCACACACCATCTCTCTGTGTTGATATCAAGCCTTTGTTTAAGGGTGGTCTGCCCCCACGTGCATGTTCGTGCATGTGAATCTCTGCCTCCTCAATTTGCCATTAGTTTAGTCAGGTGTAGTCAGGTGTACTGGCTCGTCGGCAGCCATCGGCTACCGGATTATACTTCTACGTTCTCTGAAGGAAGAACTTTGTTAGCAGCTTTCTGATCGGCTGGGGGGTCATACATGTATGCTCATGTCCATCTTCTATTGTCCAGTTTTGGTGAGTCAGCAAATCATTTTGACCATGTCTACATTACTAACTGCTCTGCTGTCATGTGAATGATTAAATATTAGTGGTAAAGGCATATGACGCCTCTGGGTGAAACTGAGCCTCCCCCCGCAGTCTCGAGTTGGACAAGTGGGCAGAGGCGTTTTCTAGCTGACCCAGTCATTCTCTGAATCTAGCAGCACTGACTTTAGCTTAGCATAGCAAATTTGCTGTAATCTTGCATTTCCAGCTAGCACCACTTGGCGAAAGTGAACTAATTAACTCGAGATTTTTTCCAGTTATGTTTCGTGACCCGCACATTCTGATCGAGCACACGTGAGAGGCCGATTTCACATCAAAGGACTGACTAGGTATACATGCTACAGTTACATCATTTACATTGACTATTTGCACTATTGTCCATCAGGACCACTGTACTGTTACATTGTCAGACTTTACCGTTACATGCTACAGTTACATTGTTTACATTGTCATTGCACTGTAATATTTGCACTACTTCCTACATTAGGATTGCAATACCGTTCACATTGTCTACTGCCAACTCATTTGTAAATTTGTAATATTCTTAAACTTAGGTTTTGTGTTTAGATTTCTAGGCTATATGAGCAGATTCCTATTTTTTTATATTTTTATCTTATAGTTTATTATATTTTATTATATGCACCGTGGGTTTGAGAGGACTGTAATTACATCAATGTTGTATTGCTAACATGTGGCACATTTGACAATAAAGTTGACTTTGACTTTGACTTGGCGGCATTCAGTAGGGGAACTATATGCTGTGGAAGTACAGGCCAATCACAGGCGAAGCACCGTGGATAGTAGCAAAGGCAGCACGCATGCGCAGCATCCCCAACTTCCGTAAACAGGTCGGCAAGAAAATGCTTCTGCCCACTTGTCCAACTCGGGGGACTGCGGGAGGGGCTCAAACTTTCAGTTCATATTTATCGGTGAATCTCCTGAAATTTTATCTGGGATGTTTAGGAGTTGTGACTCAGGACTAAAGCGAGCTTTGAAAAACATCCTCAAGCATCATCCTGTCTCAGTTCTCATTCATCATGTATGCCTGTAGTAACTTTGATTTGCAGCTTTGACGCAGGTCACTTCCAGCTCTTCCTGCCAGATCGTGTCATGCATCAGGGGTGAAGGACATTAAAAGTAGATCGTTATCCTTTTTTATCTTGTTTTTAAAAGATTACTTTATCTATTTCACTTCAGGTCACATCAGCATGGGAGCCTTTCAAGTAGATAATGAGCCAAAGAAAAAAAAGAGTTGAAAGATTTTGTCTGAATACATATGCTGGTGAAAATGCTGAGCTCGCTGTCAGTCTCCTGCAAAGAAACAGTTGGTGCAGACAGTGACATCATCATATCAGAGTTTTGTGTTGCAGTGGCCTGAACGCTCGGAGCGCAGCATCCCCATTTTCAGATCAGATAAATACAGTACAATCATCTCTCTTCTGAGTTTTGCTTCTGCAGCTCCTTGATGGGTTTTAAAGCCTCTGGGTGGATTAAAAGAACAATTTTATGACAAATTGCAGTGGGTCAACGGTGCCCAGCGGGACAGTTCTTAAAGTCAGACACTCTATCCATTACAGACTGAGTTTGCCATCAGCTCAGCTGAACAGTCTATCTACCTGCTCACCTCTTCAGTTTCTTGGTCCTCATCAAAGTCTTCAAAGAGAGCAACTTCACACACTCAGACTTCCTCAAGCTTTAAAATCTTTTTAGAGTTATTGTAAAAGTTCAGAAGCCAGAACTTCATTGTCTTTGTAGTTTGTGACCAAAGACTATCTGAAAGTGGAGATCTGAAAGTGAAGCCAGTTGGGCGTGTCCCACCGTTGCCATCTTGCCGTGTCACGTGTGTCGTCACTCCCGGAAAATACTAAAATGGACAAAGGCAAGGCCGCTCCGAGCCACGGGGGAAATGATTGACAGCCAAGCTAATGCTAACCGAGCTAATCTGAAGTGAATAGAAAGGAACGAAGATAGATGGTTTAAAGGTGAGACACGCTCAAACTTGCTGTTAATCAGCTAAACCTCAGAAGTAGGAGTTTTCATGTTCTTAAAGTGGAATTAAAAAGGAGGAATTAAACTCATGTAAACGCGGTCACAGAGATGTTTAATGTAGAGAACAGAGAATCTGGAACATGAATACAATTTTCCATGTTTTAGATGTTTATATCACTCAGCTGTATCAGCTGTAATATAAGAGGACTGGTACTTGATGAGGTGTGGCCTTTTAGCCTTTGGTTCTCCCTTCTCCTGATATCATATCTGTCTTCAGACTTCTTTCTGCTTTGCTGCTGGTCTGAATTCTGTTTTACAGAAACAGGCTTCGCTCACCTGACTTTGACTCATGAGTCTGGGTCTGTCAGATACTTGAGTCTTTATATTTTTCAGAGTTAACATGATGGCCAGATGGGGGACAGATGCTCCCTTAGTGCTTTCAGACAGACACTATTGTGGTTCTGGCTCTGTTCTGGAGTCTCAGAACCTTTGTGCTTCCTGAGACCAGACCACTTTCACACCAGTTTAACCAGAACCAAAACAAGACTCGACTCTGTGGAAGTAAATAAAAATATCTTGGAGATTTGAACCTGAAAGTTGATGGTTAAGTCCCTGAAATGTCCCAAAAATGAATAATATATGAAGTCAACTATGCAAATTTCATAAGGTGCCAAGATGTCAACACGGACTTAAATAAATCTAACCAATCCATATTTTAGTTGCCAGGCAACACAGCAACAACCAGGTTTGTGTGTGTGGGCGCGTTTTTGCAACATTGTGGGGACCATGTTCCGGATTTTTACCATCACCATGGGGACGTCCTGCCCCCGTGGGGACATTTTCCTGGTCCCCACGGGTACAAACCCCGTTTTGAGGGTCAAGATTAGGTTTTAGAGATTAAGTTACAATTAGGTTTTGGTTAGGATTAGGACAAGGGTTAGGTTAAGGCAATCAGTTATGGGCGTTAGGTTTAGGGTAAGGGGCTAGGGAATGCATTATGTCAATGGACATACCCCACAGGGTTATAAAAACAAACGTGTGTGTGGGTGCGTGTGTAATCAGTTGACTTCTTCTTCTGTGGTGCTGTGATGGCTGTCCAGCAGTTTCAGAGATGGACATGCAACACCTCCAGCTCCACTCCTACAAAACATCATAATAATTTTTTTTTTCTGTTTTCATAAATCCCTCAAAGAACTTTAGACCTGCGCACAACTACCAACCATGAAATGGGTTTGAAGATTTTAACCATTTAAATCAGGGTTTCCCAACCCTGGTCCTCAGGGACCCCACCCCTGCTGGTTTTCCAGATATTCCTACTTCAACACACCTGATTCAGATGAAAGGCTCGTTAGCAGCTTGCAAAGAAGTTGATGAGCAGTTGAGTTGATCTGAATCAGGTGTGGTGGAGTTGGAAACCTGGAATACATGCAGGGTTGGGGTCCCTGAGGACCAGGGTTGGGAAACCCTGATTTAAATGCTGGTTTATTTGAATTTTTGCATTAGTTATTTTAGAAAATAATACTACATGTCAGTAGGATGGGGTTTTGGCTTGGTTTTGGTTTTGGACATGTCGAAAAAAGTCCTCTCTGGGGACTGGGCTGGCAATTATCTATGTGCACCTGAAAACCTAAAACCAAACAAAATCATCATACATTAATGTTTCTTTCAGCTTTTTGGTAGTTTTGAGCTAGTATTGATAATGATAATAAGTTATTCAAACAATATACGAAAAAAAGCAGAAAAGTTTTGATGTTTGAGGATTTTCTAGCAGTTTTCTCTTCGCGTGGACATTTTTGGCCACAAAGGCCTCCTCAGGGTAGCTAATTTGTGGAGAACATAAGGGTTGATAATCTCTGTTTGGCCTGCTTGTTGAGCAGTTTTACTTTCTCTGCATTAATATGCAAAACCTTCAGGGAGAGGAGATGATTTTGGTTCCAAAAATGTCGTTTTTATTTGTTGTTTGTGAGTTTTTGAGCAAACTTGTCTTTCCTGCATGTAAATCGTCCTGGTGTGGATGCTGATTGGTTGCTCTCCAACTGGAAGATTGCTGGTTTAATCTCCAGCTCACTCCGTCTACATGTGGATGCATTTGTCGTCCTCTCGCTGATGACTGCATTTTGTATTACACGCTAATGAAAATATAAATATTTCATTGGATGTTTTTGTCAGAAATCAGAGTAAATGCTTCATAATGGAACTTTAACTGATTTAGGTAACGTTGGCGCTCTCACACACTTGTCTGGCTACACTTCACAGGTTTGCAGAGGTGGTTGTTGCCAGCAGCCTGCTGTCCATGAGGGAATATTTTGACCTGTAAAATGAGCTGGGAGGTGGGGGACACGTTGGAGGCCTTTAGCTTTAGGACCATCAGGATACAGAACTTGAAGATTCTCAGCATTTTATACAGAAAAGAAAGTGAGCAGGTTTTCCCAGGTCCCGGCAGGCAAAGGCCGAGGCTCATTCCACCGAGTTAGATGAGACGAGCTGCGGTGAACCTGGAGGCCATCACACCGCTCCGATCAAATCTGCACCTGTTCCTGCCCCCATGTCATCACTCAGCTTTTTATTTACCAGGAAGGATTTTTCGGTCAGGGGGAGCTGTGTGTGTGTGTTTGCATGTGCATATGTACGTGCTTCTGCATTTATTGGATGAATGTGTGTGTGTGTGCGCGAGTGCTTGATGGATCTGACCTACGCTTGACACACAGCCTCCACTGAATCCATCTTTCCTGCTTGTTCCAATCTCAGGAGTCGAGGTGACACCGATAAGTGTGTGTGTGTATGTGTGTGTGGAACACAGGGGGGGGAAAGGGGTCAGCGAAGAGCACCGACACAACGAGCTTCCACAGAGCGGAGATGAGAAACAGCTATTGATTCTGTTTTTTTAATTAAAGCTTCTCCGGAGTGCTGCAATGTTCAGCCGGAGCAGTGACGGAGGAACGTGGGTTTATTCCTTTTGGATTAATATGTGTTTGGGTGCGTGTGTTCTCGCCTGCAGATACACCCTCCGTTTATGTTGCAGGTCAAATTTAACTATTCTAAAATTGAGAGAAAATATGTTAAAACATAGTTTAAAGTTGTTCTTATCTTCTTCGTATGAAACTTGTTCTGCGTGGCTTCATAAATAAAAACAACAAAATCAAAAAAGTTCATGTCTCATATTTGAGTGAATGAAAAATTAGATTAAGTTGAATTAATTAAACTGAATTCCAAAGCTATAGTGTTGTTTTTTTTTATCAGTTCTTCGGATAACAACAATAATAAAAATGTAAAATAATACATCTATTAATAAGTGTAAATTGTAAATATTTTGATATATCTTAATTATTAAAAAACAACTAACAAGAAAAAAAAAAATTACAGGCAATATGAAATTATTTGATTTTTGATTCACATTTATTAATTCATATTTTATTTGAACTCCAAATAATATATAAATAAGTAATAGATCAACATTAAATCATACTGAATTAATTCAACAACATAATAACAGATTTAGAGTCCCTCAAGACCCCCCCTCCCCTTTTTCTCCTCCCCTGACTTCCATCAGTTTAACTTTAGATGAAATCTGTCCAATCCAACAGATTTTATCACCACTATGGGGGAGTTTTTTTTTTTAATGTCTTACAGCTGCTGAAAAACAAGAAAATATCTATCAGGATCCAGAAGGTGAAGATTTGATTTATTCCAAAAGCATAGAGAAAAATGATGACAAGTTGTTTACCATATTGAACACTCCAATTTTTCATAACAGTTTTTTTTTTTTTCTTGCTCTTGCCAGTTTCCGTTCATCTGGACTGAAACTTGGAACAAAAAAAAAACCACACAAGGTGAGCATGAAACAATATTTTATAATTGTATGAAGCAAAATAACATTAAAGAAGACGATATAAAATTTTAGGGGCAATGAAATGTAAGCATTGTAAAACTTTTGACAAATTTAAAAGTTACTGACACTATATATACAGTATATATAAACTTAAGTCTCTGACTCCTCACATTAAACATTCTTTTACAGAACAACAAAAGCAGAAAGTTGTTGATCATTATGGTACAAATGCAAAATAAATCTTAAAACTCAGTCCCTCCAGGATTTTACAGCATTGTTTTCTGATTGTTTTAAACTAAAATTCCTGCTTTTGCAACAACAAAAGTTTTGGCTTTCAATGTATTTTTTCTTGCAAAATCAACTTAAATATATTTAAAATGATTCTTTAAAACTTCACATCCATCTATTTTCTGATCCAAGGTGGACCCAGGAGGGGGGGCAGAAGCTCCAAGGCCACTCCAAGGCCACTCCAAGGTCCCTGGCCTGAAAGTGGCCTTGGAGCCACTTGGTTTTGTAGACCCGGAAACTAAGGCTGCGTTCACACCGCAGGTCTTAATGCTCAGTTCCAATCCTCGGTCAGATCCGATCTTCTTGTGTGGGTGTTCACATTACATTTCTACATGTGGCCTGTCCACCGACTGCAATATGAACAACTCACGCTTCTGAAGTGAAACGAAGGCTCAGATGAACACAAATGGTGTCATGCATGTAACAGTGTTCATGAAAATCAATGTAAACAAGCATGGAGGTAACTGGCACTTGCAAGTTCATGTTGAAAACAATTTGTTGCGGCAGTCGGCAAATGAGTAGCGGGTTTTCGAAGATGGAGGAACTTTGTGATGACTTCTCTGTGCGGAACCATTGCTGCAACACCTGTACAGAGAAGTGTGTGGATGCAGCATCAGAGCCAGGAGAGGTGGGATGATGATCAGATGTACTGAGGAAATCAGATATGATATCACCAAGGACTTGAGCCGCGGCAGAAATTAGCTGACAGGTCGCAGCTTTCAGCTGTTGATGTGCACTCAGAACCAGAAAAAATATGATTTAACGTTGTTCAATCCATTGTTTACATTTTGTGTCTGTCTCGTCTGGTACAGAAATAAGGACGTCCATCTTGGTCTCACAGAAGAGGTCGGATGTCAGTTAAGACTGCAGTTGCTTTGATGCAGATTGGATATGTATCCAATTCAGTCCCATATATGAATGTGACCTGAATCTGATCCAAAAATGTCAGATTCCACGTAACTTGCGCTGTTCTCACTGTCAGACACAAATTGGATACAGGTCACATTTGAATGAAAAATTGGATTCAGGTCGCATTTACCTGCAGTGTGAACACAGACAGAATGTCCGTTTCCTGGCCCTCCAGCTAGGAAACCCAGTCTCCGTGCGGATGTTGTGGTACTCCCTGCAGCATGTCCTGGTTTTACCTTGAGGATTCCTGGTGGGATGCGGCTGTGAAGCCTCAAAGTGGCAAAGTGATCTCAGGGGAGGGGGTCAGACAATAAGCCCCCCTCAGTGAATCGCCACTTTACCATGGTTAAGTTGTTTGGGCCATCAGCAAATGGTAGGGTCCCCCAGTTACTGGTATTTCAACTAAGGATGTTTGATATCGACTTTTTTACCGATATCCCATATTGTCTAACTCTTGAATTCCGGTATTCGATATCAACTGATACTGATCTATGCAAACAATTGTGAGATTGTATCTCTCATATTTTGAGCAATACAACTATATTATGTTCCAAGAGCAAAGATCCCAAAATATCCTTATCTCAGCCAGAGGAGTTCATTTTGGACATCTGGCGGCCAGATATCAGATACTAGCAGGTATTAGCCAATATGTGACTGATTATAATGTTTCTGTCAACTTGGTAACTTAACCAACAACTTAAAACCAGCAAGTCAGTCTGTAGAAGCAGCAGCTGCACCGTGGTCACGTGACTCTGAAAGGAATGCTGGGAAATGAAGTCCTTCCACAATAACTGTGACTTTTGTACATGCTGGACTGCTGCTAATGAAACATAATCTCATTAGATTTCATTACGGAACAATAAAATCTCACAAGTGTCTACTAATGAAATCTTGCGAGATTTTGATTTTTAAAAATATCAGTACCAAAAAAAAAAAGATACCAATATTTTCTAATATCGCATTTTAATGCCAATATTAGCCAATAATATCGATAGGCCAATAATATCGGACACCCCTAATTTTAACATTGCTGAAATAAAGTAAATGTTCAACACGCTGAGACTGATTTTTCAAGGCTTTTCAGGCTTATTTTAGACAACAAAAGTCAGGACTTTATAATGCCGATGCGTCACGTTGTCTTCATGTTCATCATCAGAAACAGTGAATTAAGGACACTTCCTCTGATTCTGCTGCTTGTTTTAGTCTGAAGACCCAGTCGGACTCACCCTGACATCCTTACAGCGAGTCATCGTTCTACTTTTAATGAAGGTATTTTAGCATGTGCGGTTGTGTCTGCTGCAGTTTGCGTCATGTTTATAGAGTTACTGTGAGTTGGACAAAATGAAAAAGGACGAGTTTGGCTGAGCTGTAGTAGCCGTGCTCAAAAATGCATTTATATAAAGTACCTATGCAGATTAGTCCCTGAGAATTTCTCCACGGTTCCTCTTTGATATGTAGACATTTATGGAGTGGTAATATGATGAAAGCCTGTATGCTGCTTCGTGTCTCTGTGCTTCTGCGTGAAATGTCATCCATGGTGCTGAATGCTCTCTTATATTATCGCTGTTTTGGTTCTTTGATGACTGTAACTGATCTCAACCTCAGACAGTCTGTCATTTAATTGTAACGTCTGGTTATTAGATTACAAGACTAATTTCCCTGTCCATACGCTCTGTTTTTGGTTGAGTCTGGCGCTGCTGATTTCAGCTGTATTCTATTTCAAGTCTCATTAGTGTTTCTTTACCTAATCTGCATCGTTATGGGAGAGATTTAAAATGACTGAACTTGATTTTTTTCCTCTTATTCTCTGCTCCACCCGCATAGGGATGGCTGAAGGTTGACCTTGAAGTTCACAGAGCGTGCTTCATGTTTGAGCCTACGGGTACGGGTGCAGAGGTGGTCTCAGTGAGGAGCTCCGGCTGTGATTTGATGTGTTCCTCTGTAGAGAAAACACTAAAGTTAAAGAAGAAAATGAGAGATAGGAGAAGCGGATTGGATGGGTGGGGTATGAGCTGCAGGCTGCAACATCTGCTGGTTTAATATGACGTCCCAACACACACACACACACACACACACACACACTTTCCACTGGTGCTCGGAGCAGGTTAGTATTGATCTGTTCCAGGAAGTGCATGCTGCAGTCAGTCTGTCCATCAGCTATTTATGACCGACGCTAATGCTCTTCCCTTCATCCATCCATCCCTCCATCTTTCCTAATTACACTTTTATCCACAGTGTAATTATTCTTCGTCTTTGTCCAAAGAAAATAGTTTTGCTCAGCGAGATATTTGATATTAAATCACATTGCTGACATTTAAAGGCATTAGTGCCGCTAGTTTTTTCTCTACTTTTTATGAATCAAAGCAGACTTGCTGGGTGCAGGATTTAATGACATGAAAAGAGTTTTTATTCAGGAGACATTAATATTTTCATATTTGGTTTGAAAGTTTGGCTTACTTTTAAAGAAAAGTTGTTAGGCAGATGCAGGAAATGGTGAAGAAATCCATCAAATTCTAAAACTTCAATGGTGGAAACATGACTGTTGTTTAATGTTTCAGCTTTTTAGAAATTTATTTCCATCAACCTGGATTTGATTTGCATACATGAGCTGCACAATTTAGAAAAAAACGGATCATTATTGCAACATCAACAGGTACAATATTGATATTTCAAAGGTGTTTTGGATTTTGGATCATCTGGAGGCTTCTGAGTGCGTTTCTGAGACAGAACAATAATCAGGAATTACAGCACTTCAGTCTGGACGTAACAAATTGATC
Organism: Atherinomorus stipes; assembly: GCA_023101725.1. Lineage (NCBI taxonomy): Eukaryota > Metazoa > Chordata > Actinopteri > Atheriniformes > Atherinidae > Atherinomorus > Atherinomorus stipes. Next base: position 28,642 of record JALJCO010009753.1, read on the forward strand.
ACTCGTTTTCCTGCATCACTCTGAGAAGACGCTGGAAACCAAAGTTTAGATGGATGACGCTGCTTTTAGTTTTGGAAATGGAGACAATAAATCATGCTGTGGTGTTCCTCATGAATGTCATGATAAATGTTAGTGACAAACTTGATAATCAGCTGTATTCTGTTTGGTTTTCTAAGATGTTCAATATTATCAGCTTACCCTTATCATCGACCGATATCGGTTCTTATTTCCTTAATGACACAACTTTTACACAGCATGCACATATTACCCTGTGCAATGCCACTATTAAAGTACAGTATTGATACTAAATAATAAACAGAGTTATGATATTTTGGTTAAGATCGGCTCCAGGAGAGGAGAGAAAGAGACTGAACACAGTCGGGTTTTAAGCAGAACCATATTTTATATCAAGTGGACAAATATTGAATATACTGTGCAAAGGGACAAAGGATAGCCGGTCATAAGTAAAGCACAATTATGAAGATTTTATTACAATTTGAATGATTAAGACTCTGCATATATGAGAGTTTGCACACTGTATGCAAAAGAGTTTAAAATTGCCCACAATCAGGAGGGTGCGATACAGTTTAACAGACCCAACACAAAAGGCCAACTTATGCTCCCTCATATACGTATATGAGAACGTCCGTTTCAAACGTTGGCATACATCACTGCCTTAATACCTCTATGTGTCCTCTACGTTGCCATGGTTATTAAGTCAATTCAGGTCAATTCATCCACTAGTCAGCAGTGCTGAGTTCTGTTGTCAGCTTCTGGCTCCGGTTGGTGGCGGTAAATCTCTGCTATAAAGTTGTTTACAGCCACCAAACACACCCAACACAATCACAGCCATCTCTATTTTTTTTTTCTTTGTCTGCTTCTTCTCTAGCATTTTTCCCCACTGTTACTCTTGTTTTTGTTTGGTTTTTTTTGTTTCTTTTTGCTGATCACGTCAGCTTTAATCTTGCTACATACTCCATGAGAAGCAAAAACTTTGTTCTTGCCCTCGAGGCTGCAAAAAGTTTGATTTCGTCAAGTCAATATATTCTCCACAAGAAGCTCTATGACCAGTCGGGCAGGGGGGCGGGGGGTGACGGTTTTCACCCAGGGATTATGCATTTGCATCCGTGGCAGGACGGGGTTGCACTCGTGGTGGTGTCCGTGTATTTAAATGTATATTTTCTCACCACCTTGATCAATTGTTCATTAAAACTATCCATTCAACCTCGCATCTGTGGAAATGCAGAAGTGACAACTCTGCTAGGCGTCTCTGCGTTGATCCCGCCCCCTTAAAATGTCCGACCAATCCCTCAACGCTTCTCTGAGCCCTACGAGAAGAAAGTTCTGCTCGGCCAAGGGGTCAAGAACAAGCCGCAAGCCGTCCTCAATCACATCCAGGAGAAATTTTGTTCTCGTGGCCTCGAGAACACAAAAGAAAGTTCTCGCAGAGTATGCAACAAGCTTTACAGCTTAACACTGACTCCGTGGTTTCTGATGGTATTGCTCCGTATTCTGTGTTAAGTGAAGGATCCACAAGACGTCTGAAAACAGACCAAATTACGTACAAAACCAATGCAGGAGACAGACCAGACTGTTCATCCATCCACGTGGCCATATTCTGCATCGAGCACAAATTGGCTTTCAGTTTCCAGAGGAAATCCAGTGATGTGTCCCAAATCGCCTACTTCCATACTCACTACTCAAAATCCCAAATTGAGTACACTAACCATACTATGTACTCAAGAGCTCTGTATGTGATATTTGAGTTCGCAGTGCTTTCCCAAATGGCATCCTCCCATGCGGAGTACTCATCGGAAATGAAAGCGCAATGCAGCCACAGCGCACTGCTGCCATCTTCTGCCGGCACTTTTCACCTTTGAGTGTTATTTCTCATCACAATAACATGAACATCCTTTGTGAAGCCTTATGCCAGAATCGGCAAACAATGTCCTCCTGCTATTGGCTGAAGCTGCGCAGCTGAGGTTGCGCAAGCTGCCATTTTTCCGCTTGTGATGAGTGCATTGAGTGTCTTCTTCTTCTTTTTCTTCTTCTACTCTTGAGTTTTATGGCAGTTTGTTACCCATTTCAGGGAGCATTACCGCCACCTACTCAACCAAATTTGGGACGAGAGGGTGCAGTCCACAGTCCCCTACTCAAAATCTTGACGGGTTTGAGTACGTCATCCGGGTACTTTTGCATGCTCAACTTTCACATACTATGCATACTGATTTTCATTTTGATGCAGTATATTCAAAATTTTGAGTTTTGAGTATGGAAGTAGGCGATTTGGGACACAGTACAGGTGTTTTGGCAGGGGAATAAACGTGAGGTTTAGTGAGTTTGTTTGATCATGAATAACAAGTTGCAAGTAGTGAAAACAGTCGTAAAAAGGCCAGCTGCATAAGGAAGCCTTCTACCAGCCAGAACAGACGAGGTTCAGTCCCCGGCACAAATCTTTGGGCCGGTTTCCCAGAATTCACTGGGTTTTAGCTCATCATCAGTAACTTGACCAGTTCAGTAGTTTGGATCAAATGCACCGCACCGCCCAGTGCACGGTGGCTCCGGCCGGCTCCTCGCAGCAATATTTCCCCAAGTGTGCCACACTTGCACCCGCAAGTTACAATTCTAACCTGATTGGCCGCACTAAGTCATGTGACTGCATGATGTAATCACACAAAGGCAACTATGTGTGACACCTATATGACAGCTTAGGAAAATAAACATTGAAGGATATTTATGATGAACCAGTTATACATCAAACTCTTCGGCTAATTCTCCTCTTACTCAACGAGAAATACCCCCCCCCCCCCACACACACACACAGTTGTGCAGGGATGATGTTGTTTACATTTCATGAAGAAGAAACCCTGCTTTCATTGGTATATATTGTATCAGAAATGAAAAGTTGGACATAATCGGTATATTGGACGCTGGTGGAAAAGCCAATATAAAACTTCTCTCTTTTTTTAGGAAAAAAAATATTTATATATATAACATTTATATATACATATATATATATATATATATATATATATATATATATATATACATATCAATGTTACGAAAAATGGACGTAACCCAATCAAAAGCAAGTGGAGACCCTCCCAAATGATCAGGTTAGAAAGCTGGAAAATTGCTTGTAAAAATGGATTTCACATCAGAAGCAGCACTGTATGACTATTATATCTGCACGGTTTGGGAGGAAAATGGGAGGATGCAAAAAGAGAAGTGTACATTATGATGCTTATTTGAGTAAGAAGTAAAATTCTTCTGTATTCATAGTAATCGCACTAATGTTTCCATTTGTAAATTTCTTATTGATGTTTAAAAAGCTTCATGAAGCAGAATTAAAGTCCATCCAGCCACAAAGAAAGAACTCCTCCTCCTCTCATCCCTCCATCCATTAAACCTCGATGTCATTAGTTGGCCGATCTAACCCAGCCAGCCTTCAGCCATCCTTCACTCCTCTCCTTCCTTTATGATGCTCCATGACTACCTCTCATTAGTAACCCCCACCCTACTTCGCCTTTTCCACAGAGTGCATTAGCCGATTAAACACAGAAGGAGATGAAGCACCACCTGCCTGTATGCCAACTCCCTGAAGCTACAGTTTCTTCCTCCTTTCATCTTCCTCAGTGGATTTCATTTCTCTGTTTCTTAACTCGGCTCTTAAGTGTCTGCCAGATTTCAGTGGGAGCGCGTTCTCTCTTCACTAATTTCCAAAAGCCTTTTATCGTCCCTCTCCATCTCCGACTCCTTCAGTTCTTCTGCTTCCCAAACTCCTCTGTTTATCTCTCCATTTCAGTCATTGTCGTTTCCACAGAAGCTTTTTTTCTTCCTCTCTGGTTGAGTTTATCAGTTTCCATCCCTCATTTCGGGTGCATCTCTCGCATCCTCTTACTTCAGCTCATTTTACTTTCACCTTGCTGTCGTTTTCCTTTACTGCTGCTTTCACTGCATCTCATCAGCCTCTTTATGACTCCATATCTGCCTCTGCTGACTGAAATATTCCTCGTCTTTACTGCACCAACCTAAACGCTGCTGCATGTCAAGCGCTGCGAAGCTCAGGTTCCCATCAGCACATGAATACGTCTGAAAGAAACTGAAGTGGGTTCCTGGCATTTGTGTGCTGGTGAAGCGCACGAAGGCCGTATATCTGGTTTTCCTCAGGCACTGAAAAACATAAATCGTTTATTAAATATAAACGTTTAATGAGAGAGAGGCTTTACAGAAAGATGAGGGGAAAACTGAGCCACTTCAATCACTGTTAATATAAAAGCACACAGAGGAATCTGGGCAAACAGCAGGAGACCCTCTGCTGCATTTCTCTCTATGTCAGAATCTTATGATTATCTCAACAATTTCAAGGAAATCAAACAGCAAAATTTTAACTGTGTTAAAAAAAAAGTGAATGCAAAGAAATCAGACCTTCAGTTCATGAAGATTGCTGCTGTCTGACATGGCGGTTGATGCTGGTGGCAGTGTAGTCATATCGAGATGGAACACCAGACATACAGAGAGCAGAGGAGGAAACGCTGAATTTTATTCCCAACAACAAAAAGCCAGCAGATTCTGGCGAAGAAAAACATCCAAAACCTGCAGGACCGCAGTCCTCCAGGATCAACTTTGGACAGTCCTGTGTCAGGGGAATGTGGTGACCAGGAAATGAAATAATTTGGTCAGTAACACAAACAGATCAAATACACTGTGTCCTGCAGTCTAAAGTCATCATAACTAAACTGTCAAATATCTGACTGAATAGAAAATTGATGCCTTTGCAAAAGTTTGAAACTATTTCTTTACTAACTTTACACAATGTATTACAATTTATTTGCGTTGTATATCTGCGTACATATATTTGCATTTTAGATTCCAGTTTGGGTAGTCAGTAGGGATGTTTGATATTGATGTATCTAAATTGTCCAACTCTTGATTTCCAAAATCCGATACCAGCCGATACCAATCTATGCAGACAACTGTGAGGTTGCATCTCTCATATTTTGAGAGATACAACTATATTCTGCTCTGAGAGCAAAGATCCCAAAATCGCTTTAACTCAGTCAGAGGAGTTCATTTTGGACATCCGGCTGCCAGATATCAGATACTAGCAGGTATTAGCCAACATGAGGCTAACTATAATGTTTCTGACAACTTGGTAACTTAACCAACAACTTAAAACCAGACAAATTATAAGCAGCTTCAAAGTAAGTCAGTCTGTAGCAGCAGCAGCTGCACCGTAGTCACATGACTGAAAGGAATGCTGGGATATGAAGTTCTTTCATTAAAACAGGGACTTCCACATGCTGGACTGGTACTACATCTTTTGAGATCCAGTCAGAAATTAAAATCTGTTTTTATCAGAAAAATCAGTTTACATTGATACACCAATGGAATAAAATGTTTAACTTAAATATATGAGTTAAATTTTGAATTAGCCTAAATGGAACATTTTTGTGTATTTCAGATGTTTTTGATTAAGTTTTTAAATATCTAACAACAACATACCAGAAGGTTGTTAATTTGGAATAAAATAATATGTTAGGACAACATAAATGCCAAAATGCAATTTACAGTGTGTCTAACTGATGAAAAACAGAATAGCTGAGATCTTCTTTTCTGATGAAATTTCTTCATCAGAAACTGTGGACCATTGTCTAACATCTTCCATCTACAATAGCTGTCCATACTGCATACGGTAGGCTGCTGGTAGTAGATACAAAGTAACTGGGACTAATGGTGGCACCGCTAGATGTTTTTTTTTTTCTCTAATGGAGTTTAAATGCAGAAACCTTGATGAACAAATACTTTTCTCTTACAACTAATGGCTAGAGTGAGATGGAGCATTACATCTTTAAGTTGTCGACCAACCTCACGTCTTCAGGAATCCACAAAACACTTTTAATAGCTGCTCCCATCTTTTCTTCATCTGTGTCCTCGAAATTCATCTGATTGTGGTTCATAGAATCTGTCTGCAATCTTTATTAATTCAGTCCTGATCAGAATGTACAGAAAATCTCAAACATGTTGAAAACCAGATAGAAGGATTATTTCATATAGTTCAGGTCTATTTAAAATGTGACTTACAAGAACAGATGTAACTGTTCTTGAAATAAAAGAATTCCTGACTGATGGACTCGGATTGGAGACAATGACGTAGGCTCCAGAGAAAAACACTGAGACCAGCTTTGTGACAGCGAGGACAGAGAGGGAGAGTGTGAGGGAACAAACTTCTGTCAAACAATGAAAGTTTATCATTTAAAGGTTAAAATGAATAAAATAGGTTTGGATTTCTTTTCATGCACGTGTGATTATTTAATGCTGAATGCAGGCGTAATGTTTTAGTATCTGATAGATGCAGGTGAGAGCATCAAACAAAAATGACAAGTTCACTTTGTGCAGTGACACTAATTTGTGGTTCAAATTTTTCTTAGATTAATCTTAATCAAATGGAACTTAAAGGCTATAAAGATGACAGCTCAACAGACAGTCTGTTTTTCTGCATGGTGGCAGCAAAGGTTACATTCATGCTGACGGTCAAATGGCCCGAATCTGACTTTTATGTCATTGAGAGAGGTCACGGCTCTGAGCTGGGGGAGGCGGAACAGGTGAACACAGTGTGCTGCGTATGATGTCATGTCTTTTTCTGTGCATGCAGGTCACCTGAGGGCCGCAGACTGTTCACACTGGAGCCTGCAGGAGGTCACATTTAAACTATGATATGAGCATTCAAACAAGATAGATAGATAGATAGATAGATAATTTCAAACACGTTCTGTCGCCCCCCTCAAAAAAGGAAAAAACCACAACACAAAAACAAGAGAGCAAAAATTAAATAATACTTTGGCTTTAAACATCATCATGACATTTATGACCTGCAATGTGTACACAGCCATAGAATATCAGTCTGAGATTTTTGCATACAAGCCCCTTAGAGCTAGCTCTGAAACGGGTGTGCAAAATCGTAACAGCTCGTAACGGAAGCACAAATAAAGCGTACCGTGTGGAAGGGTTACAAAAATGTGCAGTGGAAAAGGCCCATAAGTGACTGCGTACATCTTTCTTTTAGTTTCTTTTCTTGATTTGTTGTCTGTGACACCTGAATAAACGGAGGAGGATTTGTGGTAGAGAGGAGTGTTTTCAATCTGTGATTCAGTGTCAGAAAACAAAAACATTAAATCCAAAATGTATGACATTGTGTAGTGCTGTTCCTCCACCACCCCTCCAACCTCTGCACGCAGATGTTGCATCATTTGTTACATCTGGGCTATGAGCAGTGGGAAGTATGGACATGTTTTTTTTTCTCCTCTCTTTTCTTCTACACATGCTCTCGGTGTCTTGCTGCTTCTTTTATTCTTGCTAAACTTGTTCTTCTATTATTAGAGCAGAGAGAATGTTGAGAAATTGATTATGCTGACCTAGTTTTAACATCCTTGTAAACTCCCAGAATTTTCTTTGCTGCACGAACAGGATGCACACTGTTCACAGTGAGAAGCAGATTCCTCCTCCCTGCAGAAAGTCTCACTAGACGGCACGGTAATGCACTTGACAGAGAATTTATTCAGTTTTGTAAAATATTTTGATGTTCAATCGTCAAGTTAATCTATTCATCAATAAAACAAACCATATTCCTTCATTTATGAGGAGATACAAACCTCAACTGACTGACTTGTGAGGTATATTTTTTAAAAAATGAGGTTGATTGACCAAACTTTCAAAAGAAACTTAAAGGGGTAGTTCTGAACTTCTGACATAGGGCCTCATTTTTGAGTTAGACAGGGTACCATTACAGGTATCACTGCAGACAGTTTCAATATATATTTCATCCTGTTAATCTACTTGCAGGAGATTGCCAATGCTAATGCTGACACACGTCAATAGGATCACCTAGCCTCTCATTGAAAATAATCTCATCCACCCCACAGAACACCTGAAGCAAATCAGTTATAATGCAAGACTATCTATGTACAGTTAATGCCCGTGTTGATAGAATAACGGTACAAATAAAACTAACCTTGCATCACAAATTATGCATTACATTTTGAAGGACTAGTTTCTCACCTGCTGCAAAATTTTGCTTCTTATACTGGTGATGTTCCAGATTGATGGAGATTCGGTGAAAATTCATTTGATAAAACAAATGAGAAATTGTTTTCAAAATCCTCATTCCTTTCACACATGGCCATATTTTTGACTGTATTTGTATAATCAAATTCCTTTGTGCACGTAGCTACTCTGCTGCCAAATACAGGAAGTAAAACTATGTTGTTGCTGACACTTTACCATTAAATGCAACGCAATGCAAGGTTAGTTTTATTTGTAATATTATTCTACAGATCTTGGCATGAAAAAGTTCCCCTTTCAGCTGACTGCCAGCCACTTACCAACGACTTGTCTGCTAATTCAATCGCACAGAGAAATGCCTGTCTGCCCAGGGGAAACGATTTCAGAGCATAAATGAATGCCCGAAACAAGGACGTTCCCACACGCCAAGTTTGGACACCATGCATGATGATGTATTCGCGGGACAAATCGTTCAGCCAGTGATAGTGCACTATCACTGCACCACTTCTGGCAGAAAAAGGAGGAACTTTTTCATGCCCAGATCTGTACACTGTCTGGCCAAAAAGAAAGTCGCCACCAAAATAAAGGTCATACACTCTAATATTTGGTTGAACCGCTTTTAGGTTTGATTACGGCACGCATTCGCTGTGGCATTGTTTCTGTAAGCTTCTGCAATGTCAGCAAATTTATTTCCTTCCAGTGTTGCATTAATTTTTCCCCAAGATCTTGCATTGATGATAGAGTCTGAAGACAGACTTCTCCAGCACATCCCAAAGATTCTCAATGGGTTCAGGTCTGGACTCTGTGGTGGCCAATCTATGTGTGAAAATGATGTTTCATGCTCTCTGAACCATCTTTCACTATCTGAGCCGATGAATTCTGGCATTGTCATCTTGGAATATGGCCGTGCCATCAAGGAAGAAACATCCATTGATGGAATACCCTGGTCATTAGGTATATTCAGGTATCAGCTGCCCTCATTCTTTGAGCGCATACTGTTGCTGAACCTGGACCTTAGAAACTGCAGCAACCCCAGATCATAACAACACCCCCACAGGCTTGTACAGTAGACACTAGGGATAATGGCTGCATCACATTTCTTCCCGGAAGACAATGGGTGCCCACTATCCTTCCAGTTTTAATAATGTGTTGGACAGTTCTGAACCCAATGAAGCTTATGCATGACGCGTTCTTTAGAGCTTCCGGTTTACAATACACCAGTAAAGGATTTCCGGTTCAGCCTGTGGGACGGGTTGTGGCGGTAGATTTGAAGACTGAAGTAAACAAAGATAGATATTGTTCATAATCCAGATGACAGATTGTATATTAACCTTTTGTATAGTATATATATATACCGGTATAACAGTAGTAGTAGTCGTAGTATGAGATGAAGCCGTTATTCAAGTTTTAGCGACATGAAGGGACAACAGCTGAACACTGCTGCGTTCAGCTGCGTTCAGGGGTCCACAGTGGTACACCCACCACCCTAGGTGTACCACTGTGGACCCCTGAGCAAGGTCCTTAACCCCCCCCCCCAATTGGGGGTTAAGCAAGGTCCCCAGTTAACCCCCCACCAACTGCTCCCTGGGCGCTTTAAGTATCAGCCCACTGCTCTCTGATACTCACAGTACAGAGATGGGTAAAATGCAGAGCCCTTATTTCCCCTTGGGGATCATACAAGTATAACAAAAAAAAAGAAAAGAAAACTTCATCATCATCACACCCGTGTCTACAGTAGACACTTTACAGTGCAGGATGCCGAGTGAGGCAGGTGGGAGGAGGCTGAAACCCGGCACCGTTCCAGTTCTTTTTCATTGGAACAATTATTCTCTTGGTGAGAGAAGACGGTCTGTATGGGAACATACGGCTAGACCAGAGAAGGTGGAAACGAGGGAAAAAGTTCATGCTCAAGATCACGACTACTGCGCCGGCCCGGATCCTGTCTTTGTGGACATTATGCTGGAGGAAAACCAGAGACTTCGAGAGGAGGTTGCTCAACTAAGACAGCAGCTGGAGCAAATGAGCGATTTGTGAGTGATATTTATTGTTATTACAACACGGTGTCCGAATCAACAACAATTTTTAATATATAACTGTCCATAAACTGTTAATAGAGATCTGTCACCATCCTCTGATGCTAACTCCGAGCTACTGGTGTTAGCTAAACACTTACCTTCATAATCGTGTTTGAAGTTGGTTATATACAACTTAAAGCCTTTAAACCGCTTGCTTGCGGACGTCGCAGTGTGCTTCTGAAAAATCTTGTGGACATCGTCCATGTTGATGGGAGGCAGGTCTTGAAGACAGCGCGTAAAAAATGTAATTTTAACCCGTTGTTTTGACCACAGCCCGCAAACAGTGGTTGTGGCAGTGCTGAACCAGAAGTAATGGGGCTGGCTTATCGTAAACGAGAGTGACCGTGCATAAACCCTATTTTAGAAGTTTCTGCAATCTCCACAGATGTTTTCTCTGCTTGATGCTGCCAGTAACTGGATCCTTCTCAGACAAAGATCTTTTCCAGGACCATGGGACGTGTCTTATAACATAGTTGTTTAGGAAATGAGAAGCAACTCATTGCACCAGTTGGGGTTAAATAACTTGTTGCCAGCCGAAAGGTGATCGCACATGCAGTAATTACCCAATAGCAGGCTAGTACCTATTTGCCCAGTGAAATCCAGGTGGCGACTTTTTTTTCCACCAGGCAGTGTATTAAAGGGACACTGTGTAATCGGGAGCAGCTCCCTCGTACTTTTCATGCTGCATTCGTGTGAAACCGGGCAGACCGACGACAGCTGCTGCATGTAAAGTTATCACCGGCCTCTATGTGAAGATGTGGTCTGTCAGTTACAGTGACATCAGTCCACATCTGATTTGTTGTCATGGCGATGTCATATTGTTTTCCCTGACCCATGATTTACCGTCTTCCGCTCGGCTTCATTGATTAAAATGACATCTAGTTTGTTACCAACGGCCGTCTGCCCGACTGCACGTGAACGCAGCATCAGCGAGATGCTGGTTTCTCCCCCTCTGCAGCGCGGTGACTTTTCAAAGGCATTACCTCGAACTGAGCTGAAAACTCCGGTGTGTCCGATGAGTTTCTGTGTTTTCCTACTGTCATGCTTCTCCTGAACGCAAAACATGGCGATACGACATGGCAGCCCCCACCAAGCCGCCCCGCTCGATGTGTAAATTAATGATACGAACGGCAAATTTAGAACTTAGAGGAGCACTTCAGTTTGTTGATGGGAGTGATTACTGATTAATGAAAAAACACTTTTGAACCAATCAGTTTTTGTGAATAAATAACAGGAGAACTTACACAATATCCCTTTAACTCAGACATTTATGTAGATGCTCTTTTCTCATAACTGATTTGCCTCGGGTGTTCTGTGGAGTCGATACGATTGTTTTTAATGACAGGCTACGTGAATCTATTGCCGTGTGTGAGCATCAACATTGGCAACCTCCTGAAACTAGGCTAAAGGGATTAAATATGTTGGAACTGTCTCCACTAATAAGTAGTGCCCTGCTAAATTGAAAATAAGGCCCTATGTCAAAAATTCCTAACTAACCCTTTAAGTATCCCAGGTATGGTTATTAGGATGTGACCCAAACATAAATCCATTATGCATCAGGCCACAGCGCTGGTTTCCAGCTTTTAAACCAAAACAAACAGGAAGCCATTTCTGCTTCAGAGATGATGAGGAAAGGAAAGTGGTTGAGAACATTAAAAGCCTTGTACACACGTGCGTGTGCGTGTGCGTGTGTGGCCAACCATGGGTAAAGTTTGCATCGCTTCATCTCAGCAGCTTCCAGTCTCATCGGAAGTTTTTCAGAGGCAGATCAGGAAACATTGATGACACAGCAGCAGTGACGCCCCCCCCCCTGCCTGTGTTTACTTTGATGTTTTATTTCTCCCCTTCCTCCCCAGCTCCTCCTCCTCCTTATGCTACCATCTGAGTTACTGAAATATTTAACAAGGCTGGCGCTATTTTGGGAACGCCTGTCATTCACTTTGTAGCTTTGAACCCCAACATAATGGCTCCAGACCCGACTCCATCTTGCGTTTGGATTGTTGAAATGAGTTTTCTGTTTGTGCTTAATTCCGGCAAACTTAGGATGAGCACATCAGCTAAAGAAACTCAGCAAGAACTTGAGAGACTTTGTTTTCAGCAGAGGTGGGTAGAGTAGCCAAAAATTGTACTCAAGTAAAAGTACTGTTACTTTAGAAAAATATTACTCAAGTACAAGTAAAAAGTAGTCATCCAAATATTTACTCAAGTAAAAGTAAAAAAGTACTCACTAAAAAAAACTACTCAACTACTGAGTACTTTATGAGTAACATCAGATTTATTTTAAATAACAGTAGGGAGAGCGGGGATGGTTTTAACACTCTTAGTTTAACTAGTTAGAAAGGAGGTGTCGTGATGTCATCAACACAGTTTGTGTCCACTTGAAAATTTAGCTCACTGGCAAAGTCTGGTGTCTCTGAGTGAAATGCTGTTCTGGAGCTAGGGATGTAACGATATGAACATTTGATATCACGGTTATTGTGACCAAAATAATCACGGTTATCATTTTTAATCACAGTATTATAGAAATTGAGCATTGGCGCCATGTGACTGCCTGACTGCACCTGATTGGTGGTACGTAGTGACACGTATCTCATAACGTGTGAGGTATCCAATAGCAAGCTGTGTTTGTTTAGTATAACATGATAAACTTACTCTTAAAAGTACAATTTATGTAAAAATGTACTCAAGTAAATGTAACGGAGTAAATGTAGCCGTTACTACCCACCTCCGGTTTTCAGTTGTTTGCAGGCAATAAAAACAGGCTTCTTTGGGGTTTGTCAGCAGCAGCTGAATAGTCCCCTTTCCATCTGTCTTTCCTACACCTACACACACCTTCATGGCTTGGAGTAAATCTTTGTCTTTAAAGGAGCCCTATCATGAAAAATGGACTTTTAAGAGCTTTTCAGCATGTCAGTGTGTTATTTCCTTATCAAGAAATGATTTAAATCGTTATTTTTCTTCATTCATGCATATTTGAGTAATCTACATGAATATTTAAACCAAGCGCTACCTCCCTGCAAACGGCTGACTACCCACCCCGTTACGTATGAACGTGGCACCAATCACGAAAGTCCAAATGCGCACGCTCAGTATCGTAGCAAGACGCCCTCTGTTGAACAGAAACTCTAAGAATCCTATACACACTCTCTGAGGAAGAAACTAACACCTGCAGGAAGATTTCCTCAGAGACAAGCAGCCATCAGCTAACAGACGTTTGATCCAGAGTTCAGGAGAATTTTCTTCCTTTTTTTCCCTTTTTTTTAAGCTCTAGAGGACAGCAAGTTGGGAAAATGCAGTTACGTTCAGCGTGGTTATGTTCAGCGTGGGAGTTTATTTGTTGTACTGGATGAATCGACTTGCCAGAAGTGGTTGGATTATAACTTCAGGAGCAGGGAAAAAAAAAAAACTCAACTTTGTGTGTGAACCTCACTCCTGACAACTTCATGAATCTCGGGCAGTAAAGTGTTTTTTTCTCTGGGATTACTTCTGAAACCTGACGCAGTTCCTACTATAAAAACGCGCATGGACAGACAACAACACTCGTGAGTCAACACATCTCTCAGCTCAATGCTAACTGTTAGCCTATGATTTGTTCGCTAATTTACTTACTTGTCAGGGGTCTCTGTGGTACTTCTGTGGTACTGCGTGTACTTCAAACTCCATATCAGACTCTGGGTTGAGCGCATACAGCTCCATAACAGGCTGCTCCGTTTGATCCCGTCGATCGGAGTCCGATTATCCATCAATGTTTACAAGATCCATGTGAGTGCTGCTTAGCTCAGCGCTAACTGTTAGCCTATGATTTGTTCGCTAAATTACTTGCTTGTCAGGGGTCTCTGTGGTACTTCTGTGGTACTGCGTGTACTTCAAACTCCATATCAGACTCTGGGTCGAGCGCATACAGCTCCATAACAGGCTGGTCTGTTTTATCCCGTCGATCGGAGTAATTATCCATCAATGTTTACTACTAACATCCACATGAGAGCTGCCGGTGCTACAGACAATTCTGTGACCCTTCAGAATAAGTGTCTCTTCCGGGGCGACTTCATGAAATGGGCGTAAAACATGCTGCAATTGGTCGAGAGCTCCGCGGTTCAGTACAGTCAGCCATCTTACTTTCGTGTTGGAAATTAGATGCATCGAAAAACTAATATTTAACACCAAATTAGTTTCTATAGTAACGATGGGAACATATTTAGCTTATAAATGCCTATATTTGATTTTTGGAACATTTGAAAAGCATGATACAGCTCCTTTAAAACTTCATAGTCCAAAAACGTTAAAACTGTACCATCTTAAGGTCAAAATATTATAGCTGGCATTCATTTGGTAAGAGATAGCGCTGTCAGGATTTCCTTGGTCCAATTATTCTCAAAAAATAATAATGATTATTATTCCTGATCAATTTCTCAACACTATAAATGTATAAAATCACATAAACGTTCCTAATAGATGTTTGTTTTATTCTTTCTATATCCTTTAATGTCAACATAACAAATTAATATAGGTGAAGTAATCAAAAAGTCCCATTCCCGCCACATCCCCTCTAGTCTGTAGAGTAAATAAATACACATTAACTCTGAATATGTCAGAGAAAACATAGAAAAGGCAACCGGACCTTTACCTGGACTTGGGAGGCATCTTTCTGGAAATTACATTATAAAAATGGTTTTGAACATTTATTTTTAAGTAGAAGTTCAGCAACACAAGCGGAAAAAAGATGTAGCTAGCTTTGACTTCCAGCTGCTCATTAGAATAGCGACTGTTTGACACATAAATAAAACTGGAACAGTGGAGACAAATAGATAAAAAACTATATTTGTAAATATGTTTTTTGGAGGGGGGCTGCATGGTGACATGGTGAGTTTGAACAATTCCGACGGTGGCTCTCCTGTGTGGAGTTTGCATGTTATCCCTGTGTATGCGTAGGTTCTCTCTGGGTACTCGGGTTTCCTTCCACCGTCCAAAGACATGCATGTTAGGTTAATTGGTCACTCTAAATTGCCCTGACGTATAAATGTGAGTGTGAATGGTTGTCTGTTTCTCTGTGTTGGTCCTGCGACAGACTGGCGACCTGTCCAGGGCGTACCCTGTCTCTCGCCTGATAATAGCTTGGATAGGCTCCAGCAACCCCTGCAACCCTGAACTGGATAAGCGGTACAGAAAATAAATGAATGAATAAGGTTTTTCAACAGGTCTCTGATCAATGGCAACAGAAATAAGTCTTCCTTTGACATCCTTTCCCGCTCAAACACAGAACAAAACAAAGCAACACAAGAGGAAACTCGCAGGTGTTGGAACTTTGTTTTTGTTCTGTTTAGATAATCTTCGTGCAGCGTAACACCACTTAGAGAGAAGCCTTCCATTTATACCAGGGGTGTCCAACTTCGGGCTTTGAGGGCCACAATCCTGCAGATTTTCAGTGGGTCCCTGCTCCAACACAACTAGCTCAGATTAATGAGTCATTGCACAGAACTTCATAGGCTGTTGGATCCATTTAATTTAAATCAGGCATGTTAAAGCAGGAACCATCAAAAACTTGCAGGACAGTGGACCACCAGGACCAACTTTACATCTATCCTCACCATCCACTTTGTCAGGTCCACCTTGATAGTACTGGGTTGGACTCCTTTTTCCTTGAGAGCTGCCATAGTTCTTAGTTTAGATTCAACCAGGTGTTGGAAACATTCCTCAGGGATTTTGCTCCACATTGATGTTGCAGGTATGCAACAAGGGCCTGGGCGGGACTTGATCCTCACACTCCCGTATGAGTCATGCACGCCAACCAGGAATATCCCTGTGGCCAAGTAGGCGGGGTCCATGATCAGTCAGAGGAATAACAGGACCCCACACTGTCACACTGACATGACAGCATCACACAGTTGCTGCAGATTTGCTGGCTGCATTTCCATGATGAGAATCTCCCGTTCCACCACATCCCACAGCTGCTCTGTTGGACTGAGATCTGGTGACTGTGGATGATACTGGAGTGTAGAGAACTCATTGTCATGATCAAGGAAGCAGTTGAAGATGATGTGAGCTTTGTGACGTGGTGCATTATCCTGCTGGGAGCAGCCATCCGAAGATGCTACACTGTGGTCATAAGGGATGGACATGGTCAGCAATGATAATCAGGTAGGCTGTGGTGGTTAGACTATGCCATGTTGGTACAATGGGCCCCAAAGTGTGATGAGAAAATATCCCCAACAGATTACACCAGTAGGCTGAACTGTTGAGCCTGTTCTGTACAGTATGTATTGCTTAAACCCAAGATAACCTTTTAGCTTTGCTCTTTGTGAAAATCTAAAACTCAGACATTGTTTTTGAGCTGATTGAACCTAATTTTTTTTCTCTCTCAGCTATAATCTGCGGTGACTTTTTTTTCATACTGAGTGAAACAATGACCACAAACCTCAGTGTGTCAAATTCCTTTCACTGATCAGATAATTTAACCAACAGGATAAAACTTTAAAATGAGCCTTTTCTCCTGATTTAATCAGACAGGAGTCATAAATTCTGTGGTTGTTACCGTATTGACGGGTTAATCTGAACCTGTGTTTTGTGCTCTGATGCTCCTCTGTTTCCTAAATGCTGCAGAAAATGTGCAACACTTTTTTGTTATTTAATCCTGAGCTGATGTGAAGTGATGCAGGATTACAACTGATGAGTCACAGCTGTGACAGAGGATGACTCATCAGCGCGGCCAAAGCTGCTTCCAGCGTAATGTGTCACAAAATAAAACAAATGAGGAGAAACTGTATGAAGCTTATTAGCATAAGTAGATGGCTTCATAAATCCAAAGCCACAGAATTAGAACAATAAATGAAGACGTAAGATGAAAGATGTGACACGTTGATGAATGCGAAGCACTGATGTAAACAGGATTACAGTCTCCATTTTCTGTCTTATCTCTTACAGCTTCTTGAGAAACACTTCAATATTTTCAAATATTGAAAACACAGAGAGAATATCTAAAGATCTGTATGAAATGTGTATGAAAGATGTGTATAAAATTAGGAAAAATGTTCAGAAGAACAATAAAACTGCTCAGTTTCTAATTGAATTTATCATTGCAACACATTATCCAACAATAATCTTCCAATGGGACTCGACTCCAACATTTTCAGTTGAGAAAGCAAATAATTAGTATTCATACACTTAATATCGTAGCAAGTTCAGCTGTTGTCCCTGGTGTTTTCCTAGAGCACAGTCTCTATTACATTACATTCATGTTGTAGCCTATTTCCTGATTCAGTTTTGGGAAAAACATATTTTTTGTGAAGGAAGTATCATACGTCCTCCATCTTAAACCCTCCTGCTGGATGTTTGTCCTGATGTGAATGTAGCAGCATTTGCAAATGAAGAGCTGAAACATGCATAAATATTCTCTCTTTGACCCGTATTTAGAAGATGCACACGCTGCACTCATTAAATAGTTGTGCTGATGCAGGAGCTAAATCAGTTAGCTTTTGCTTGCTAGTACTGTATCAAAAGCTGCAGATAATTTAATTATGTTTAGAACAGGAGTTAATCCAGTTGATCACCAGCGTAGGGAAGGTAGTCATTAGCCTCTCAAATGCTAATGCACATCTGGGACTTCGGATCCAATTGGTGGCTGTGTTAGATTCTGAAATAACTGTCTGGGTGGAATTTGCTATCGTCAGCTGCCCAGTAACCAGCACATTGATCAGATCAGGAGTTGGCTTTAGGATGGATATAATTTCAATTGTATTATAGGATTTTTACGATTTATTCTCTTTTTCCTCTTACTTAGGCTCTTCATACCCTGCAGCTCAGTAGCACTTTCTAGTTGTGTTTAATGTTTGTCTTAACTGTTTGGCTCTGGTCTACGAAAGGTTTGCGCATGCTAAAACAAGTGCTATCTTCATTACACATGCAATAATCCGCCGGAGCTGATTTATAAAGCAGGGCAAAAGGAGGTTTGTGCCTGTTAATGGGCAAAATATATCAGCTATCCATTTAGTGTGTCTGCTGTAGATGAATATGCAATGCTCAACACACGCAATGTGATTTATCAACCGTGCAACGGAAAGCGGGCACAAAAAATTGTGTGTAATTTAGCACGTCTGAAAAGCAGGTATTCACTGGCAGCTTTATGCACTGACGGCTGAAAGAGTGCTGCCTACAGGACTGCAGACACGCAGCATCGCGTCAAAATCATTTCTCATTTCTCATGAGGTGTCACTACTTAACAGGGGTTATTCTATACAGATGAATCAGAACATCTACAGCTGCAGCATCATGGTAGTTAAAGCTGACATTAATTATGTCCTTTTATTTTCTTTTATTTTTTGCCAATGCCATATTTTTAAATTTAGATCATCAGCGCCTGTGCACTCGTCCTCTCCAGACCCGATTCCTCCTCTCCACACTGCTGCTACTGCTGCTCTGAGGTTGCTGTCCTGTGAAGTTGGCCCCCACCCCACAGAAAACTCAGTGAAAATAACCAGTAACGTAGCAGAAACTATTGGTACCTGAAATCATACGTTACATGGCCTATTAAAAGAATCAAATTACAGCAGTAATTTCTGTTACTTTTACGTTTGCGCTCAAAAGTTTACTTACCCTGGCAGAATTTTTTATTTTGGGGGGCATTTTTCAGAGGGTGTAAATGATATATCAGCAAAAAGTCGAGTGTTAAATCAACTAGAGTTAAGTTCAACACTTCAAGAGGGTTTTTTATAGTTCCACACTCTTTTGAGTTAAATTGTGAAATAATTGAATATGTAAAACTTAGTGAGAATTGCTTGTGAACTCCCACATTGGTGTTTAAACAACAAAGGTATTCAAAATTAACACTGTAGAGTGTTCAATATGAACTCTTTAAAGTGTTGGTTTTACCTCATTTGTACTATACACTAGTGACAGCGCAAGTACACGACTAAGATTTGAACTTGGGTCTCCCAAGTGAAAGGAATGCACACCCGCCACTCAACCATCACTATAATCAGCTTTACAGTTTATATCAGTTTAATGCAGTTGGTCAAATAAACATGTTTTGGTGCAATGATTTCAAACACTCCCCTGTTGACCACATGCACGTCTCAAACTGATTTAATTTGTCCTTGCTTTCTGTTTTAAGGAAAATGTTTCCCAGTTATTAACAATGGTCATCTGATATTTTGTGACAAATTTTTTCAGATTCACCAGGATCAAGCTGCAGCTGCAGGTACAAGTAAGAAAGAACTTAAGGCAGACAATGGTGCCGGGTCACTCACAGAACTGTTTCAGTTCAATTAGTGGGCGGAGCTTAATTATGTCCGTACGGATTCAAACATAACTCTCTCATGATCAATTCTGTTTATTTAAAGAAATTGTTCAGGTTTTTGGACATGAAGCTGTGTGAAACATTCACCGTCTGTAGGTCTGATGCAAACAAATGTTTTTAGAGAGCTGTGCAATATGCTATAAGTCAGGGTGATGGTCCCGCTTTGGAAGAATTCAGAAATGCAGATCTTGCAGATCAAATGTTGTTCATGTAACATTCACATTTTGTACAATAAGCACTGCTTCTCAATACTTTTGCGTACTTGCGTTCTTGTGTACTTTTGAAACATTATCAGTAGAGGTCCAAGTACTGTTCCAATGCAAAGAACGCATCAAGACAAGTATGCTCCACTTTCCCGGACGTGTACTTGCACCGCTTAGTTTTCCAAGTCTGTATTGGAGGTGACTTTTGTGGACTTCAACCACCCATTTATCCCATAAGGCATTGCTGCGTAACAATGGTGGAGGAGAAAAGTAATAGCTATAAGTGCTGAAAATACTAATTATTTTACGTAGCGTGTTTTTTTTTTTTTTTGTATAACTTTTCTACAACAGAGTTGTTTTACTTCAATTTCTTGGTGGTTTGATGAAGTTTAAACCGTTATTAAAAGTGACTAGCGGTTTCAGAAACAGTTTCTGAACAGCTAACGATAGCTAACAGTAGCTAACAGGAAGACGGTTGCGCAGATTAGCTGGATTTAACTGATATTCCAGCATTGCCTTTGCAACTCATCATTTTAATAATAAATAACTGTCATGACAAAACTTCAGCAACATCCTTGACGTAATAAAGTACGTTTCTGTTCCAAATGTGCAACGAGCGTACTTGCGTCCTTGGAAGTCTGTACTTCCGACTTGTCGGACGAGAAGCAAGTAAACAAGTAGGCCTATGTTCTAGCGTACTTGTTATTGAGAAACACCCAAGATGTTTGCTGTAACACAAGCGTGGGAAACCGCAGCTACGTTTACATTCCAATCAGAGATTCCAGCTGTCATGTTTACATTGACACTCGATAAAATGATCCATCAGTTGTATTTACATGCTGAACGGATTTAAAATGATCATAATAGTTTTGACATGCGCAATGCCTCTTAGTTTAGAAGAAAAGTTTTTTTTGTTTTTTTTTTTTAAACCTTTTGACCATCCGGAAGCTCAATAATCCCTTAACTCTTTAAGTTTCTTAAAAAACACTTGTTTCCGATGCATACTGATGCAGCTGTCAGTCATGCTGACAGATGGACAGACAGGAAGATAGAGTTCATATCGTTACCCTGCTGCTGTTCTTCCATCTGTCTTCCTGTCATTTCTGCTTCTCATTGGTCATCCTCATCCTCACCCTCTCAGACGTCTCATTCTGGCAGCTCAGCTGGGAAGGTGGGTGGTGTGGTGGGGGAGGGGTCCCGCGCCAGTTTTATTACTGCCCACTTATAACAACGAGCATTGTAATTTGACCAGATGTGGCTCTGTGGTGGAGTGTGTGTTGGGAGTGTGTGTTTGAGCCTCAGGTTTAGATTCCTGTCATGAATAGATGAGCTCATGTTTGTATTTGTGTGAGGTAAATGAGTTTGTCCTGTATGGGCGACAGATGATGTTTGTTTAGATAAGACCCGCCATCTCTTCTGAGAGTGATGGAAAAATAAAATAGTGAGGGGGTGTGTAAGTTGATGTTGTGCATCAGAAAACAAGCATGGGTTTAGTTCTGCATTTACTGTCATGGCTGCAGAATGTGTTGGGATGAACTTCTTGACTCTTACATGATGGATTTCTCATCCCTCTACGGAAACGGGCTCAGAGGGTTGACACATTTTCTATGTAAAGATGTAGAGGCTTTGTTGTTCCTTTCTTTGTTTAATAAAATCCACGTTATTGTGCAGCATCATGGACACAGAGAGGCTGCTTGTCGCTGACAGTTTGTGACCTGCAGAGACTGAAAACAGAAAAGAATAAAAAGACACGTCTTGTTTCCTGCAGGGTGTTTGTATTTTGGTACAGAGAGTCAGCACATACACTCTGTCTGCTGACTATTTGTAAGCTTCCTTCTCTCTGACTTTTATCTCTCTTTTTTTAAATCATCATCCTTTTCATTGGCTTCTTTCCCCTGCAAAATGTTTGTTTCTCCTTCCAAGTGTCATGCAGATCTGTCTCAGTAAATCTTACATTCTTCCCTCAACTTTCCTCCCACTCTGTCTCCTCCTCTCTCTGTTTCATGTTTATGAGCAGAAATCATAGAGAAATTTACCAACACACACATACAAGATCACAGAGGATAAAACGCTTTAGTCATGATCAGACTGCATGTGCGTGTTGTCAGGTCAATAATGTTTAGAGCAATTTGCCCCTCGGTTGATTTCATTCTCAACTTGCGCATCCAAATTGTACAATTCTGCAAATTAATGAAGTGTGACTAACAGAATTGATGGCACGCGGGAAGACAAATGGAGGCTGTAGGCGCTGCCTGAAAACACCAAATGTAGAAGTTCATTTAAAAACAATCCATGAATTCTGCTGTCAGAGCTCATCTGCTAACTGTGGGCTCAGTTACACCAAAATGTTGCCTGAAAAATCGTTTTCTTCCTCAGCAACAAGCAAAACATTAAATTACAATCTGTCATTTACCGCCTTAGACGTCTGTGTAAAGCATGAAGCCATGGTTGTTACGTGATGCAGGAGAAAGCAGTCTGCTCTCAATCCTTTAAGAGGACAAAGGCCACATCTTGTAAAGTGTGCAGCGCTGTCACAACAGTGTTAACGCCAAGACACCTGACAGTCCTGTGACTTTCACTGTCTGGATTTAATAAAGTGTTCGAAGGACTCTTTTTTTTTTTTTTGCAGAAATTTTTAATGCTTCAGTCTTGTGCTGGATGGTATGACCAAAATTATGTTCAATTAAGCTTTTTTAGGATCTATTCTTGACAAAGTCATATCAAGGCACTTTTGTAGACACAGCCCAATTTGTTGTTAAACTTTAATCCAATTTATCCAATTACAACTATCACATTGCATCAGAGCTTCTCTTTAACTGCTTTCCCAATGAAATTAGCAGGTCCAAATGGGTTTTTCAACCCGTGTGGACCCTCTACAATTGAAAATAAGCTCCTTTCCCACTGATAAGCTGCATGGCCCCTGTCCCAACCGCTGTGTCTGGGTTCGCGTTGTTGATGTCATACGTGTGACAGAACTCATGAAAGTAAACAATCGAGAGAAAGTCAGGTTGTCGTCAATGTGCTTTCTTGTTGAACCTTTGTAAACCAGTGAGTGATTTTCTAGCACGGATGGAAAGTAGGTGATGTGAATTTGTGGCTGGAGCAGAGTTGTTTTGGTACGTCATATGAGACACACATGGTGCAATGTCGAAACGTAGGTAAATTCATCATCATATGGATTCAAACCTCAATCCGGGTATGGCATTCCCACTGCATGCCAATCGGAGCCGAGCTGAAGGCGATTGAGGGCAATTTTAACCCATATCACTTGCCAAGTAGTTTAACGCGGGTTGGTGTGTCTTTTCCACTGCCACTAAAAGCTGATTTTAGTGGGTTTAAACTGTTTTTTTGGGCAGTAGGAAAGGGGTGTTTTGTTATGTTCCATCCTGTGCTGCACAAGGTGACAGGAGAGAAGAAAAACTCTTAACAGGAAGAAAAACCTCCAGCAAAACCAGAAACAGGAAGGGCAGCCATAAACCCAGGTCTAAACTGTTGGTCCACTTCCTCTTTTCTGGATTTTGTCGACTAATATCAGGAACTCTTCATAATATGAGCAACTCAAGGCCTTAACACAGTAGGCTTAGTCTCAAATCCCCAACGCAGCAATCATGTGAACCACTATGGGCCCCTGAGCAAGGTCCTTAACCCCCACCAACTGCTCCTTGGGTGCTGCAGGGAGCAGCCCACCACTCTCTGGTGAATACTGAGATGGGTAAATTGCAGAGCCCGAATTTCCATATATATATATATATATATATATACACACACAGTTGTGTGAAAAAGTGTTTGCCCCCTTCCTAATTTTTTTTTTTTTTTTTTTTTTTTGCACATTTGTCACACTTATATGTTTCAGATCATCAAACAAATTTAAATGTGATAACACACCTAAAGACAAAATGCAGTTTTTGAATGAAGATTTTTATTAGTAAGAGGGGAGAAAAATCCAAACCCACATGGCCCTGTGTGAAAAAGTGATTGCCCCCCTAAACCTAATAACTGGTTGGGCCACCCTTAGCAGCAACAACTGCAATCAAGTGTTTGCGA
The DNA here is from genome assembly GCA_023101725.1 of Atherinomorus stipes. Lineage (NCBI taxonomy): Eukaryota > Metazoa > Chordata > Actinopteri > Atheriniformes > Atherinidae > Atherinomorus > Atherinomorus stipes. The sequence continues at coordinate 52,314 of JALJCO010009753.1, forward strand.
TCACTGGCAATGAGTCCTCTACAGCGCTGTGGAGGAATTTTGGACCACTCATCTTTGAAGAATTGTTGTAATTCAGCCACATTGGAGGGTTTTCAAGCATGAACCGCCTTTTTAAGGTCATGCCACAGCATCTCAATCAGATTCAGGTTGGGACTTTAACTCGGCCACTCCAAAGTCTTAATTTTGTTGTTCTTAAGTCATTCAGAGGTGGACTTGCTGGTGTGTTTTGGATCATTGTCTTGCTGCAGAACCCAGGTGTGCTTCAGCTTGAGGTCACCAACAGATGGCCGGACACGCTCCTTCAGGATTTTTTGGCAGACAGAAGAATTCATGGTTCCATTTACCACAGCAAGTCCTCCAGGTCCTGAAGCAGCAAAACAGCCCCAGACCATCACACTACCACCACCATAATTTACTGTTGGTATGATTTTCCTTTTCTGAAATGCCGTGTTACTTTTACGCCAGATGTAACGGGACCTACACCTTCCAAAAAGTTCAACTTTTGTCTTGTCAGTCCAGAGTATTTTCCAAAAGTCTTGGGATCATCACAATGCTTTCTGGCAAAACTGAGACGAGCGGCATTGAGCTTGGAACTGGTCATGCAGGCCATCTTTGCCCAGTCTCTTTTTTATGGTGGAGTCATGAACACTGTCTTTAATTGAGGCAAGTGAGGCCTGCAGTTCTTTGGATGTTGTTCTGGGGTCTTTTGTGACCTCTTTGATGAGTCATCGCTGTGCTCTTGCGGTAATTTTGGTCGGCTGGCCACTCCTGGGAAGATTCAACACTGTTCCACGTTTTCACCATTTGTGGATAATGGCTCTCACTGTGGTTCACTGGAGTCCCAAAGCTTTAGAAATGGCTTTGTAACCTTTTCTAGACTAATAGATCTCAGTTACTTTGTTTCTCATTTTTTCCTGAATTTCTTTGGATCGCAGCATCATGTCTAGCTTTTGAGGATCTTTTAGTCTACGTAACTTTGTCAGGGAGGTCCTATTTTAGTGATTTCTTGATTGAGAACAGGTGTGGCAGTAATCAGACCTTGGTGTGGCTAGAGAAATTGAACTCAGCTTTCCAAAGATGTAATAAGCCACAATTTATTTATGTTTTAGCAGGAGGGTCAATCACTCTTTCACAAAGGGCCATGGAGGTTTGCCCCCCCCTCCCCGCAAAAAAACAAAAACACACACACACACTAATATAATCTTCATTTAAATCTTCATTTTGTGTTTACTTCTGAAACATATAAATGTGAAAAACATGCAAGACAATAGGAAATCAGGAAGGGGGCAAACACTTTTTCACACAACTGTATATGTATATATATATATATAAAAACCCTCGTGACCCTGAACTGGATCAGTGGTACATATATACAGCCGTGGAAAAAATTAAGAGACCACCTGTAACATAAAAAAATAATGGTTATGCAATTGAGTACCAACTGTGGTGTGAACCATGTGACTAAAAGAGACAAAAAAGAAAATAGAGAATGCCTCAAAGCACTGTTTTTGGCAGTACAATGCCATAGCTATTGATGTAAGAACTTAATAACCAAAATCACAAGAAAAGCAAGGAAAATGGCTAAATATCACTTCTAAAATTAAACTCTTATAAGCCATTTTTGTTGTTGTCATTATGTTTGTCCAGACAAATGTAGTTTTAGTAGTACCAGGCATTAAAATTACCAAGAAATATGAGAAAACAAGGGTGGTCTCTTAATTTTAATTTTTTTTTTTCATGACTTAGTTCAACTCAAACCCTTGTGTTTACACTGATTGAAACATTTGCTGTACAGTTATGCCATAGGTGTCAAACTCTGGTCTTCAAAGGCCTCTGTCCTGCAGGATGTTTCCCTGAGGGCCATTGTGTAGTACTTGACAAGTTCTTGGATTAATTTGATATCAATTAGGTGTGTTGGAGGAGGGAAGCACCTTAATCCTGCCGGACAATTGCCCCCAAGGACCGGAGCTTGACATCCCTTCTTCATGTTTTTTTGACCAATCAGTGTGCAAATGGAGCACAGATTGGAATGGAACCAGAAGAACACAATGAAAAAGTCACTCTTTTCAGGGTTATGCAACTTTTATTTTTAGGGGCCAAATATTCCTGATATTTGCTGCAACTTTTGTGAAAATCTGCAACAGGGAATGTGGTGGTTGTAAGTGGGTGTATTTCTACACCAGTTCATAAAAATTATTGCCTAGCTAGGAACAACAGATTGCTTCAAATCTTTTCTCTGATTTAATACACCATCCTGAGCTGCACAAAGAAAAACTCCCTTTTAGCAGGAGGGAAAATCTCCAGTAGAACCAGAACCAGGAAGCACGGCCATCTGCCTGTACAAATCACTCTGATCCACTATGAAGGTGCATCAGTTCTGGCTTGTTAAGGTTCGTGAAAGGAGCTGCTGTTTCTGCGCTGCTGAAACCAGAATAAGTTGTCATGATGTGTAAAAAGCAAGTGACACATATGAATCATACTCTTCCCATTTTTGTTGTAGCTTTGCAAGAAATGAACATCCCAAAGTGAGACGGATGCATGCTTGCAAGTATGCAGCTGGTGGTGAGCATCTGCAACCTGAAAACAAAGGTCCACAGATGAGTTGGTCTCTGAGCTGCTTTGTCTGAAGTACAGCATGGCTTTGTGGGGTGGGGGTGGAAACTCCGTGAGCAAAGCCACTTTGAATGTTGTCTTTGTTAGTTATTTAGAAGTCGGAGTAATAAACAGAGGACTTGGTTTAGAGAGGAATGGGACAGGAATTCACTGCAGATATGACAGTGTAGCAGTGATTCAGAAAGAACCTGGACTTTTACAAGGTTCAGACTTGGTTTTAGGGGTTCAGGATTTAAATTGGATAATGATGATTCTCAACAAGAAATGAGGACAAAAAAACCCCACAGATGGTAAATGAGTTTGTGTTTTGTGTGTGTGTGTGTGTGTGTGTGTCAGAGATCTATAATCTGAACCGAGAGTACCTTCCCGTTAAAAGCTATCGATCCAACCATCCCTCGTCCCTCCCTCTGTTCCATCTAAGCTGCTCTCTCTCCCTTTTCCTATTTAAGTCTATGTCTCTCGCTCCTCCTTTTCTCTCTGGGGTGGTCTCGGGTTCACTGAGTCATTCCTGTGGAGACGGGAGGATGGAGGCAGGGTGATGAGGATCATATGACCCAGCAGAAGGGGTGGAGATCAGGGAAGGACATGGAGAAGTGTTAGTTGGGTCAGGTAACAGAGAAAAGGGGGATAAAGGATAAAAAAGATGTTGATTCCAGGCGGAGGGGTCGAATGGCTTGATGGATCAGAGGCAATGAAAGGAAGACGTACAGTTATGGGAAATAGGTGGAGGAGAGCAGGATGTTAGGTGAATGCAGAGAAAGAGGAGAGTGGTGAGCTGGATGATGTCAATTGACGGCAGGATGTCGGTGCTGATGGGGGTAATTTAACACTTCAGTTCGATTGAGGGGTCATGTGTGACCCAGCGGTTGTCCTTCAGCCACATTCATCAGGTCAAAGACCTGGCTGATATACAGTACAGTCAGTTTCACAGAAGTTGTTCTTAAATCCAGTCCTGACCTGAATTTCTTCAGTTCAGAACGCTGCAACTGAACTTTTAACCTTGTGTTTAAAGGCTGACTCAATTTTTCTCCAGGTCTGTCTTGAAATAATCATGATTCACCCTTGATGTCTTTGCTTTCTGTTGGACAAGAGCCACACTCACTGGGTTTGAAAGAATTCAGTCATCAGGATAAATTGTTGGTATTTTCTGCTGGTCAGAAAAGAGCAGCATCAACTCATCACTGATTGGGTTTGGAAAACGAAAGGTTGGAAAACGGTTGTTTTAAAGCTGAATAAAGAAACTGGAGAGTTAACTTCTAGGCTGCAGCAAACAGAACAGAGACCAAGAAGAAAAGTGGAAATAAAACAATAAGCTCACACTGGAATTGATCCCAGTCACAAGACCTAATCCCAGGAAACAGATTTCCGCCTCATCAGACAGTTGAGTTGCCCTCACCACCATTTTTCTGAGGTTCTTGTTTCTTTTCAGGATCCACGAGTTGCAGTCTAAGGGTGGATTCACACCAGGATAGTCTGCTAGACTTGGTCCAATTGGGGAACTTGGCTCAGTTGATGTCCCCGACCGCGATCGCTTTCATGCTGCACAAATGAACCAGAGTCCCATTACCTGAGCTGCCACTTTTTCCATCATGTACTTTATGCTGATGTTTTGTTTTGTTTTTTTATTTTAGTGCAGCACTGGTTTACTGTGCAGGCATATCCCAGAGCCTCCATTTTCTACCTAATTACTTTAAAAAATGCATTATTCCTGTGTGTACTAACTAGGAACTGGGATGTTTTCCTATGACCATATATCAATGAAAACTTTCACATTGTCATCACTCCACGTTTGACCACAAGCCTTTTCTAAAGAAGTCCTACACGCATGTTTGTTTTGGTAGCGTTTACCAACAATGCACAACCTTTAGAATAATAAAACAAAATATTAAACCACAAAGCTATGCTGGACCACAAACAGCTTCCTGTATTTAGTCCACTTGAAACTGAGACTTGTGTTTGTAGGTGGACCTAGTACGCTTTCACTTTGCGCATTCACAATACCCCCAAATGAAGCTGACTTTCCGAGCAGATGGACCCTGATTCGGATCAAAAAGGCTGGTGTGCCCTTCTTATCCAAACTGCAGAGTACCTTGATGACTCTTTGAGCCCTAAGCGTGCGTTCACACTCGGGCTGTTTGGTCCACTTTAAATGGACCTTTGTCCATTTTCACAGATAGTCTGCTTCATTTGGTGCAGTCTGAACACCAACAGTACTCTAGTGCACACCTAAGAAACGAATTCTGGTCCACCTGAAAGCCGGGAGTCTCAGTTCACTTGCAAAGGGACTATCGGGCTATCCAGTATAGACAACCAGTTTAGGGTGGCAGTGGCTCAGGTGGTAGTGCAGGCCGGTCAATGATTGAAGGATCGGTGGTTCGATCCCCCAGCCATCTGTCGTTGTGTCCTTGGGCAAGACACTTAACCCTTCTTGCCTCCAGTGGGGGCACCACTGGTTTATGAATGTGAATGTTCCGGTGGTGGTCAGAGGGGCCGTAGGCGTGAAATGGCTGACATGCTTCTGTCAGTCTGCCCCAGGGCAGCTGTGGCTACATACGTAGCTTACCAAGTATGAATCAGCAGTGAATAATGGACCTACTGTGAACGCTTTGAGTGCCCTGCAAGAAAAAGTGTGATATAAATCCAATCCATTATTTATTATTATTATCCAGCGCACCTAATGGAAGTGACGTTTACCGACCACAATGAATAATCAAGAAGAAGAAATAGAAGGAAGTGGTAGATTATCATTTGGGTAGGAGGGAAAACAAAGCAAACAGCATGTGTTTGAAGAAGCTGAGGTCAAAACAACAACAAAAACCAACTGGACCATTTGTAGACAGAGATGGAGTAGCCTCATAATAAGAAGCAGAAAGATTTCCAATTTGATCACAGAGTTCGGTTTTCTTCTTCCTGCTTCTTCATCATTGATCAGTGGTTGTATTGGCAAACATTGCCCCCGAGCGAGTGGTTATTTTAACTATGGTGGTTTGAACAGACGGTTTGATTTACTTTGGTTACTGCAGTTTGAACGCAAACCGAAGCAAAGAAAGGTGTGAAATTTTTCAGAAATACCCGCTCAATCGGATAGAGTCCCCAGACTATCCTGGTGTGAATGCACCCTTAAAGAACATTTGGAGGATCAAGGAATGGTCTGTGGTCAGAAACCTTTGACAGATTTTATTGCGTTGAGTGGCCCTTAACAGTTGCTTGTCAACCTGCAGGGAAACAGCTGCTTCTGGTGCACCAACAAACACATCATCAGCAAATATTGCAAATGTTTTTCTTCATTTCTTGTTGATAAACATGGAGTCTCCAAGATGAGGTTGGACCTTTACAAGCTCTTGTAGCTGCTTGAAATTCATCCACCATGGTAGAGTTTTGGCATTTTTCTCACCACAGGCAGGAGCTCATTCACCAAACATAGACATGTTCCACCTTTATGGTTCAAAATGTCACATGGCAGCAATGAAATATGGGCAACATGCTTTGGTGAAGTCTACATGGATGCAGACTTTACTGAAGTGTGGATTGTGGGCGCAAAAAGGGGGCGTGACGGACTTCTGCCCTGGAGCAGCCCTGGAGAATTGGGACAAACTGTGCACTTCAACCCCTCAACGGGAGTGCGCATTTTAGGGGCGCGAGGGTGGAAGCGCGGGTATTGGGACAGGGCCTAAAAAGGTTGCTAGTTTGATTCCAGGCTGGGGAGGGGGTTCGAACAATTCCAACAGCGGCCTTCCTGTGTGGAGTTTACATGTTCTCCCCGTGTTTGCGTGGGTTCTCTCCGGGTACTCCAGCTTCCTCCCACCTTAGGTTAATTGGTCACTCTAAATTGCCCTTAGATATGAATGTGAGTGTGAATGGTTGTCTGTTTCTCTGTGTTGGTCCTGCGACAGACTGGCGACCTGTCCAGGGCGTACCCTGCCTCTCGCCTGATAATAGCTGGGATAGGCTCCAGCAACCCCTGCAACCCTGAACTGGATAAGCGGTACAGAAATGACTGAATTTGTCATTTCTGGTTATTTTTCTCATAGACTGGGATAATAGTCACTAATATTTGTTGTTTCACTTAAAAAAGCCCAGTTCTTTAATTCACATTTCTTCAGATCGGGTAAAACTTCACTTATTTTACTATTATTTTCTTTTTACAGATTTGAATGTAAAAGCCAGCAAAAGTCCCTGTGACCCAGCGGTATGAGTTGATGGTGAGAATAGTCAGAGGTGGGACGCTTACATAGTTTCTGAATTAGTTCTATAGTATTTTTCTGCTAGCTGACTGATCAGTTAATCAGATAACTAACCACCAGTGAGGAGTCTGATACCAGAAAACCATGACCCTCACATCCAACCTACTACAGACTGTAGCGATCACACACTCATACACATGCACATATTTAGACATGAGAGCTGAACCACGAAGTGTTTTCGTCTGCTGCAGCAACAATGGATGGGTTTACAGTTGCCGTCTAACTGAAGACACGCTTAAGTGCTCACTTAACCGTATCACTCAACCCAACTATTACAGTGTCATGGCCGCCCTGCCACAGTCTGACTTATGAGTTGTGACATGTAATTTTCCTCTGTGTGTATGCTGTGTGTGTGTGTGTGTGTGTGTGCCCATGGTTGCAACTGCTGATCATAAAATGTAATCCCTGCTGCTCAAACCCTCCACGCAGTGTTCACAGCAGAACAGAAGATAAAGTGGAAATATAAACGTTGCTCCGATTTTCCTCAACTCTAAACTAACAGCTGATGCTAACCCTCATGTTCTAATACAGGAAGTGGATTTCAGAGCATACAGAGTTTTTGCCTTTCATCCTGCCTCCAGGATGGTATGAGATGGTTTCGGCTGTCTTAAAGACAGAGGTATCATTAATTATCCAGCTTTTGGTGATCAAAAAATACAACGGGTACCATGGTTTCTGCACAGTGGAGAAGTAGGGCCAAATATTGGGATTGAGCTGGAACTGTTGTGCCTAAACTTCACCAGACAATGGACAAAACAACAAAGCAAGCAGCAAGTGAAAATGAAAAACAAAAAAAGCTTGAGGACTTCATTATTTGATGGCTTAACTGGTGAGTCAGACCCAGATATCATGAGAGGATTCTCCATCAAACCAATTCCAAAGCTGATTTTGGAGCCAGCAATCTTCAAATCATTTCTTTCTATATGGAATACCAAAACTCTAACTTCAGGGAACTGGTGCTGCACTGGAACCAGGGCAAGAGATGAACTATACTGATCAGTCATCAATGTTTAAGTTAGACTTTTTTCAGGAAAAAGTCATCTGTATCTTCAGGGGAATTGAATAGATTTATTCATACGTGTTTCTTCAAATAATGTTTTTTGAGGGGTTTTTTTTAATGAAAAAAAAACATTTTCTTTCAATATTTTCTTTTCTGATAAGAAGTGATGTAACTTGATCCAAACACATTTGAAATTGTTGACTTTAAATTTATGTTTTGCAGATTTTTATTTTTTTTTTCACAACTCTACTACTATTACTGGTAAAAGAAGAGTTCTGTCTCCCCAACATTTTGGAATATTTGAACTAAAGCTCAAGATGGATTAAAGTCTGATGAAAAATACAACTATGTTATAGATATTCATCCCAACTACTCATTAAATTGACAATCAAATGCAGATCTGCAGATTGTGACCAGCCTCATTCTTTTTTCAGGCAGTAACTAGTAAAGAACAACATCCAGGTTGATGGGAAATATACAGAAAGTACCATGACACAGAACTTAAATGATTTGATTCATTTATCACCTACCGAACTGGACAGAAAGTTTTCATTTATTTCTGACAAAATTAATTTTAATCTGCAGGTTGGTGGATTTTGAGTTAGAGCTCTAAACCGGACCAGCTGAATCCTAATGTTTAAAAATCCAGATCTGGTATCAAGTTTAATCTGACTAAAAAAACAGAGCAGCAACATGGATGTGACGTAGTTCATGAATATGAGGTCAGAGTTCCGCTTCAGTTCCTGCCAGTTCATATTTTATATCACCAGTCAGGTCTGATGGAGCTGTGTTCATGATTACTGATCAATCACAATCAAAAATTTCATATATTAAAGGTGTTATAGAGGGTGTTTCTTTCAACAGTTTTTCCAAATTTCGATTAAATTGGGTTTACTACCCCATAATCAATTAAAAGCTTTAAATATATAAATGTCATTATACATCAGCTGTAAAAGTAATGGGGCTTAAAAAAAGATCCACCAATCATGTCTGCATTCATCGCATTTTATTTGTCTATTGGCCCATTAATCTCTCTTACTACCATAGTAAGAGTGATTGACGGTCAATTCAATGGGTAATAGACAAAACTGATCAATGAGAGTGATTAATTAGTTAGAGTAATACAACATGCCAGAAGCGGCGCGCACTCATCTGATGCTTACAGTAGGTAGCTAACAATCATGCTAGCATTTAACGACATTCAGGCAATGACATCTGTTTTACTTGTGAGATGATGAAACACATATCTGTTGTTTCCATGGAGATCAACTTTTTCCTTTCTTTATAGTCAAGATTATTCTGGAGGGAGGATTAAAAATGTTAGAAATGTTTAAAGTGATGTAATGATGTTTTGATGAAAACCAAACCAACCATTAGCTTGAATTAACGTAGCACTAGCTCCACCACCACACCTGAACCAGGACTGGGACCACATTGGTGGGAAAGGGGTAATAATGGGTAATGTGATTGAGTTGTTTTTAATCTAGGAAATGTTTAGATGTGTAGATGTGGAGTTTAAACGAAGGGGGAATCTGTTCATCATGTCCTTCCAGCAGCAGCTCAGGAGGAGGAGCAGCCATTTTGTAACCTGCATGGTCGGTGGTTTTATTCATTTGTCTCAAAGAGTCCTTAGAAAGAAAATGAGCCACTGACGTGATAACTGGTGTGTGGGACAGATATCTGGAGTGTTGTGTGGATGAGGAATTGAATCGTGTCACAGTTCTAGCACAGGTGAACAGGTGGGTTTGACGGTCCTCATCTGGGTGGGCAGAAACCCCTGAGGTGATGACCATTAGAGTTTGGTTTTTCGTCGCACATCTGTAACTCATGTTTTCTCAAAAACCTCATGCACTTCCAGACCAGAATGTTGCATTTTTTTTAAATTAGAAAACGGAATCTGTGGCAGGCAATGTTGAAATTTTGTTTCCTTGTAGCTGCGAAATGAATGGTCCTTGAAGGCATCTCATGATGGAAGTCCTTCACTTTGATGACAGATACTGTACAAGTGGAAAAAAAAAAACTATCCCACTGTGAACCCTTCCTGACACCAGAACGAAATGTGAGTGAAGATTCGTGTGAGACACTGAGAAGCTCAATTTTCTGCCCTAAAAAGACTCCATCGAAGCTCAGAACGAGAACGGCACGTATTTATAGATCTGTCATGTGCTGGTGATGTGTTTGTGTACTGATTTCCCTTTGTGTAGACCACAGGCTGACTCGTCATGTGCTCCAGAAAGCATATTACTAAAAGATAAGGAGTGAGAAAAAGGGACATGTTGGACTAAAAACATTTCAAGTGAGGCAGTGAAGTTGTCACGAGAGGAAGTAAATTAAATATAACATTTAGAAGCGGCAGAATGAGCTGGAATAATGGGCTAAGAGGAAGAGAAGAAGTGTGTGACGTGTCTGCAGTTGTTTAAAAATAAATGGTGTCCAGCTACTTGGTCGAAGTACCCACTGAAAGCTAGTGTAGCTTTTCAATGGACCAGCCATGAACGCAACATACAGAGGTGATATGGTGATTTATTTAAAATCACCATGGGCATAGAGAGGGCACACAGAGGTGAATGCAACAAAGCAAGACGATAATACAGAACAATCACAACTCCCCAAAAATTTGGGATGCCATGTGAAATGTAAATAATAACAGAATTAATCTTTTAATCACATACTTTAATCCTAACAGAACATAAACAGCATATCAGATGTTAGGGGTGGGACAAAGAAAACAAAAAAAGCATATATTGGGATTTTTTTGTTTTTTATTATTTTTTAATATATATTTTTGTTTTTATTTGTATTTTCCCCCCAAATATAAATGTTAAATTTTAGTCTACATTTTTTATGAGCCGGGTGTGAAAAAGTTAAAGCTTTTCTCCATCAGTGAGTAAAATGTTTTTCTTTGATTATCTATTTATATCTGTTTCCAGAAAACACAATAGAAGGAAAATTTCAGATAACTTGGCCTAGTCGGCTGCAACGTCACAGTCCCGGATGGGAATCTTACATAGTGCTGTTTCTGAGCCAGGGACGCCTCTGGGCAGTGACGACTCGAAAATGCGCAAAATGAAAGTTGGTGTGCCATCAAAACGAGTCAGAACGCAGATTTTTAAGGTCTAAAAGTTACGTTGTGTGTCTTTAATGAAGTCTTGTAAAGTCACAGACTTTACAAGAGGCCAACCAGGGCCCAGTTGTTCAAAACTGGGTTATTTTTTAACCAGCCGTTAAATACATTTAGCCGACCGTTAACTTTAACAGTCCGGTTATGTTGTTGTTCAAAACTCAGTTAACTTTAACCGTGTGTTATCTTAACGTTAAAGTTAACACACCTAAGGACCGCCGCTAAAGTCTTAACGGCAAGTTAAGTTAACGGTGGGGTTATATCTCATTATGCCGTTTGTTGCTAACGCTGCGTTCATGATGCCGGTTCAGAGAAGGAAGGACGGCGGTTATTGTGGCTTTGATGTTGACATCGGGGATTATTCTAACGAGGAGCTGCGCACCACTTCGGGAAAGAATGCATATATGTAATCCTTTGCGAGTCGATTTGGAGCGTGCAACGAACTGTGGACACGACGGACTCACTATTTAGAATGACATTTTCTTCGTCAGCAGAGAAATTTCTGCCTCTTTTTCCTTGAAGTGAAAGGGATCGTTTGCTTATCAATACTTTCTGTGTCCCGTGTGTTCTGTTACTGAGGGTTTGCTGTGCTGTGAGGCCGGATGAGCTGGGGGGGGGGGGGGGGGGGGGGCGCAGGAGTGTGAAGAGAACGGGGAAGGATGGAGAGACTGGGGGATGAGGAAGAGTGTGTTGTGGCTAACAGCAGCTCTGTTCACGGTGGGAAAATAAAGTGAGAGTCGGCCCCCCGTGTCTTCCTCACAGCAATAAGGAGACACAGTTGTACAACATTACTTTTTGCAATACCAGAAGTAAACAAAATGGGGAATTGTGGGATACATTGGTGCTAACCAGTGGTGCTAACCCTATGGTTAACTTTGACGGTGCTGTTAGCTGACGGCATGACTAACCATGCTTTGAACAACGCATATATAACAGTCGGTTAGCTAACGGCAGGTTAAGGATTTAACGGACCGTTAGGGGTTAACCAGTGGTTAAAATAACCGAGAATTGAACAACCGGGCCCAGCTGTCTATCATGAGTGTACACATACAGTATGTAAATTCTGATCCATTTTGTCACAGACTCTCTCAGCTCTTATTCTTTTAGTGCTCTCTGTCTAATGTAAGGTTTCATTCACCTCATTGTTTCTGCCTCCATTCCTCTGCTGAATTGGAACTCTTCTGTGTTCAGTATCATTAACTGACCAATTCAGAGATGCTGCCCTAAACCAACTCATACAAGTCAGCAGTTTGGGCCGGAAATTACGATCACAGCCGCGGTTTGTTGGCTTGAGGTAATGTGCATTGATTTCCTTAAGAAACTGCAACTATAACGCAGCCCTTTGACTCAGAGCTGGATCTGACAATACACTCACATTAAGTCATTTGGCATAAGCCTTTATCCAAGAAGACTTACAGATGAGAACACATTCAAGCTTCAGTGCAGTAAGAAAGCCCGGAGGGCCAAATCAATATCAATATATCTATGTTCAATGGTCACTTTATCATTGTCATCTCGCTAGTACCAGGTTTGACCCCTTTTTCATGTTTCTTTTGGAGAGATTTTGCTCCATATTGACATGATAGCATCACATAGTTACTGCAAATTTGTTGGCTGCACATCCATGATGAGAATCTCCTGTCCCACCACATCCCAAAGCTGGTCTGTTGGACTGAGATCTGGTGACTGTTGAAGTCATTGGAGGACAGTGACTGTCACGGAAATTCTAGTAGATCAGTAGTTTCTGATTTATAAATCCCAACAACCATGTCACAATCATAGCCATTTAAAGACCCACAATGCAACTTTTAGACCTTAAAATGATGCGTTTCTGGCTCGTTTGATGGCACACCAACATTGATTATGCGCATTTTCAAGCCATCACTGCCCCGTGGCGTCCCGAGGCTCAGAAACTGCACTATGTAACTGTTGGATCCAGGGACGAGGCCATGACGTTACAGCCGACTATTGGTTGTGCACCACGTCACTTACTAGCAAATGGATATGAAATCAGATATGAATACAGCGGTTGTTTTGAACACGCATCATGTCGGATTCAGCAAAGAAACGCAAGGAAACATTAGCGGAGGAAGAGAGGAAAAGAAAGACAGGAAGGGACAGAACAAGAGTCAAGATAAGACCGTCTTTTACTGGAGTGAGCTCACAGTACAGGTACGATGCCAGATGGATGCTAGTTTAGCCGCCGATAGAGGCGCGTCACTGAGAAAACTGCTAAAAGTTCCGTTGTGGGTCTTTAAATCCCCTTTCTTCCTCATTCTGATGCTCAGTTTGAGCTTCATCAAGTCATCTTGATGATGTCTACCTGACTAAATGTATTGAGTTGCTGTCATGTGATTGGCTGATTAGATATTCTTGCTAACAAGCAGTTGAACAGGTGGAGCTCAAAAAAATGGGTGGTGAGAAAAGACTGTTAAAAAAAGTGGATGTAGTATCCAGTCATGTCTGAAGAGGAAAGTGAAGCCAGTTGGGCATTTCCCACCATTGTCATCTTGCTATGTCACTTGTGTCGTCACTCCCGAAAAATACTAAAATGGGCAAAGACAGAGCCGCTCCGAGCTGTGGGGCAAATGATTGCCAATGCTAACCGAGGTAACCCGAAGTGAACAGGAACCAACGAAGATAGGCAGTTTAAAGGTACAGATGCGGGCATGAAAAAGTTCTGCCTTTTTCTGCCAGAAGTGGTGCAGTAATAGTGCACTATTACTGCACTATCACTGGCTGAACGATTTGTCCCGCGAATACGTCATCACGAATCAACCTTGTTCCGGGCGTTCATTTTGCTCTGAAATAGTTTCCCCTGGGCACACAGGCGTTTCTCTGTGTGACTGAGTTAGCAGACAAGTCGCTGGTAAGTGGCTGGCAGTCGGCAGAAAGGGGAACTTTTTCATGCCAGTATCTGTAAGACATGCTAAGACTTGCTGTTAACCAGCTAAAAACTGCAGTTGTGCAACTCTGTTACAGGCTGAGACCCTCCTGGGAGCTAGCAGGGAGCTAACTATTAGCCTCCATGGGTAAAACCAGCACCTGGTGTGCCTGCCTGTCAAAAAAAGGACACCCCGCCAAAAATGTGTTATTTCAAGATTAAATAACATCTAAATGGATGAGTTATAAACAATTTCACCCCCTCTCAGTTGACATGAAGGTAAACTTGACCTATTAAACCTAAAATGATTCTTTGAGCCAGGCATGTTTATTTCTTCTGTAAACATGTTTATTTCTGCTGTGAAGTTGGCCTTTTTAACATGGGAGTCTATGGGGATTTACTCTGTTTTGGAACCAGCCCCTAGTGGATGAAGAAAGAATTACGATTTTTGGGCAACCAGGAAGTAGCTTCACTGTTCTCCAGCAGAGTTTGCCCTTTGGTGTTGAGTATAAATGACAAAGCACGTAATGGGCATTCAGATTTTTCTGCTTGTTCCTGCCCTGATTCTGTTTTAGAGCTCGCTTCAGGGCCACTTTGAATAATCCATGACATACAGATAAAGTAGTAACTTAGAGGTGAAGTTCAACCCTTCAGGTGTACAATAGAAGTGATTCCAACTTTATCAAAAGTCAAACGGAGAGCACCATTATTTATTCTGATGGAGTAAGGGTTTAATGACATTATGGTGTGTTCAGCCTGTAAGCTATCATTGCTGTCCTACTAAATGATCCAAACATTTAATGTAATTCTTATCAGACATGAGCTGCAAACTCAATTAGTGTGGGAACGTATTTAGGTGACACCCTAATACCTTTCTCATTTAGCAACAATACCATTGTTAATTTGTTTGCTGGGGGCCCGGCATGTTTTCTGAATCCATTCTCGGTGTCAGCAGCACAAGTGGTTCTTTTATTTAAGCATTTTACAAGGATTGTTCCCATTTTCTGCTTCATTAACACTAAAAGTGGCATTTAAATATAATTATTACTGTCAATTCCCAGGAAGGCCCATGACAGAGCATTGCTTTTCTTTAGTGCATTGATAACCTTAAACTGTTTTAGTTTTCTTTGACCAGGAGAGGTGTCATACTCTAGAATAATCTGCCTTTTCTGTGACATCAGTCAGCCAATCCACTGTTTTCCAGCTCAGTGACTGTTTTGGGGTAAACAGATGGGTTCAATGTTTAAGCCAGGTCTGCTAGTTAGAAATGTCAGAATGCACACACACAACGCACACACGCGCACACCCACACACACACACACACACACACACACACACACAAAGGCTATTAAAAATTCTCCTGAAATGAATGGTGGTATTCAGATCTTTTTGTCTTAGTGTTTACAGACCCAGACAAAAAGACATGTCTACCAGTCCAGTTTCTTCCAGTGAGTTGGGTGCTGAGCATCTTCTTTCCTTAATTTGTCATTTAGTTACTATTCTTCCCTTTTCATCATATAGTAATGACATACTATTTATGGATTCTTTTTACAACATACACAACAGTAGTAACGGTGTCCTTTATGAGGAAATAGGGGATTATCACGCTTCCGTGTTCCGGTTTCCGGAACTTGAAACATCTCTTCCGGGCCAGTTCAACAGTAGCTGAATCCAATGTCACTGCTCTGTTTCAGTTCATAAACTGAATAAACGCCAACCATTCTTAAATTTTCATGGATTCCCGACTGAAGTGATACTCAGGAAGAAGTGGATCAAAACGATTCGCCGGAGTGAAAGGCCCAACTTGATAATAAACAACGTAGCACATTTGTTTGTAGCCGGCACTTCAATGATGCTAACAGCTGGCGTTAGCAGGCTAGCGTTAGCTGACGTGCCTGTGCGTCTTAAAACACACAAGCATCTGAAAATCGGGTCTGTACCCTCCTGTTTCCAGTGGAACAACTGGGGACTGCCAAGAAAGGAGACGCTTTCAGATGCTTGTGTGTTTTCAGCCGCACAAAGTTAGGCACGTCATCAAACGCGAGCTGCCTAATGCTAGCCTGCTAACACCAACTGTGTAGTCTGCCGGCTACAAACAAACATGCTACATTATTTTATTATAAAGTATGGTCCTTCACCGCGGCGAATTGATCTTTGATCCACTTCTTCCTTAGTATCAGAGGAAACGCCTAGATTCCGGAAAGTTCCGGAAAGCGTGATAATCCCCTACTTGTGAAATTTAGTTAGATTATATTTGGGTATATGAACTCGTGTTTTTAAATAAGCAAACAAAAAATTGATGTTTTTATTGTGTAAGACACTTCATGCTGCTTTTGATGTGAAATTTTTTTTAAATAAAATTGATTTTGATTTAATCTAGTAAAGGTGATAGCTACAAGTTTAATTTCGCCCCACCAGTAGGTGGCACACTAATACTTGCTTACTCAAGTAGCATAGCAACGTTACAGAACTGGATAACTGTTAATTAGCATGAACTAATGTTTAACTTACATGTGTAGGATGAAAATTGCAACCTCCACTGGGCTTTTGAGTTCCTTTGCTTGAATTTGAGGAGTAAGGCAACAAGAATGCTATTTCTACACGCTAGCAACTCTGCAGCTAATGCTAATGGTGAAGAATGCTGACGTTGGCATGGTAATTAGATATAGATATTTATTTTGTAGGACCCAACAAAATTGATAAAACAATTATTCATATGTTTTAAAAAAATGGGGGGTAAAATTGATACCTCTAGATGTTCTGTGGATGTATGTTCTTTTTTTCTTAATTATTGTTTTGAGAAATGAGTTGTAGCTATCACCTTTAAGTTATTTCACTCAGGGGATTGATAAAGTATTCTTCATTCATTTACAAACTTGGAAGTATGTTGTAACAGACACAGGACCAAAGCTGAGAGCTCACACTGCTACACACCAAACTGGAGGAGAAAAACTTTCTGTCTGTTTTTTCTTTTAGTGATATTTAAAAGGAAATGAGAATTTCAGAGGAATTCATCTGTCTGAGAAGAAGTCATCTGATTCATAACTAACAGTATCTGATTTGTTCATTTTGATCTGATAAAATGTTACATATAGTACTTGTAAAGCATTTTAACTCATTTCTTTCCTTTAAGCAGATTTATAAAACTGCTGATGAAAAAGGAAATGTGGAGGCAGCTGTGTTATTTTCGTCTTTTACTGGAAATTAATGAAGGTTTATTTAAAATGTACCTTTTTAGAGGTTCATCAAGTGTACTCTTGGGAGTCTGGCAGACAGAACTAAAGATAAGATTAAATTTAGATGCTGTATCTTCAAACTTTACAGAAGTAAAGAGTTTGTCTCTCCGTCAGCAGACTGCTGCTCTGCCTCTTCACCACTTTCTCTTCTCATCTTTCCCTGAAAACTCACATCATTTGCAGCTGCTCTGCTGCTGCGTCCTGATTTTCAGCCTCTTCTCATTCCTTCATTCACTCTCCACAAAGCACGAGGCGGTTTGTAAAGAGCAGTTCTTAGACTCAGAGTGAAGATAGCTGTGGATTAAGAACTTGACTGAATAAGTCTGAGCACTGGAGTACATTTCAAACTCACTACAAAGCTGCAACAAAGCCGATAATTTCCACTTTAAAGCTCACAACTGACTGCGTAACTGTTTATTTGACAAGTTTGTAAATTGATTCAAAGAGGACGGTGGTGTGTGATGACAGTAGGTCCAGAGGCTCCATCACTGTGTGATTAAACATGTTTTTCTTTGCATTTATTATTATTTTACCTTAGATTAATTTCTGCTTTCTATCCATTTTAAGTGATTCGCAGTATTCTCTTACAGCCATTTGCCAGGGAGACAGTGTCATGCAATGCAAAGCCAAGAGAAAATAAGCCAGAAAATACAGGCTAAGAAACCAAAACATAACACTCAAAGACAGAAACTAAAGAAAAGATGTAAAACTGAGGCAAAACTGGTGAACGTGACATCATTTTCATCCAGTATAAATCCCTGCAGACTCACACTAACAGCTTCCAAATGGTTGCATTGATCATTTTCTTTCAATACATTTATTTAATTTATAGATTTGTAGTTAAAAGAGCAAAATCAGCTTCTTAATCAATAAATCTCCACAGTTCTGCAGCCGCCGCGAAATCAGCTTCGGTTTGTTTTTAAATCCCATAAAACCAGGAAGTGGATGGTGTAATATCATGTAGTTTAACAGGAATCAGCTTTAATCCACAAAAAGAAAAAAAAATGTCTGTGAGTGTGTGTGTGCGTGCGCATGTGTGAGTGTGTTAAGGGCATGATCCTGACAGTGTGTCTAACACTGGTCAGAGCCAGACGAAGGCCGCCCGTCCCCCAAGACCTCATTACAGCTCTGAGGAGAGACGCACACTCATGCTTAAACTTCGACATCTGGAAAAGGGCAGAGGGTGCGCACGCACACACACACACACACACAGAGGTCTCTAACTGTGGAGCAACCAACTACAAAAACACAAGTCAAATGTCTTAAAAAGGGCATCAGTGGGCAGGGAGTTCATCCACACACACACACACACCCCCACACACACACCGAGCGGTGGATCAGCAGCATAGCAGAAATACAACAGAGTCTTTGAATTCCAGTTTACTTCGCTGGTTCCTGCCGTCTCCCAGTCTCGTCCTGCAGTTGTCAGAGTGTTAAACAGCTGACTGTTGTCTCTAACATCACACACACACACATTCATCCCTGCAGTTTGTGTGAGAACATCATAAACAAAACGCTGCCTGCACTTCAGGCGTTGTGCAGACCTGGAGGCAGCTTGTTTGTGTTTATTAGCTGCTGTAGCGTGAAGAGCAGCAGAGGAAGCTGCAGTGGGAAATTCTGATTTCTTCCGTGTGGGTCCAAGTTGGACTGAAGACAGAGGAGAAGGAAGGTTTTGGTCTTTATCTGTACACACAACCTCTACTGATTGTGTTTATCCCACAACTGAGATGTTTTCATCTTTATTATTAGCTCGGTTCTCTGGAACCAAACCAGAAATGAACGCATTTCTGATGCGCAGAAATGTGTTCATTTTGGGTCATTTCAGATATGAAAACTGTTATTCCTTACAGAAAAACCATAAACCATGTGTTAAAGTACGTTGTAAAAGAGGTCTGTCCACAAACTCATGCAAAGTAACAATCAGAAATGAGTTACTGTAGAAACATGGAAATGGGAATCATTTGATTATTTGTTTCCATTTATTTTGTTTTACAACCAAAATGTATTATTAGAGTCTGATGTGAAAAATGCAGAGATCCAAAATAGGGCTGTCCCGATACGATACCAGTATTGGATATTGGGCCGATATTGGTTAAAAAATGTGGATCGGATCAGATTAGAGTGCAACAAGATTTGCCAATTCAGGCACACGATCCAGGAAATCCATTCCAGCTTTTCTTTCAAGTACTTCTTCCTGATGGGTCTCAATTTATTTGAAATTATTGTATATATTATGTTTGTAAGGTTTAAAAATCATCATACCTCCTGGTAAATGATAAACAGGTCAGTTTTTGCTCATGCTTGCTGTTATGAATTTATGTCAATCCTTGGTGTAAACCAAGGATAAAATTAGCTATCAGATCAATTTGCATAATCTTTGGCCCAAACTACAGTTAAGTATCTATAACAGGCATCGGCTGATACTTGACCCATGTTATTGGTATTGGTATCAGAAGTGAAAAAGTGGGATAGCCCTAATTCAAAAGGTGTGTTGTGTAACTATGGTGGTTTTTACGGATTCCACTACTGAAGGCATTAAAGCATATTTTACTAGAGTGTCCCGATCAGGTTTTTTTGCCTCCAAGTCAAAGTACAAGTCATTTGATTTTGATATCTGCCGATTCCGATTCTTGATCTGATACTTCTATAATCTGACTGGTCTGACTGGTCATAGGTTACGTCTACGTCTTATGACCTAAATCTGGGTCAGCAGCAGTTTGAGGTGGATGGCGGGCCAACTGTCACATCAGAGTCTCCACATATATCTACTCACAGCCAGAATGCAGTTTGAGGTTTTTGGCTACTTTAAGTTTGGTTGTCTGAAGTTACTGCTGACTCCTTATGGTGTAAATCACGAGTGTTTTCCCCCTCTGTAACCCTAAAGGTTATCCTTCCTGTTGCTCTCATATGTTGAAATTGTAACTTTGATGAATTTGGTATCAACACAGTTTTTGTAGCTTTAATGTAGCTTTTTTTTTTGTTTTTAAGCATAAAAATATAAAAACATCATGATTTCATTCAACTGTTCAGAAACATTTAAAAGAACAGAAAGGTAATAAATAGATGAAGGAAATAAACATTGCACATTGTTGGAATGCCTGAGCTCCCTGCCCACTCAGCTGAACCCTTCATCCTTCACGCCACGGTGCTCACAGTCCAGTCGCGCTCACAAATTCACACCCTCACACACACTCGGTCGGATTGCCACAGCTGTGCACGCCCACTTCCACCGCCGCCTGCCTCGTGCGGCTGTGATCATTGCAGTGTTTGATGTGTGTGAAGTTAAAGCAGACCCATGATTTTCTTTCTTCAAGATAAATCAAAAGAGGTTGTGAGGGGTGCTAACCGGGCCGGCGGTCCTGCTGGATTCAGAGCACCGTGTTTCAGGGCTTATTGTCATCAGTAATCTCAGTGTTCTGGCAGCTGAAGTCATCAGAGAGAAGAAAGATCTAAATTTGAACTTATGTTGTTTAGATATAAATCACAGACAAGCAGTGTTTGTCCCTGTACGCACGGCTGTGGCTCAAGCAGAACTCAATGATCCAAGTTAATCTGAAAGGCTGCTGAGGCTGAATGTTTGAGCGGTGACAGTCCAACCAGATGGTGGCGACCTTTGGGAGTTGATGTTTACACTGTTTAACCTTTTTTTTCTTTTGGAAATAATTTTAGACAAGGATCAAATGAGTGTGAATCCACAAACAATGAAACAACACTCCGTTTTTTCAGCTAATTTTCTGCATTGGATCCAAAGGCTACACCTACATACAGGAGCCAGTTTAAAGGCCACACAATCAGGACCCAAGCAAACATGGAGAACATTCTAGATGACAACATTATAGGGTTGCAGCTATCATTTATTTTTGTAATTGACTAATCTAGCGATTCTTCTGACAATTATTCGAGAGACTAGATAAAAATATTGGACATTTTGCAAATATTTACATTTAATGGCCTGAACTGATTCAAAGAGCTAAGTTCTAGAAATTTAGAGTTGTAGAGTGCAGTGTTCCCTGAACACAGCACTGATGCCCATCCATGCTTCTCTACCAAAAAAGTTGTTGCTGCTACCACATTTGACTGGTTTACCGAAATGGATACGATTGGCCAAAAGACCTAAACATATATTCAAGTCTAACACTTGGACTACAAATTTATTTACAAGAAAGGATGATCTACTCCTGCCAAACCTACTCAAAGCAGTTTGAAAAAATTATTATGATGAAAAAAAATAACCCACTGAGACCCTCTTACTGACTGCCTTTAACCTGGTATCACTGGTATGTAATATTTGACTCAGTTCAGTGACTTCAAATCTGCAGGAGCCTTTTATTTTGAAATTTACCAGATGCTTTATACTACTCCCATACCGGATTTTCTGTCTGGTGCTTTCTGAACTGCTGAGGACCTGATGCGTTCTGGAAGCGCACTCCATCAAAAATAGACTCGACATCTCTTTTCAGAGGACGGCCAAGATGAAACACTTCTTGCACGCGTCATGGCGCCCAGTGCAAACTAAACCATTGATTAAAAAAGCCCTGTTAAGTTTCGGAGGCCGCGTCGTACATGGAATGCAGTGCAGACAGACCCGCTATGAATTGGCCTTTACTGACCAGACGCAGTACCATACTCATACCGACCATGGAGAGTTGCACAACTACACTGTGCTGTTTTTTTCCTCTCGGTTCAGTTTGTAGTGGTCCCACACTTAAACAGTTTTTTTTGTCATTTCTGCAGCAGTGGTCTTCCTTACCTTCTTTAATGTTTTTGTTTCTGTTGCTGGTTCTTCCACATTAGTTATGTTGCATAAAGCTAAATGTTATGTTTAAAGGATTTTTGGACACTAGTGGCCTTTGCATTGTGTTTGATTAACAGGAGGGGGGGGTCAGAGATAGTGGGGGATGACATGCAGCATAGGAACCCAGGCCTGGAATTGAACTTGGGCTGGCTGCGCTGAGGATCTGTAGTCTCTGACTATGGGATGGCTGCTCAACCAGTTGAGCTAACCACCGCCCCGAGTTAAATATTATGTTAGAACTACCCATCCGGGCAGAACATCACTTACATTGATGTTCCATCTGAGCGGAACGTCCCAGTATTCATTGTATATATAGTGAATGTAACGAATTCTCGAGGCAGCTCATTTGCCTCAAGTAATTTCAGAATTTGAATTACTCAAATTATCTGAGTAATTGTTTCAGCCCAGACATGATATCAACAATTAGCAGTGAGTGCAGCACCACATTACTCCCAGTATGACCCCCAGTCATAACAATGGGAGATGACAAGCTACTCACTGCATCAGACGGGGTTAAATATCTTCCTTCCAGTTCAAACATAATTATCCAATGAGAGGCTCTTATCTGTTTGCTTAGTTAAATCCAGGAAAAGACTACAAAGTGTATGATAAAATGTAGAGCTGTGATTTTAGTTTCTATCGCCTATGAATGTACAGACGTGTCAAGCTAATCCCCTCATTACACACCCCATATCCTGGCTTTGTGATCTCACTGTAAAAGGAAGACATCCTGATGTCATGTGGCATGCTTTGGCTAAATCACATACATACTCCCCGTCCACTTTCTCAGGTCCACCGCTAGTACAGGTTGAACCCTATTTTCCTTCAGAACTGCCTTAATTCTTGGTGTCATAGATTCTATAAGGTGTTGGAAACTTTCCTCAGATATTTTGCTCCATATTGACATGATACTATCACGCAGTTGCTGCACGTCCATGATGAGAATCTCCCGTTCCACCACATCCCATGACTAAATGCATTGATTTGCTGCCATCTGATTGGTTGATGAGATATCTGTGTGAACATGTGGTTGAGCAGGTGGATCTAATAATGTGGATGGGGAGTGTACAGTACAAAAACCCCATGGATTTACAGCTATGTTCACAGCTGGTTCTTCTTTTCAGATTGGGGGGGGCTTTGTGCTACAATGCAAACATAAGATTTGACCTCAGTACAATCAATGATCCTTAAATAATACAGTAGCTAACTGAGAGCTCAGACTACCTCACACCGATACTTCCATTTTCCTTGTCTGCAGCTTGACCACAGAATATTGGTTCTGATTCATCTTTCATGGACAATTTTATTGAGTTATTGAGCTCTGGTGAGCTGGTGCCATTGTTAGAGGCTGACTTTGAGGACTGATGTTTAGATGTGATTTTTTTTTTCTTTTTGTAATGCAGGTTCTCCCGTTGTTGATGTTGTGTCTCATAGCAAATGGGTAGAAACATTTCTTCTCCCAATTAAAGATAATGCCAGCAGAAGTTTAGATTTAAAGTCTGTATATAAACCTAGTACACAAAGAACATTAATATAACACGACACGACTTTATGATGGGAAAGAATAAAATGGAAAAAACTGTCTTCACACTTCTGTGGTTCAGTGAATGCATCATGGTGTGAAGATGTAGGTGGTGATGATGGAGGCTGGATACTTCTACTCTAAGCGGGTACTGAGATGAACAAGAACCCTGTAGATCTGAACAGGTCACTACAGAACTGATTTTCAGACTGAGACAATCCCATAATAAATGAGGGGGTCAAGCTTTGGGGGCTACTGTATTTCCCCCAAAACATTTTTTTTTTTTTTTGAGTTGCTGAGAAAAACATTTTTTTTAATTGTTGTTGAAATTGGGAGATATTTCCTGTCTATTTATTTATTTATTTACTTTTCTGTTATTTATTTAAGATTTTTAATTTCATTAAGCTACAGTATTTTTTGTTTTTTATGTACAGTCGTCCTCAAAATTATTCATACCCTCCAATTAAAGAAGGAAAAAAGTCAGCTTTCACTATTAAATAAAATAAGTAAATAAGTATTATGGGGCTCCGAAGCTAAAATTTTGTTGAGCAACACTTTGAGGCAATTACTGAAATCAGGTGTCTTCTCTAATGTTCAAAAAGACGTCTGCACCTGTTGACAGGTATTTTGGTCCACTGTTGATAGGAAAGGTGCTCTAATGTGTCTGGGACAGTTTTATTTGTTTGTTTGTTTTTTTTTTAAAATTATTAATTCAAACCACAATTCAAAAGCAATGCTTTCTTTCACTTAATTATAATTTTGTAAATTTTTATTTACTATTAGTTTCTTTGGTTTCCTGTTATTTGAATTACTACTATGAATTTAGCCTTTTCTTTAATTGGAGGGTACGAATAATTTTGAGGATGACTGTAGCTGTGTTTTCTCTGTCTTTTCAATGTTTCCACGGTGACATCAGACATTGACCAGCGTTTGTTTGTTGCCCTGCAGGACTTGTTCCAGGGATGCAGCTACATCATCAGATCTGAGCAGTCAGCTTGGTGAGTAAAATCTTAGATTTCAAGATGACGATCAAATCAAAAAAAGAAATGCACAACCATGAAGTTCTTCCCCAGTTCTCAGCTGCAGCTTTACCACACTGGATGCAGCAGGTGTGATGCAATTAAGGCACAAATGTGCCTGAAAACTTGTGTTATGTGCCTTCAATAAAATCCAGATAGACCTGAGATGGCTCCAGGGTGGAAGACCTTAGAGTCCAGTACCTGGAAATACACATAACAATATGCAATGTCTCTTTCAGTTTCTGGAGGCAGATCTGGAAACATAACCAGTGATGTGACCAAAGGGCTTGTTGGGCATCATAGTTGTGGAGAAGCGCCACTGTCATGTTTACTGAATAATGCTGCAATAAAGTTTCTGTGTGGATCTCTAGAAGGAGAGAAAAATCCATCAGTTCCCTTTGCAGAGCCTGTGGTGACAGTGCAGCTGCCTTGCTCCGTCTTTTTGACGACTGCTTATGAGATTGAGACACTTTTCCTGAAGGAACACTGAATATGGATTATGGAGGGAAGAAAGTTTCCTCATTGTTTGTCCTTTGCCCAGGGGGTTACTGGGCCTACCCCAGCTATTATCAGGCAAGAGGCAGGGTACACCCTGGACAGGTCACCAGTCTGTTACCAGGCCAACATGTAGACAGACAACCACACACACATTCACTCCAGGGACCATTTTGAGTTACCAGTTAACCTAACTTGCATGTCTTTGGATGCTGGGAGGAAGCCGAAGTACAGTTCTGGAGAGAACCCACACATACACGGGGAGAACATGCAAACTCCACACAAGAAGACCGCTGTTGAAACCGTTCGAACACCTCCCCAGCCGAGGTTTGAACTAACTAACTTTTTACTGAAACTGCAGTGCTAACCATCACACCACCCCACCCAAAGGGGTATAAAAGAACCGAAAAAAGGTACCGGTGTTGTGTCAAAATTGACCGCCATCGACAATCGCGAACATTGCGTCGGTACAGGAGGTAGTTCTGCTCTGTCTACTTCCGAAAAGGTGGGAAAAAAATAAGTGTACGTAGCAGTAGTGTGTCCAACCACTTAATAGTGGTCAAAGTAATTTAAACCTTTGACATTTAAGTGCTCTCTTCCTACTCTTCTTCTTCGAGTTTCATGAATGGGTAAACTCTGTAAACTGACTCTATACTGCCGCCATGATTTCTTGCAGTATTACTCTGTTTCGTCCAGAGCACTCTGGATTTATAAGCTCTCTCACAACAGACAGGCTGACGGATGAAACGACATCTAGATACGGATAAAAGCGTCCCTATCCATATTTACTGTAAGGTATGAACGGGGCTTAACACAGCCACTCCCGCTAGCAGGTTGAATTCTAATCTGAATTGATTCTAATCTAATCCAGTCACTTTTGACAGCTGATGAAAATCTGAAATGTTGGTTTTAAAGTGGAGAAACTGAACTAAAGAAATTGTTGAAACTCGTCCAACATGGTTGTTAAATATCACAGCACGTTTCACCAAAGCCCCTGTCAGACTTGTGCTGGAAAGCTGTAATAGAGCAGGCTTTTTCCGTTCTAACATTTATGTTCCGGTCTTTAGCCTTGGAGATGTAGCGGACATGTAACCAGCCGGTTCCAGTGTCCGAAAGTGCCCCGGACGCAATAAGTCCACGGGGAGTGTCATGTTTGAAAAGAGAGACCGGATGGACCTGACTGCTCATGTTCGGCAGTGCAAGTCTGAAAGCGGCTCAACTGAAATGAATGGATTCTGTTAAAAGTCACTGGACTTGTGAAGGTATTTCATCAATGAGGATCCAAACGCATCCTTTTAAATGTGTCGCTGTGGACGGGTTGCTTCAGCACCACAAGTGTTTGTAGTCTCCAACCAAACACACTGAAAGGCGAAGAGCTTCATTCCAGTTGTGGTTAGATTGTGGATTGTTGCATCTTTCATCACACGTTTTATATTAACTTGGCTGGAGTTGGTCGTTGAGGCTTCAACTGTACTTCAGTTTAGTCTTTTCTCGGTCTGTCTTTCTCCCCCTGAACTCCTCCTTTTCTTTCCGTCACTTTCCCCTCATCCATCCTCCTCCTTTAATCTCTGCAGCAGTCTTTCTTTTTTAGCTTTCTGTCCCATTCTACCTTTCATCTCTCCGATCTTCGCCTGCCTGTCCTTCTCTCCAATCTTTGGTTTCAAATCAACTCTCCTGTCAGGCTCCGTCTCTCCTCCGCTGCTCTTATTTCTCTCTGCTGAGATGCCAATTAGTGTGGAAAATACAAACCTCAAAAAGCCCCGTGTGTGTGTGCATATAAAGAAAAAGTGGGAGCAGAAATCAGATGGATTTGGGTCATCAGTGTGCAGAGCTCACTCAGCCACAGAAATTGTTCATTTTTTTTTCATCCTGGCTGAATTTTTAATGCTTTACTTTGTTTAGTAACTCCATCAGACACGTCTCTGAACACAGCTTGTGTTGATCTTTGCAGAAGTGCTTTCTGATCTCATAAACTCATCTGAATTGGACTGAATCGAGACATATTTTGGATTAAGTTCATTAGCAAGTTGGACAGATTTCCAATTATGAGAAGAAATGTAAGAAGAAAAGAAACGTCTGCTCCACTTTATGTTGTGTGCAGTGGAAGCTGACGGATGAGTTGGACATGTGGGATGGGATTAGTTTCTCAGAGGGCAGAGCAGCGGGCCACTTCGGGCTGATAAGCCACACATCCTAAATGAGACTTTTTCTTTTGGTAAAGCTGCGGTTTTCCCAGCTGCCAAGTTAAACGTATTCCTGACATTTTATCTGTCCGGTCCCTCCGCTCCGCTGCTCTAATTCTGAGATGGTGTGAGGTCGCCGGGTCAAGTGAAGCAGCCGTTGTGCTATATGAGCTCATTTCCTGCTGACATTGCCGCTGCATGACCGATGCGACCTGCTCAGACCGTAGGCTATCTGTGTGTGTGTGTGTGTGTGTTTCATGTATTTAGGGCCGTCACATCCTCTGTGTGTACCAGCAGGTGCATTTCCATCCATCTTTTTTTATTTATCTTCAGTCTGTGCAGAAAGAGATCCCCTGAGAGGAAATGCTGTAAATGATTTAAATATATATTACAAAAGTTTTCATACTCTGCAGGTGCAGAGAAATTGGTTTACTTTGGTGAAATAAACAATTAGATGCAAATAGAAAAAAAAATACATGTGGAATATGAAATGAAAAATGATTTTATTAATCCCTGAAGGGAATTTATAAATGAGTTGAATAACAATAATATTTGAAACAAATTGAAGAAATGTACACACTTTATCACTGTCAGGTCCACCATTAAACACAGATAACCAACCAATCACATAACAGCAACTCAGTACATTTGGTCATGTAGATATTCAGAAGATGACTTGCTGAGCATCAGAATGGGGGAAAAAAAGGGATTTATGGGAACTTGAATGTGGATGTTAAATCACCTTGAAGCAGATGGGCTACAGATGACCCACCAGGGGGCCACTCCTGTCAGCTAATGGTGCGTTCCAGTTGTCTAGGGATTCCGAGCAGACGCAAATTGGTGACGTCAGTACAGTACCAGAAATTTTGCATTCTATTTGCACCAACTCGAGAAAAAATGGAAATCTCCTAAACAGCCTATTTGTGAGCTAGAACAGCTAGAAAAATAACACAGACGTTATTACAATGTTACCATGACAACAACAGCTAATTTCTGTGTGTGTGTTTAATAAACAACACATAATCTGCGTTTTAAAGAAAAAAAGACCGCCGTGAGACCATAAAATTCGGTGCCATTTACACTTGAAAATTATGATCAGAAAATCTCTTATATATGGAACAATGTTCCTGGACGCCGCCATCTTTAAATCAACAATCTCAGGGTCCTCTGCAAATTAAGAGCTTGTATCTCGGAAAAACGAGTTCATCGCGTCACTTCCTCGGAAAATTACCTGGGAAAACCGAGTTCAGAGATAACTGGAACGCATGATAAGAGCGGGAAACTGAGGCTACAATCACAGACTCACCAAAACTGGACAATTGAAGCTGGAAAAATGCTGCTGGTCTGATGAGTCTCCATTTTCTTGGCCCACTTTGGATCCCTTACTGTAGTCCCAACATAACATGGTTTAACCATGTATTTCTGTTGACCATGTCCTTCCCCTTATGACCACAGTGTGTGGCATCTTCCAGCAGGATAATGCACCATGTCACAACTTTGTGATATGATGCCATTTCACAGATTTATGATTTTATTTGCATTACCTTTCATTGATCATGTGTATGTATGGAAGTGTACACTTGGTTTATTTTATTTGTTTATCTTATTTGTATAAGACAACGTTGAAATTCCTCGTCTGTAAAAATATGAGTTTCAGTGTGTGCAAAATGTATGTTTAGTTTTTGCCATATTTGTTCCTTTGTATGTTTTTAAAAAAATGATAAACAACTATATCTATTTAAACAAACAAACAAACAAACAAAAGAATGAAAAAAAGGGGGAAAGGAAAAAAGAACTAACAAAATTTAGTAAAATTAAATTAATTAAATTAATTTATTTAAATTGATTTAATTAAATGAATTTATAATGATAAAACTGAAAATTAGAAATATTTAAATAATACATCAATAAATACAGAAATGAGAGTGAATAAAAGCAAATAAATAAATTAAATATAGTTGTAGTTGATGTATGGAAATAAAATGAACATAAGCCAGGGCTGGTTTATTGCAAATTTGATATGTTTGTTTTATTGTTAATAAAAGGTAGGTAAATAAGATTTGTCATTGCTTTTGATTTTACTTACATTCTGAACATTAGTGGAATTTTTTGAGATTTTGGATTATCATTGGATTGTTTGTTTTTTGTTTATTTTGTTTATTTAATTTAATTTAATTTCTTTTTTTTTTGTTTTGTTTTGTTTGGGGGGGAAGGGGGGGGGAAGGGGGGGGGGGGGAGGGTTGAAAAACAAAAGGGGGGGAAAAAAAAAAAAAAAAAAAAAAAAAAAAAAAAATTAATCTGGAGCAGTTGAGCAGGTTTCCTTGATGGAATTGTTTCTGGATCCTCCATATTGCTCAATAAAACTTGATAGGAAACACACTTGTATTATGTTAAGCTTTTTATAATATATATATATACAATATTATACAAGTAGTATCTGTGTCAAGAAAACAAAACATCAACTCCAGATGATAGATAAGCATCATTTTTTTAAAGCCTAATGATGAATGGGTATGCAGCCAATCAGATTAATGGATCCTGTTATCAGCGGCTGTGTCAGGATCTCAGCTGGATAATAATGACTGCTCTGCTTTTGTGGAGCATCTGATTCAATAAAGAGTCCATTACTTCCTGCCTGTTAGTCCCAAAAGCCTCTGCTGCCCGCCTCTCTGGTTCTCCTCCATCACATCTGCTACTTTCTTCGTAATGTTGGCCTCTCACTCTTTTCTGCAAATTGAATTACTTTATTGCTGTGCATGCTAATTAAGAAACAGAACTTCTTTAGCATGAAGTGAATGGAGGCCCGTGTGATCTGCTTACAGAGATGAAAGAGTGTGTGTTGGGGTATTCATATTGTGTCTGGGTCTAGCTTTGGATCGTATGTGAAACCAAAGAGAAAAGGATTTATAAAAGGTTGAAATGCTGGAAAATAAAACTGGAACAGGGTCTGTAAGCAGGACCTACCCAGTAACAACGCCTCTAAGCCCAGTTTGAAGGTTAAAAGCATTAACTGTCAGACAATATTTACAAGTGTTTACAAAAATAAATAACTTCAGTTTAATTCAGTTTATTTGTACAGCAGTTCACAACAGTCATCTCAAAATGTATTTACAGCACTCAAACGTATACAGCCAGTTGTAGATCAGTTCAAACAAATGGTTCGTATTAATACCATTTATACTTGATTTGTTCATATAAACAATTTCATAAAATAATTAACCGATAGGAAACCATCAGACTTGCATTGGATCTTCTCTTTGATTCAGTCCTCCATCTTAAGCTGCAAAGGGACACAGTGGAGAGGAAAACCTCCATCGGGACCAGAACCAGGAAGGAAAACCTCCATCAGGACCAGAGTCAGAAAGGAAAACATCCATCTGAACCCGAACCAGGAGGGAAAACCTCCATCAGGACCAGAACCAGGAAGGAAAACCTCCATCTGAACCAGAACCAGGAAGGACAACCACCATCAGGACCAGAACCAGGAAGGAAAACCCCATCTGAACCAGTACCAGGAAGGAAAACCCCATGAACCAGAACCAGGAAGGAAAACCCCACAGCACAAGAACCAGGAGGGAAAACCTCCATTGAACCAGAACTGGGAGGGAAAACCCCCATAAGTACCAGAACCGGGAGGGAAAACTTCTATCTGAACCAGAACCAGGAGGGAAAACCTCCATCTGAACCAGAACCGGGACGGAAAACCTCCATAGCACCAGAACCAGGAAGGAAAACCTCCTTCTGAATAGAACCGGGAGGAGAATCCCCATCAGTACCAGAACCGGGAGGGAAAACCTATCTGAACCAGAACCAGGAGGGAAAACCTCCATCTGAACCAGAACCAGGAAAGAAAACCCCATCAGCACAAGAACCAGGAGGGAAAACCTCCATCTGAACCCGAACCAGGAGGGAAAACCTCCATCTGAACCCGAACCAGGAGGGAAAACCTCCATCTGAACCAGAACCAGGAGGGAAAACCTCCATAGGACCAGAACCAGGAAGGAAAACCTCCATAGGACCAGAACCAGGAGGGAAAACCTCCATCTGAACCCGAACCAGGAGGGAAAACCTCCATCTGAACCAGAACCAGGAGGGAAAACCTCCATCTGAACCAGAACCAGGAGGGAAAACCTCCATCAGGACCAGAACCAGGAAGGAAAACCTCCATCAAGACCAGAACCAGGAGGGAAAACCTCCATCAGGACCAGAACCAGGAAGGAAAACCTCCATCAGGACCAGAACCAGGAGGGAAAACCACCATCTGAACCCGAACCAGGAGGGGAAAACCTCCATCTGAACCCGAACCAGGAGGGAAAACCACCATCAGGACCAGAACCAGGAAGGAAAACCCCATTGAACCAGAACCAGGAAGGAAAACCACCAGGACAGAACCAGGAAGGAAAACCCCATGAACCAGAACCAGGAAGGAAAACCCCACTGAACCAGAACCAGGAAGGAAAACCCCAGCACCAGAACCAGGAGGGAAAAACCCATGAACCAGAACTGGGAGGGAAACCCCAAGTACCAGCCGGGAGGGAAAACTTCTACGAACCAGAACAGGAGGGAAAACCCCATTGAACCAGAACCAGGAAGGAAAACCCTTTCTGAATCAGAACCGTGAGGGAGAATCCCCACAGTACCAGAACCGGGAGGGAAAACCTCTATCTGAACCAGAACCAGGAGGGAAAACCTCCATCTGAACCAGAACCAGGAAGGAAAACCCCACAGCACAAGAACCAGGAGGGAAAACCCCATCTGAACCCGAACCAGGAGGGAAAACCTCCATCTGAACCCGAACCAGGAGGGAAAACCTCCATCTGAACCAGAACCAGGAGGGAAAACCCCATCAGGACCAGAACCAGGAAGGAAAACCTCCATCAGGACCAGAACCAGGAGGGAAAACCTCCATCTGAACCCGAACCAGGAGGGAAAACCTCCACGAACCAGAACCAGGAGGGAAAACCTCCATCTGAACCAGAACCAGGAGGGAAAACCTCCATCAGGACCAGAACCAGGAAGGAAAACCTCCATCAGGACCAGAACCAGGAGGGAAAACCTCCATCAGGACCAGAACCAGGAAGGAAAACCTCCATCAGGACCAGAACCAGGGGGAAAACCTCCATCAGGACCAGAACCAGGAAGGAAAACCTCCATCAGGACCAGAACCAGGAGGGAAAACCTCCATCAGGACCAGAACCAGGAAGGAAAACCTCCATCAGGACCAGAACCAGGAGGGAAAACCTCCATCAGGACCAGAACCAGGAAGGACTACGCCTAGACCGGCTGGAGCATTGAGGACCGAACAAGCGGTAACCTCCGGTGGCCAGCAATGACGCCACCCGGAAAAGGCCATTTTTTGTAGTTCTCCCTTCATCCACTAGGGGCTGGCTCCAAAACAGAGCATATCCCCATAGACTCCCATGTTAAAAACACTAACTTCACAGCAGAAATAAACATGTTTACAGCCTGGTTCAAAAAATCATTTTAGGTTTGATAGGTCAAGTTTTTTTTTTTTTTTTTTTTTCTCTTGTCCTGTCCAGCATCGAAGAAGAGAATGGAAATCTGATTGCTTTTTTGTTGAACAGTTTTGCTTTATCAAGCGGAGCTTTATGAATATAAGGCTCCACTGATATCATGTTTATTCATTTTATTTCTTTATTTAAACATTTGTCTATTACACCATTCCATATCATACTGCTGGGCCTGACAAGGGGGAAATGAAATTTAACAGAGGTAATGATAGAAAGGAAAAGAGAGAGAGGAGTAAGGAAGAGGAGAGAGAGGGGAGAAAACATGAATCCACTTACACAGTTCACTGGTACATCTGCCGCGATCCTAAACAACCAAGGTCTCTGTTGGAAAACAAAACAAGCAATCCCCTACAGGAGGACCTGCAGGTGGCTTAAATATCCTCAGATCATACAAACACACGAGAACTACGAGAGAAGAGGTACAACCTAGTAGCGAATGGGAAGTAGAGAAGAGGTACAACCTAGTCATGAAGGGAAGTGAGAAGAGGTACAACTAGTATGAATGGGAAGTAGAGAAGAGGTACAACCTAGTCATGCAATGGAAAGAGAGAAGAGGTACAACCTAGTCATGAATGGGAAGTAGAGAAGAGGTACAACTAGTCATGCAATGGAAAGAGAGAAGAGGTACAACCTAGTCAGCGAATGGGAAGTAGAGAAGAGGTACAACCTAGTCATCGCAATGGGAAGCAGTGTCACAGTGTCAACATGCATAATAAAGGGTGCTCGTGGTGATACAGTATGCAGATGCAGCCTCGTCTCCGCAAGGAGGAGGAAGCCCGCAAGGCTCCGACCCAGGCCCCCAGCAGCCACCCAGAGGCCCAGATCCCAGCTACCCCCCCCAAAGAGCGGACAGCATCCCCCGAAGGGCGGCAGGCGGCCCCAGTCGGAGCCCCCTGCAGTCTGGAGGCCCAGGCCCCAGCGGACCAAGACCAGCAGCTGCCGACCCCACCGGGCGCCGGGCGTCCCCGGAGCGGAGACAGCGCCGGGCCCAGGGCCCAAGCGCCCAGGAGCAGCCACCCCCCGGACCCGGGCGGCCCAACCGAAACCCAGGAGGACCGGACCCCCCAGACGACGCCCCCAGGGCAGGCCAGCCCCCACCCCAAAGTCCCTGCCCCTACACCGACACCAGGGCGCCACCACCTCTACCACCCCCTCCCCGCCCCACGCCGCCCACCTCCCCACACACCTACCCCACACTAGGGCTGAAAGATATCCGTCCCGCCCCCACGAGACACGGGCCCCAAGACATCAATACCGCAAGAGCACCACATACAGGATACAGTCCCCCCTGCGCCCGCCCCGCACAAAAAACCCCGGAAGCCACAAACAAAACCGCCCCCCCCCAGCGCCCGGCCCCCACCCCCGCGCCCCGCCCCCGACACCAGTGCGGCCGAAACCGGTACGACCCCGCCCCCCGCCCGCCCACCCACACCCCGGTCCCCCCCCACACACTCCCCCCCCCCGCTCTCCGGCCCCCCCCCCCCCCCCCCCCCCCCCCCCCCCGCCCCCCCCCCCCCCCCCCCCGCCCCCCCGCCCCCCCCCCCCCCCCCCCGCCCCCCCCCCCCCCCCTCGCCCCCCGCCGCCCCGCCCCCCGCCCCCCCCGCCCCCCCTCGCCCCGCCCCAGCCCCGGCTGCCCCCCCCCCCCCCCCCCCCCCCCCCCCCCCCCGCCCGCCCCCCCTCCTCTCCCCCCCTCACCCCCCCCGCCCGCCCCGGCCCGGGGGCCGGGCCGGGGAAGGAGCCGCGAGCCCCATAACTCATTCGTTTAGATGTTATTTATTCTTCAAATTACACATAATTAAGGGCGTGTCCTTATGATTGACATGCGACAGACCGGAAGCCCGGCCTGCCGACTGGTGGCTCCTAGTTAGCTTCTTGTTTGCTCTCAGTAAGGTCTCAGTTTGTAGCAGAGTCGCACAACAGCGGTTTTTAGTCTGCGAATTGCAAGTCTAAGCATGTCTTACCTTAACCCTGCCGCTTAGGGGGCTTATCTTTGTTAGCTCCTGTTAGTTTCAAGTTAGCTCGGTGAGCATTTAGCCCAGAGTAT
Source organism: Atherinomorus stipes (assembly GCA_023101725.1). Taxonomy (NCBI): domain Eukaryota; kingdom Metazoa; phylum Chordata; class Actinopteri; order Atheriniformes; family Atherinidae; genus Atherinomorus; species Atherinomorus stipes. Next base: position 87,001 of record JALJCO010009753.1, read on the forward strand.
GTCAGCTGTCAATCAGTTGCCCCGCGGCCCCACTGTGCTCATTTTAGTATTTTCCTGGAGTGATGACGTACATGACACGGCAAGATGGTGACGGTAAGACACTGGCCTAAAATGAAGCCAGGGATAATAACTGGCTTCATTTTTCTCTATTCAGACAAGCCCGGATGCTACGTCCAGTTACTATACAGTCTTTGGGACCGAAGGCCCTGATAACTGAGGGTTCTGGTTCTGCAGAACGAGACAACAAAAACAGTTTCCATATATATTTCTGCTTTTCAAAGAAATTTAACTGGATATTTTCTTTTCTGCTGGCGTCTGGGTGGAAACCAGCTTGTTGCCTTTACATGCACATCTAAGCTGATCAGCATTCTGCATCCAGACCTGTTCCAGTTGTGTGGCCGGTGTGGATGCAATCAGATCCTCACACCTTTGGGTTCTCTCCCTCAGTTCCGGACAGTTTTATATCCCATTTGCTTTCACAGTAATCTGAACTTTATGTTTCATAAAACCATGTGTGGAAAAACAAAACAACCCCCCAAACTATTTTTATATAATTTCATATGTAGTTCTACATGATCGTAAATCATAAATATTTCACCTGATGCCCCATGTCACTCCTCAGTGGGTCCACTTGAGCTGGAAAATCAAAAATTGTGCAAACTTTGCAAAAAGCAGCTTAGATTAAACCAGCATGGTGAAATAAGAATATTGCTCCGTTCAGCAGCAGAACGGAGGGATAATATCCAGACGCTCGTTCAGTGGTGACTGATGCTCCTCACAACTCTTCTGCTGTAAACGGAGCAAAGATGGCAGGAAGACTGTTTGAATTCTGTGCAGAGCAAAAGATGGAAAATGAGAGGGGAGCGAGTGGGAAAGGAAGGTGCAGAGTAGAGGAAGAGTTTGGTGTGTGGGCGGTGACAGATCTTTTATGTAATTAGATTTTTCTGACAGCAAGAAGGTTATGAAAGTTCAGGAGGAAACTTGTCGCACTGGAGGGAAAGATCTGTGAAATATTATTTCTTCTTAGAGAAACTGCCTGCAAGTCTTAACTGCTCTTCAGCATGGCACTCATCTCCGCACAGTGGTCACATGGTGAATGTAAGAGCTGTGATTGGTTCTTCTGCCTCCCTCGTTTCTAGCCTGAGGCGTCCTCCCGTGTCCTGTTGCATGTGGTTTGTTTTCCATAAATCGATATGCAGCAGTGGCTCAGTAAACCAGAGGAGTAAACACTGAAGTACAGTTAGGAAAAAAAGAAAATAGTCTTCCTCACATCGAAGGTCATATATGTGTAACACATTTCTGGTCCCTAAGAAGTTTGAAAATGGAATAAATTGATGAATAACACATGAAATACTACAGTTATTCATTCATTTGACAAAGAAGTAGGCCTACAGTACATGGAAAAATCCGTCCATCCGTAATGCTTCTAAAAGAGGAATGAAGATGTTTAGCTTCCGTTGGTGCCGCTAAACATCTCTAATCGATCATCAGTGTGAGCTCTTCTATGAAAGCAAAAGAAGAGACATCATGATCCAGAAAAGCAGCCACTGCTGTCCATCAGTTTGGGAAAGCTTTTTAAGGTCATTTCAAACTAGAGTCCATCATTCTAGAGAGAGAGATTATTCACATGTGGAAAACATTCAAATCAGCTGCCAGTCTTCCCAGGTGTGGATGTTTCAGCAAGTTCCGGTGATGTCACACTGCAGCGTTCAGAGGAACTGCAGAAAACACACGAAATCTACATCCCAGACTCTCCATGCCTCAGTTATCATGTTCATTTTTAAAGTTCATGGCAGTACATTAAGGGTGGATTCACACTGTGGCTGTCTGGTCCACTGTGCACCCCCCCCCCCCCCCCGGATAGTCCGCTTCGTTTGGTGCAGTGTGAATACCAACCGCATCCTGGTGTGCATCAAAGAAGCGGACTCTGGTCCACCTGAAAGCCGGGGGTCTCCGTTCACATGCAAACAGACCATCGGACTATCCAGCACATCCAATGGAAGCGACGTTTGTGGACCGCAATAAAGCGTCAAGAAGAAGTACAGGGAAGCGGGGTAGATTATTGTTTGGGTAGGAGGAAGAATCCCCCAAACACAGACTACTGGAGTGTTCCGCATATGATGATCTTCCAGCCTCATTACATTAGGGATTAAATTGTTGCTCTACAGTCAAAGGATGATGAAGCTATTGACTGTATTTCATTTCCTGTTATGCTTCATTTGTTTTTGTGACCATGCTAAAGTTTGGCCATCTGCATCTCTTACTTTGGTCGCGCGCCATGATTGCGACTGCCATGCACTGAGAGTTGATTGTAAAGGAATTTGTGAGTTTAAGGACCCACGATACTTCATACAAATATGTCAGTGCTGTGGTTATGTGGTGGTGGGTTGGACCCCTGCTTTATAAGCTTCAGCTTCAAAGGGAGTCCTTTTTCACAGTATAATGTTGGAATGAAATATTATCCAACTTGTATGTGATATTGTGGAAATAAACAAAACAAAACAAATCAAATCAAAAAAAAAAACAAACAGCGAATGTTTGATGAAACCGAGGTCAAAACAATGAAAATTTCCACTTCCAATCACAGAGTCCTGGTTTCTTCTTCCTGCTTCTTCATCATTTATCAGTGGTTGTATTGTATCCCTAGCGAGCAGTTGTTTTAACTTATGGTGGTTTAACCAGGCAGTTTTGTCAGCTTCAGATACTGCAGTTTCAGTGCAAACTGAAGCAAAAAAAAGTGGGAATATTTTAAAAAAAATGCCTGCACAATCAGACCGACCCCCCAGACTATTCTGGTGTGAATGCACCCTTAGAAAAGATGGAACCAGTATGGCTTGTTTGGATGTGTTGCAAGAGAAAGTTTCTTCTCTCTAAAATTGATTTATTTAACCTCTTATTTACACAGGTAAGTCCCACTGAGACACGCAGTGTCTTTCGCAAGGGAGACCTGCAAAAGACATGTTTGTTTACCAAACATGTTTGTTTACCAAACAAACATGTCTTCCTTCAGTGGTGGGAGGAAACTGGAGTACCCAATGCAAACATGAGGAGAACATGCAGACTCCACACAGGAGGGCCACTGTTCCAACCCCTCCCCAGCCAAGGCTCAAACTAAAGATGCACCGATCCAGTTTTTTCCAGCCCTATCCGATACCGATACCTGGGCTGAGAATATCGGCCGATACCCGATCCGATACTACTGCTGAATGAATGAACTGTGTACCTTGTCATGTGATGAAGGCATCGAGGTTGACATAAACATTCAGTCCTTTTTTAAAGAAAAAAGGTAACAAATTAAGACAGATATAAATTAGAGGTGGGAAATAAAATCGATACACTGAAATATTGTGATATTTTCATATCTTGATTTCATATTGACATTTAAAAATGCGGTATTGATCTATTTTACCAACAAAATCTTCCAAAATTTATCGTTCTCTTACGAAATCTTGTGAGATGTCATGCAAAAAACCATGAGAATTCATAACAGAATGACGAAATCTCGCGATTTTGTTGGTAAAATAGATCGATAACGTGTTTTTAAATATGGATATATTGGCATATGATATATTGCAATAAATCTACCTAATATTATTCATTAAAAAATAACAAAGAGTACATTTATTATGATATTAATAAAAACAGAAATGACTGGATCAGAACGTTGGATCGGCCACATTCATCCGATATTCGATCCAGCTAATTTGTAAGTATCGGAGCCGATTTCCAATCCAGGTATCGGATCGGTGCATCTCCAGCTCAAACCAGCGACCGTCTTGCTTTGAGGCTGTGATGCTACAGCCCCATGCAGCCCATGCAAAAAGGACATGAAAGCACAGCTTAGATTGGCAAAGCTGCATCTAAACAAACCATGAAACCTCTGTAACATTGTCCTTTAGACAAATCAGACCAAAGTGGAGACCAAAATGCACACAACAAACAACTCACACTGCATTTTATCACACCTTTTAAAATATTTTACTTGTAGTCTACCACTGAAAGATAATTTTTTTCTCATTTACATCTCTCCATTCACCGTCCATTTTATCAAGTTCAGCTTGACAGCTTAGACCCATTTTTCCTTCAGAATTCCTTCAATCTTGGTGACGTAGATTCAACAATGTGTTGAAAACATCCTCAGAGAGTTTGCTCCATATTGACCTGATAGCATCACAGTTGCTGCAGATTTGTCAGCTGCACATCCATGATGAGAATCTCCCGTTCCACCACATCCCAAAGCTGCTGTGTTGGACTGAGATCTGGTGAATGTGGAGGATATTGGAGTACCGTGAACTCATTGTCATGAAAACTCCAGATCAGCGGTTTCTGAAATACTCAGACCAACAGCCATGCCATATTCAAAGCCACTTAGATGCCTTTCTTCCTCATTCTGATGCCGAGTTTGAACTCCAGCTAGACCATGCTTACATGACTAAATGCACTGAGTCGCTGCCGTGTGATTGGCTGGTTTGCTGGTTAGTCAAGCAGGTCTTCCATCCTGCTTTAGTCATGGGGGATTTTTTTTGAGGATGTTATTTATTTTTCAACTAAGTATCAGCTAAATATTCCCCAATAAGACACAAAGGGCCTGATTTACAAAGACTCCAAATTGCGAGTCTAATGTCTTTGCCTCGCAAAAAAAATAGCGTGCGCTGTCATTTTAGCGTTTGCGGGTGATCTACAAAGATTACACGCGCAATCTGTAACAGGCGCAAACAGCAGGATTTAAATGAGGATTTAGCGTGCGCTCTCCCTGCGCCACGGAAAGTTCAGAAGAGCATGTGGTAAACGCAAAATGAAATTCATCTGATAGAGAGATGTTAGTTTCAGAGATATAATGAGGCAAATAAAAAACAGAATATAAGATAAATATGAAGAGTTCATTTGCAAAAAAAAAGACAAACGCCATTTAGAAAAACGGAGTTAACTGCTTTTGCAAATAAACTCTTCATTTACTTTTTGAATATTTTCAGAAAATCAAGCTCACGTGAAGTAGAGAGTTTTAATGATGTAAAATGGAGATAGGACGTTTGTACCCAACAGCAACAAAAGCAGTTAACTGTTTTTCCACAGTGATGTTTGTCTGTTTTTGCAAATGAACTCTTCATAATAACTATAAATAAAAATAATGAGCAGGTTTCCTGTGGATGTAAGAAGAGAGTTTAAGGACATGGATGAGGACACGTGTTGAAGATGATCTGATATTCGCACAGACTGCGCGCTCTTTGGCACAATGCTAGGCGCTGACCTGCGTAATTGCCCCCCCATGCAAACTGTAAAAATAGTTATTAGTTTGTGCGACGTTACTGGTTATTTTCACTGAGTTTTTGTGGGTGGGGGCACTTCACGCAGGACAGCACCTAGAACACAGCAGCAGTCGCTGCGGTGGAGGAGCAGGAGATGATTTTAATTGAAAAATATGCCATTGGAAAAAGTAAAAGAAAATAAAAAGACATAATTAACGTCAGCTTTAACTACATGATGCTGAGCTGCAGATGTTCTGGTTCATGTCTAGAATACCCGTGTTTAACAGTGATGTTGATTGTTATTTAATTAAATAATGAAACTTGACGGTCGCCTGAACACATTATGAAAAATGATTCTGCCCGATGTCTGCAGTCCTGTGTGCAGCATTCTTTCAGCCATCAGTGCGTAAAGCTGAGTTATACCTGCTTTTCAGACGGCTAAATTACACGCATCTTTTGCCCCCGCATTCCTTTGAACAGTTGATAGATCACATTGCGCGTGTTAAACTGAGGTTTTGCATAGTCTCCTCCCAATATTTTGCGCCTTCTGGCAGAAACGCCCAGTTTGAATATTCATCTGCAGCAGATGCGCAAAATGGACAGCGGCGCTATTTTGCCCCTTAATAGGCGCAAACCTCCTTTTGCCCTGCTTTGTAAATCAGCTCTGGCGGATTATTGCGTGCGTAATGAAGATAGCGCCTGTTTTAACAAGCGCAAACCTTTTCGTAAATCGGGCCCAAAGTTTTCTGTTTTTCCTGTTATTCTCTGAGCTTGGTCCAACCTCTAATGAAACTGTCGCGCTGAAATCCTCTCATATTGCAGCTGCCAAAACTAAAGTCTCTCTGGTGTGTGAAAATAAAGGATTAAAATGAAGCGACTGTCCTGAAACATTTCTCAGACCATTTCCGAAGGATTCAGAAACCTCAGCGTGCAGTCACGGTGAATCTCCTCTGAATACAGAAGAAAGGATTAATTTTCATTGGAAATGAAACTTTATGAGGAAAGCTTCGACCCCGAAGGCATTTCGCAAACATGAAAAAATTTATCAGATGATCATAAAATCATGATGTTTTGCTTCTGTGACCTTCACACACACTCACACCGTCTCGTAAGCAGTCAAGTCTTGATTTATAAATGACAGATGAATAAATATTTGAACGTGATGAAATTAGAGAGCGTTGCAGCTCTTTCAGCCAAGGCCAGGTCAGTTTGCAGAGACTACACGATGACCTGCCGTAAAGCCACACACACGGACACACTCGTTACACGCACTCAAATATCAAACATGTCAGATCTCTCTGTCATAAATAACTCAAATCTCATCATGTATTCCTCCTCTGTCTGACTCCACAAACATAAGTCGGTGTGTCTAATATAGATGAGCAGCACTTCTGAGTTGAGTCTAATTTCAGCATCATGGAAGCACATAAAAACCAGATCCTGGTATTTAGGTGTGTTTGTGGCCAGACTGTCTCGCTGGATGACTGTTTTAAACATGAGTGGTCGTTAATGAGCTGAAAATGACCCATCTTAGATGATGTACTGCTCACAACATTAGCTCCCATCATTTTATTCAACTCTTAAACTGAGCTGAGAGACAATCTTGATCATGTAGATACTTTTTAACAAGAGGTGTTGGCAAAGATTTAACGATACGATGCGTGTCACAATGTATGGAGTTTATTTTGTTTTTTAATAGAAATCAAGATCTTATGAATGTCTGATAGACCAAACACTGACATTTTCCTCCAGTCTCGGCAACGAAAATTTTAACACGTCTCGTCAGACTCTGGGGGCTGCCACTCCACCCGAGTCGAGTAAAAGTGTACACGGATAACTATAACCCGGTTGCTTATTTTATTAACTTTTATACAGCGATGTGTATCCATGTTTCCCAAAGCAGCAGCAGCATTTATTAACCGTTCAGAAAGCGCTAGTCTGAGTCCTTCTAAACATGCTGCTGGATCAGTACGTCTGGTTCAGCGGGAGTTTCCTCATGAATATTAACGAGGAAGGCGTCACCTATGGCGGCATAATCATGCCAAAACTCCCGCGAGAGTAAACGAGATCTCGCGCAAGGAAACTAGATCTCGCGCGAGGGGAAACGAGATCCGCACGAGCGGAATTGACACCCGCGCGCGAGGAGATCTGCTCCGCGAGAGCAGACTGAAGACGCGCGCGCGCGATTTCTCCGCTCTCGCGAACGTCTCTGCTCTCGCGCGCAGAATGTTTGTGCTCCAGTTGTGGCTGCTCCCTCGCGGTAAATTGTTTTGTCAGTTAGTGGGCGGATCCAGTCAGCTTTGTATCACTACACTTGATTGGCTAAAGTCCTGGTCCTCTGGGATTGGTCATCTTACCTGAAGGACGAAAGACTCCTAATGTAGCTTAGTCTCTTAATTCCTTTTTTTTCTTTTCGTTTTTATGTTGGATGGTTTTCCTTTGACTTCTTAAAATATTTTTATATATGTTTGAACTTAATTTGGAAAATACTTTCATTTAAAAAAAAGTATCAGCCTTTTAGACTTAAACCCTGTTTTTTTTTTCTGCCTTCGTTATGTTTGTTAACCCCCCCCCCCCTCTTTGAGCCTTGCTTCTACAGCTAGTAATACACAATATGAGCCCATTTACAAAAGTTGATCTTTTAATTTCCTAATTGAGATTAATAAAGTATCTCTTTTCCCCCCCAAATCTATAGTACACAAAAAAGTGTTAAACTCATGATCAGTGTAATGGAACATTCTTATCCAGAATTGAAGACCACTATTAAAGCCATAGGGATTACCACAGAACCTCAACATAGCCACAGGCTGACTGCCACCATGTCATTTTTGATTGGCTACAGTCCCTATCCTTGGTGACTGGCCATTTCAGAGGGACGAAGTTGCTGGCTGAGAACAGCCAGCCATTCTTCTTCCTACCAGGCAATGCTAACTGCAGGCAGTTAACAGCATTAGAGATGAGAATTTCCTGAGTACATGTTTTAAAACCTGATTGACATGTCAGAGAAACAACTGTAATGCAACATTTAAGTGTTTAATGTTGATCTTTTAATTAATTTCAAAACCACCCGGTTTGATCAGTGTCATCCCAATACAATGTTATCAAACATCAGTACAATACAGTAACAGTAAAATAAAGCAGTAACTACAAGAAGTTTGTGTTAATTTTTTTTTTTTTATTTATACATTTTTCAAACACTGTCAACTGGCTTCTCTTTAGCCTTACTTTCACAGCTATTAATACACAAAATGGGCCAATTTAAATCTTTAGTACACAAAAAAAATCAGACGGTACATAATATGGACGTAGTATCTGGTCTCGTCTGAATAGAGGAAAGTGAAACCAGGTGAGTGTGTCCCATCGTTGCCATCTTGTGTGTGTTGGAAAATACTAAAATGGGCAAAGATCGGCCTCTGGGCAAATGATTGACAGCTGAGGTACTCTGGGCTAAACACTAACCGAGTTAACTCAAAACTAACATGAGCTAATGAACATTTGCCTCCTAAACGACGGGATAAAGGTAAGCCATGTTTAGACTTACTATTAGCTGAGTAAAAACTGCCGTTAATCATGTGCAATTTCAAGATTAAATATGAAAACGGCTGAGTTATATAAAAAAGAAAATTACCCTCCTCACAGTTGACATGAAGGTAAACTTGACCTATTAAACCTTAAATGATTTTTTGAACCAGGCTGTAAACATGTTTATTTCTGCTGTGAAGTTGGTCTTTATAACATGGGACTCTGTGGGGGTAAAAATATTGACAACTTCTGGGTAGCTTCATAGTTGGCCACCACAGGTTGCCACTTGCAAAAAGGTGTTACACTCAGTGTGGGGCAATATTTGGCTCAACTAACGCTAACTTGAGCCAAATGCACAGGTCATTTGTCCTCAGCGCAACCGGCCTGGGTTCGATTCCCGGCCTTGGGCCCCTTGCTGCATGTTGTCCCTAGCTCTCTCTGACTCCCTTTCCTGCCAGCCTACTGTCAAATGAAGGCCACTAGAGCCTAAAAAAATCCTTAAAAAAAAACAAAACCATACCTCAGAGTGAATGAGTATTTCTATCCAGAATTGAAGACCGCAATTAAAGTGCTGATGACACGAACGACATTTTTTGCTATCGTTTTATGAAACCAAAACGTTCTTCATGATGATCTATGTAAAAGAAACAGGTGCGCCTGCATAGATGAGTTATCAGGAAAGGTCACTGTATTTCAGCATCTCGCCAGACAGTGGCGCTGTTAGCCGAAACCAGACGTGACGTCAGTCACAGGGTCTGTCCCAAACCGCGCACTTGAGCACATTAAAAACTTTTTTTGTGTGTGTTGTGTAAATATGGTGTGTTTTAATGTGCTTATTATAAGATCAAAATAATAAATAATTTTCACACACAAAAACAAAAAAAGAAAAAATCAGTAGTTCTATATAGATATATGATTATTATATGTATATTTATATAAATATTAGGTTGTGGGGGGGGGGGGTTAAAAGGTAGTAGTTTTTTATTTGGGAATCTGGGGGGTGTTGTGGGGGTGTGGGGGGGGTGTAGGGGTGGGGTGTGCGTTTAGTGAAATGAAAAAATTTATAGGTGGGAAAAAATGAAAAGAGATTAGAAAAAATGAAATTGAAAGGGGGGATTTGGGGGGAATAATGAGATAATAAGGAAAGAGAGAAAAAGGAGAAGGAAGAAGAGAAAATAAAATATTAAAAGTTAGGAAGGGAGGAGGGGGAGAGGAGTGGGTGGCTGCCGGTTCGTGGGGTCGGGTGCTGGGGTTAGTGGAAGAGATTAAAGGAAGGAGAGGGGAAGGGAGGGGAAGAGGGAGGGAAGGGGAAAGAGAGGAAGAAGAAAAGAAAAGAAAGAAGGGAGTAGGAGAGAGAGGAGAGGGGGGAGGGAGAGGGAGGCACTCGTCCCTGTGTTAGCTCGCAGCTAACGGCAGTCGCAAGCTAGCCGCGGTAAATAATTAGCCTTTAAAAAATGAGAAGATAACTTACATGGTTCTAGTTGAGTTTTAAATAGTTCCCTTTTATAAGGATGAAGATGGAGGAAAGGGTGCAGCTTTGGAAGCCGCTGGAGATCTGGTGACCGGAGACATCCTCATATAACCGAGCAGCAGCTCTCTGCCGATAGCAGGAGCTGTATGACCGATGTGATGAAGCAACGATGGATGAAAAAGAAGATTTCCGAGGAGATGATCGCAGTTTCATTGTGTTAGAAGTCTCAACACGCTGGTTCCTGAACTTTCTGCACACAGATGCTGTAGACGAGCAGAGAGGTCCGGTTGCTGTCTGTTTACTGGTGAGAAAGACTCATAGGTACAACTCCGATCTGCTTTTCCTTATCCTCTTCAAAATAAAATTCAGAATCTGTAGAAAACCTAAATAAACTAACGCTGCACTTACGAGCTTTTAACCATTAACTGTCAACACAATTTGAAGGCTGAGACATTACTGTTTTTCTGTAAAACTAGAAAAGGAGCTTAAAAACCGCCATGAAGCCACTTCAATGTAAAATAAGCAGCGAAGAAGAGTACTCTCCGTTCTCGCAGACGTCATATCCAGTTTCGGCTCACAGCGCCACAGTCTGGTCAGAAAAGCAGCAATGTTTTCTAATAACTCATCTATGCAGCTGCGCATGTTTATGTTACATAGATCATCATAAAGGACGTTTGGGTCTATAAAACATGGCAAAAAATGTCAAAAACGTGTCGTCTGCACTTTAAGCAACAATTAGCTTGGCATATTTGCATTAATCTGGTGTTTCCAACTAGCACCACATGGCAAAAGTGAACTAATTAACTCGAGATTTAGATTTTTCTCCAATTACGTTTCGTGACCCACACATTCTGAGAGAGTACAAATGACAAGCCGATTTCACATGAAAGGACTGACTACGCAGCGTTGAATAGGGGAACTATGCCCTGTGGAAGTACAGGCCAATCACAGGAGAAGCACCACGGATAGTAACAAAGGCAGCACACATGCGCAGCATCCCCAACTTCCACAAACAGGGTTGCTACAGGTTGCTAGTTGGATACGACAGATTACAGCAACTATGCTAAGCTAAAGTCAGTGCTACTGTTCTAGAGAATGACTGGGTCAGCTAAAAAACGCTTCTGTCCAATTCAGGGGACTGTGGTGGGAGGCTCAATTTCAGCCAGAGGTGGCCTATGCCAATAAGGTTGTCATCTGCACTTTAAAGCTACAGGGATTTCCACAACGCGTCATCATGGCCACATCTGACTGCCACCATGTCTTCTTTAAGAGTTACACCTTGCAGCTACATATTCACGGCAGAGAAGGTAAAGTTCCCTGACTGGAGTGTCTGGGTCAGTTTGCTCAAATACTGACTGAATATCTGACAGGTCCTCTGGAATCAATGGACACTCAAATTCAGGGACAACTATCCCTGCATCCTCATCCTCTCCACTGTAGTCTGCAGCCATGTCCCAGTCAACATCAGGCTCCTACAAAAAAAAAAAAAAAAAAAAAAGACAGTTTTATTCATTTTTTTTAAATACTTGAAATTAGGATCAATAGGTGAACAAGGGCAAAATTTTTCCCTGTGTTTAAAGGCAGGGTGGATGATGTTTTCCAAGAGCGTTTTATTACTATATTGCTTAAAATCTTCCTCACACTCCAATTGCAGCCAATTAATTAAATGTTCTGACATAAAAATTTAAAAAATGAATCACCTGTGGGATAGACAGGAATGAAAAAAACAAACATCGAATGCAATTCATTTCATTGGATGGTTTGAATTTCATTGGGTGGGGCTGCTAATAACGGCCCATGCTGATTGATTGAATGATTATTTCTATCGAACTCGACTGTGGTTTTTCCCCCTCCAACCCTCCTCGCACACGCAACTCGCCTTGAGCGTCTCTCAATGCAGACGAACATGGCTGCTCGGTGCTCTTATGTCGGTGTTTGATCTTAAAAAGAAAAAAGCGAATGTGGATCAAGTCATGGAGGTGTTGGTGTTTGCAGTGAGGATGTTTTACACCACAGAAGAAGTTGGAGGTGAGATAATTATCCCTTTTAGGAAACGTGGTTCCCCTGCTGTTTACTGGGAAGCTAGGAAGCAAACAAGCTAGGCAGACACATGCGCTCCTGTGTTCTGGAGGCATGGTTTCAGGGGTGCGTGTATTTTTTCAAATGTAGCTTGCTCGAACCGTTTTTCCAGGATCCCTTGCCCTCCCTTTAAATATCATTCCACTTCCTCGTAGAACATTTTCAATTTTGAATGATATTTTTTTGATCACCACTTTCACAGACAATCGTAAGCCAACTTTTGTTGCTAGCAGTAACGAAAAATACAATCAATACCTCAGGAATGTCAGGTTGAGCAACATTTGTGTTCATCATTCCAATCTGCCACATCTGCTCTGGACTCCGATTTCCTTCGGTTCGGAGTGGATGACAGTTCCAGCCTTCAGTAAATATCTCCAAGTCTGTCTGAAGTCTTGGAAGAATGATGTGGTGCACACAGAAGAGGTCCTCAGTTGATGAGATGTCCAGAAGTCCATCTGTTTCCAGGGAGTGTAGCAGCTCATAGTACTTGCTAGTAACTATGACTCTGACATCTCGCCACAGCCGTTCAATCCTATGGGCATCAATATAGAGTTAAAGGGAAATAACAGCTTGTAGTCTATTCCCAGGTGTAAGCCCGGTGAAGACCGAGTTCTGCCATTGGCACTGTAAGATGTAGACTGATGTGAATTCCATAGAACTACGTGGTGTAGTGAAAATGTTGCGCTTACCTTTGATTATGTACGCTTTTCCCAGAAATGAAGCTACCCCGGTCGGTGCCACGAACAGAAAACATGAATCTTGCTATCTGTACATTTTCGACTCCTTGATCACCCCTGACTCTGAAACAAATGATAAAAGTGTTGTAAAAGACAAACATCCAAAAATGTTGTAGAATTGTAATCGATGTATAGGTCTATGGGTCAAAGACTACCATCTACTATGAATTTACCTTGAAGGCACTCCATGTGTTTTAGTTGCCTCTAGGAAGAAGCCATAGGCAGTTGATGCACGGTTGTTGGTTGATGCATTCAAGTACATTACCTGTGGAAAAGAAAACCACTTTCAAAACAGTTTTTTAAAGCAATAGCCATTGGTAATGTTCTAGAAAGAGTTTTTAAAAAAGTAATGGGCTGTATGCACAACTCCACTGCTTCCTGAACTTAGAAGTGCTCCTCTGTTTCCTGTCTTTCATTATTGGATAAAATGAATAATCCAGGTTTGCCCGATCTCAGTTATCATGATGATAATGGCCAGACAATAATGACAATGAGCAATGGCAATGAGCGACTGTTTGACTGTGTAGAAAACTTTAGCGTTTGCCTCGTAAATCCTCAGCTATCTTTACCTTACTGCTCTTCCTTTATAGATTTCCAACAACACAAGGAGACTCTTTATTTGCACCGTCTCGTTCTAGGTTTGGAGTGTCACACTTTAATGATCATAGCTCCCCTCACAGCCTTGTAGAATGTACTACAGCCGGTTCATGGGGATGGTGAAACCTTTCCCAGGATTTCTGCTATCGGTTTCACACCTGAGCCGGCTTCAGCTCCATGTGGACTAGGCCTTAGTTGAGAAGAAAAACAATTTTGAAAAATTCATTTGGAGGTTAATAAAATCCATGAGTAGGTGGATGGGTGTGTATTTTGAATATTAAGAGTGAAAAACATGATACTCTGCTGTAAACTGGATTAGCATGTGGTGCTCTGTAGTGAACATCACACACAGATCAGAAGAGAGATGAGATGTGTGATCTGTCTTTTTTGACAGTAGTGTGTGGCGTTAAATCTGTGGAGGTTACAAGAGTCCAGTTACATGTGGGGTTGCGTGGTATACCGGTACCAGTATAGTGTTGTAAAATTAAAGCATTTAAAATGGGTTCTTATCTTATAGCGTGTGTCTTTATGGGGGGGGGGGGGGGGGGTGGGGGGGGGGTGGTTATTGGGGGGGGTCGGGGGGAGGTGTGTTTAGGGGGGGGGGGGGGGGGGGGGGAGGGGGGGGGGGGGGTTGGTTGGGGGGGGGGGGGTGTGGGGGGGGGGGGGGGTGGGTTGTGGTGTCTGTGTTGGGGGGGGTGTGGGGTGGTGTTTTTTGTTTTGTGGTTGTGTGTTGTGTGTTTTGGGTTCCTCATTAGTTTTGATTTTTAAATATATATTATATATTTTTTTTTTTTTTTTTTTTATTTATTAATGTATTTTTATTTAATTTTTTTTTTTTTTTTTTTTTTTTTTTATATTTAATATATTATATTTATATTATATATATATAATATAATAAAAAAATAATAAAAAATAATAAAAAAATTATAAAAAATTATATTATATTTTTAAAAATATTTTATATATTTTATTTTTTTTTATTTTTTTTTTTTTTTTTTATTTTTATTTTTTTTTTTGTATAGAATGATTTTGATTTTAATTTAGCATTGCTTTATATTACTGGTTCTCTGTGTTTTAAATTGAAGATTTTACTTCTTTATTTGATTATTTTAAAATAAAGACTGGTTAGGGGAAAAAAAAAAAAAAAAAAAAAAAAAAAAAAAAAAAAAAAAAAAAAAAAAAAAAAAATCAAGAACAATAACACAAATAAAAGAAATATTGAGTTTGGTTTACCTTTTTAAAAAAGTATCGAAAAGTACCGAAAAGTATCAAAATACAAAATGGTATTAGTATCGAAACAGAAATTTGGTATCGTGACAACCCTAGTTACATGTGCCAGTATTAAAGACGTCACCCACTGGAGTTTATGCTTCGCATTGTTGCATAATAATAAAATCATAATAAATTCTTCTGATGCTAAAATGTACTGAACATGAAAGCTTAACTGGTAACTGACAGCAAAATTCAGATTTTGGGTTATAATATGCATGATAAAATAATTAAATACTATTGTATAAGTCTGCATGAGCTCGGCTTGGAGATATGAGTTGGTATGAACATGGATATTTCGCTGAGAACAGCAGCTATCATGTCAACAGGCTGATTAGATATCAGGTTGTCTCCAGAGGAGATGTTACACTGACCAGCTGACTTTAATATACCTAGTAATTAAAAAATACACTCAGAAAGGGTGGGGGAAAAAAGAAGGAATAAAAAGGTGTTTGTTTTTGTTTTGTTTTTTTAAAGGCCTCCTTCCACTGAAAACCCGTTTAACTTGCTCCTTCTGAAATACGGAGGGTTTCCCCTTGTTTACTTACACATGCTGACTTGCTAGCGTTGCGTTCCCCCCAGTCGGCTGTGCTTCCTCATCACAGAAACAATACGAAGAGAAGAGCGAATCGGGAACAGCCTCGCACTTCTACGTAACATTGCAAATAGCGTATCCCACGTGGGGTTTCTATCTGTCCATTGGAAGGCAGGTAACCCTCCACTACACACTAGAAGTAAACACGGCACGACTGTAGCTTCGGAGTTGAGAAGCTAATTAGGAATTGTTAGCATGATGGAACAAACTTGTTTGTCGGCTCTATTTCCTGTCTGTAGCGAAATAAGAGCGGAGGGCGGAGCTTCCTTCATACACTGATGGGAGGCAGCCAATCAGACGGAAATTCATGAGAAGGACCCGGAAAAGCTGCCGTTGGACCACAAGCCTCTCTTCTAGTATACAAATACAGCTGGATACTAAGATACCAGAAGGTTTTTTTTAAACAGAAACGATGCAGAATGCATTCAATAATAATGGAGAACACAGAAATATTAATGAAATGACCACGGAAGTACAACTTTAAATGTGTGTCCACTAAAGTGAAATGCAGTCTTACCTTTCTGGAATACCCATCCACTCCCCCAAAGATGACAATGTTGTATCTAGAAGAAAACCAAAGAACAAACTGAAACGTGATTGAAAAATTGTTTTGTAGAATGAGAGAGACAGTGATACTCCTTGTGGCACTGTAGGTTCTGATAGCAAGAGAGAGCCTGTGTCAGTTGAGCAGCACTGGGTATGGCAATTGAGAGACACTCAGACCTTAAAGGGACACTGTGTAATCGGGAGCAGCTCCCTCGTACTTTTCATGCTGCATTCGCGTGAAACCGGGCAGACCGACGACAGCCGATGCATGTAAAGTTATCACCGGCCTCTATGTGAAGACGTGGTCCGTCAGTTACAGTGACATCAGTCCACATTTGTTCGGTTGTCATGGCGATGTCGTATTGTTTTCCCTGACCCATGTTTTACCGTCTTTCACTCGGCTTCATTGATTAAAATGACATCTGGTTTGTTACCAGCGGCCGTCTGCCCGACTGCACGTGAACGCAGCATCAGTGAGACGCTGGTTTCTCCCACTGCAGCGCGGTGACTTTTCAAAGGCATTACCTCGAACTGAGCTGAAAACTCCGGTGTGTCCGGTGAGTTTCTGTGTTTTCCTGCCGTCACGCTTCTCCCGAACGCAAAAACATGGCGATACGACATGGCAGCCCCCACCGAGCCGCCCCGCTCGATGTGTAAATGAATGATACGAACGGCAAATTTAGAACTTAGAGGAGCACTTCAGTTTGTTGATGGGAGTGATTACTGATTAATGAAAAAAACACTTTTGAACCAAATAATCAGTTTTTGTGAATAAAACACAGGAGAACTCACACAATATCCCTTTAAAGTAGGGCTGGACGATATAGAAAAAAAGATTAGATAAAAAAAAAATCTGTATCGATCGATATTTATAAAAAAAAAAAAAAAAAAAGCCATTATCAAATTAAAAGCCGTTTTTTTTTTTAGGTGCAGCCCTGGCCATTTAAGCTTTTGCTGAATGACCCACTTGTAATAAAGTTCACACTAAAGCCGTTATCAGACTTGGATTGCGGAACATGAGCGGTAAAGTCCGTCTGCTCTTTAAAGAGACTCGTCTTTTCAAACATGCCGCTTTCTTGCAGACTTATCGTGTCCCTGCGCTTTCATACATCAGGAAATGTTGCGGAATCAAATGTCCGCTCTCCCTTCAACTCTGTCCAGAACATTTTCTTGTGCTTTCAGCCAAAACGACGTGCCGCAACATTTCCGCTGTTGTGACATGTAGACCAGCCGGTACATGTCCGAGGTAAAAGACTGGTACGCATGTCTGAATGCAAGCGTTCTAAAGGACAGAGTCGGCAATATTACCGCTTTCCAGTGCAAGTCTGAAAGGAGCATAACACTGAATTCAATACTGATATATATCAATCAATAGAGGTTTTTTCAATATAAAAAAAAGAAGGTCATTAAAAGTTCAATATAGAAACACAGTTTTCTGCTGTAGCCTATCTGGTAGCATCATACGACAGTCACTCCTTCCGCCAAACCAATCACAAACACAGACCCAGGCAAAGGCTGAATTGGAATTCAGTGTTCGTGTGATCTTTATTATGAGTAGGTCATTCAGCAAAAGTTTAAAGGGGAACTTTGTCTTTTTTTCAATCTGGACCTATTTTCTAGCATGAAATGCATTCATTTACTCACCCAGACAGTTTTGGTGAAACTTGAATTCCTTCGGGAGATGTCTAGATCCACTCCAGATCAGCCTATGTCCAATATAAGGACAAATCACCACCAAAAAGCCACTTCGAGCTCACAGGGGGTCTGACTAATGTTTCGCAACAAAACATTGGTGAAATGAAGGAGTTTGTGGCAGAAAATGTCCTATTTAGAGGCTGCGCAAGGTTGCCCCATTACTTCCATTATATCGGACATACGCTGATCTGGAGTGGATCTAAATATCTCCTGAAGAAATTCAAAATACACCAAAACTGTCTGGATGAGGAAATGAACGGATTCATGCTAGAAAATAGGTCCAGATTGAAAAGAAAAAAAAACGAACTTCCCATTTAAATGGCCAGGGATGCACCTAAAATGGCTTTTATTTTGATAATGGCTTTTTTCCCCCTATATACATATATATATATGTCGGTATCGGTCGATACAGATTTTTTTTTTTTTAAGCGATTTTTCTATATCATCCAGCCCTATTTTGTTGTGGTCGGGACGTTTCTGGGTGGAGATTTCTATTTATAGCACCAGCCAATGACAGAACTAAGGACATGACGCTGTGTGGGAATCAACTCATAATTGGAGCAGACACCAGTCACCCGAACTCTCTCGAAGAAAAAAAAAAGAAAGAAAAACAGCGTATGCACTGAAGAAAAGGTAAGAGCTTTTGATAGTGCACGTTGGAAAACCAGGTTAATAATAGTTTGGCTTTTAGCTGCTTCTGAGCTGCAGCTCTGAAGGAGTCGTTGAAGCTGAGGGAGGGAGGGGAGGGCCTTCAAAAAAAAAAAAAAAACCTTATCAATTCACATCAAGGTAAACTTGACTTACTAAAGCTAAATTGTTTTGAACCAGGTTGTAACAATTTTTATCTGTGAAATTGGCCTTTTTAACATGGTAGTCTATGGGGATTGACTCCCTTTTGCAGCCAGTCCCTAGTGGATGTGGGGGAACTGCAATATTTCAGCCCTTTCCAGGATTTTGGAAAGTTTGCTCCTTGGAGGTACTTCACCTTTATGTTAATACTTTAACAGAAAATGTTGAATTTGGATAAAATATGCAATAAATAGGAAAATGTTTTAATGTACTTTGAAATACTGTATAAATTGTGTAAACTTGTAGCAAGTCATTCATTTTTTATTATGAATTCTTTTAAAGCAGAACTCTAACTTCAGCTTGGAGCTCCCCCTAGTGGCGTCCTTTCACTGTCGTAAAGTTCATACCTCTTTACACCCCCAAAGCACACAGACTGCCTTTCCTCTATTTTGATCCCTGGATATATTTTAAGCTTTTACTAGCTTGTTGATGCTACTTTGCTGTGTTGGTCGCATCACCTCGTCTCTCTCTGCTCAAAGCAAAGTCCTGTCTCTCCTGCAGCGGGACGTTTCACAGGCCAACACTGTCATTTCTGCTAGTGCCACAAGGAGTATCTTTGCCTCGCTGGGTGATGCTGAAAAAAAATACATAAATTCTTACGCTACCATAAATAGACAGAAAAATATAACTACCTGATTAGTTTATGATTCGTATCCACATGCACAAGTGAGAGGGGCCCTGGAACAGAGTATGTTCTTCTCACGACGCAGCCCAGCCTGGCCAGTCTGGAGAGGATGCCAATTGAATCCACTCTGTGCATCGACGCAGCCATCCTTGCCCATTGCACATGAATACCCATAGATGTTAACCTTCCTCTCACCATCCGGTATCCAGCAGCAGGCATATCATGTTTAACAGTTGTCACCACATTATCCAAATCCTCATCACTGATAGAACTGTAGAGTTCCGAAACAGATAAACCAAAGTCCTTCATTCTCCTAAAGACTGTTCGGACTGAAACACCAAGCACTTTGGCTATACAGGGCACTGAGAGGTTTGTCTGCAGCATCTCGGCCAGTTTTTCTCTATCAATTTCCAACCTTGGGCGTCCTTGCTGACCAGCTATTGATGCTACAGCTGTATCTAGACCTGGTGAATCCAACTGTTGCCTGACAAGTCCAAATAACTCCTGAAGGGCTTGGATTATTTCTTGTGGAATATCCACATGTCTCGAAAGGGCTTGCAAGAGGTATAGTTCTTGGCGACACACAAATTCCAGGAAATCACAGTCAAGTGGGGTTCGAATGACTGCAAGCTCAATTTTTGACAGGAGTCGTTCCAGAATCTGATGTCTCAGAATATGCTGTGGAGAAGAATATGAGGAAAAATAGGCTTGAAAGAATGGCACACCTTGACCTTGACATACTTGATGTTCATTAAAAAAACAACAATGTAATAATTATCCTTCCAATTTTTTCTTAAACATAAGTAGTCGAAAACTAGCTTTAGATGCACCATGATCAAAACACCAATGAAAGAGTACGATGCTTATTAGGGAAGTGACCTTAAAAAGTCATTTCAATAAGGCGATCTACCACAATAAACAGTTTGTCCTCCGGATCAGATAAACTGCTGTCATGCAGGATTTCCTGGACAATTTAATCAAGTTTACATAAGCAATCGGGAACTTTTTGTGGTACCTGCATTTAGGCAAATCCACCATCCGCCTTATTTTCCCTGCTCTTTTTAAACGCCCGCGTCTTCGAGCAATTTTCTGGTTGCTAGCAGCGGCAGGTTAGCAAGATACAGAGACTTACTGGGGAAGAAATAAACTTTTTTTCTTTTATTCTGATGGAGGTTAATAAAGTTTACCAACTGGGTGTATGAATGTGAATTTGGAATGTTGAGAATTTAAATAAAAACCCGATACTATGCTGGAGAATCGATTAGCACGTGGTGCACTCCGCAGTACACATTTAACAGAAATCAGACGACAGAGATGTGCGATCTGCTCTTTGATACTTTCAAGTGTGTGGTGTCTAAATATAAATAAAAATAAATGAATAAAGTTCTTACGTGTGGCGTTTCCATTGCCATTTCCCTGGAAACTCATTTTCTTTCGGGGGGGCTTCGCAGTGTCTGCGTCCTCGCCTGTTGTTCATCGGTTGGCTTACAGCCAGATTAGGCTATTTTTCTTTGTGGGTATATATGGCGGTTGGCAAAAAACGTCACAGGTGCAATACCGCCACCAACTGGCCATATGATTAAACCATATCTTTCTGTTTTTGTTTGTTTGTTTGTTTGTTTTTTATTGACAAATGTTAACTGTACAGACATACAAATCAGTCATAGCAGCTGAAAAAAAAAGTATACAATAGTAAATGTAAGACATTCTTAAAGTTTGTATGAATTTCATTGGAAGGTAATAAGAGTAGGAGTAAATATATATAAGGAGAAAAGAAAAAAAAGTTAAATTAAATGAATAGAGGGGGGGGGGGGGGCAGACTTCATATCAATGATGTAACTTATTTCATTTAAATAGTTCTTGGTAGATATTGATAGTTGATGTACCTTTCTTGTTCGCTACATATTTGAGGGATTCAAAATACATTTCCAACTCTATTAAGAAAACCTTGAATAGGGGTTTGGAATGAGACCATTTTGCTTTATGAATATGAAACTGCCCTATCATGAGAAAGAGGTTAACAATGGTACATATATTTTTATCATTGTGCTCAAAAATTGTGATAACATTTTTTCTCTAAATGCATACTGTTTGTGAAGAT
The DNA here is from genome assembly GCA_023101725.1 of Atherinomorus stipes. Taxonomy (NCBI): domain Eukaryota; kingdom Metazoa; phylum Chordata; class Actinopteri; order Atheriniformes; family Atherinidae; genus Atherinomorus; species Atherinomorus stipes. The sequence continues at coordinate 108,333 of JALJCO010009753.1, forward strand.
CTATGTTGCACATAATTTTCTAAGTCTTTCCAGAATGTAAAGCTGAAGGGGCAATCATAAAAAAGATGAGATATGCTTTCCTGCTCACCCTTACAGAAGGTGCATTTGTTATCAACAGGCATAAACTTTGAAGTTGATAAGTTAGTGGAATATATGTTGTGCAGTATTTTCCAATATATTTCTCTAACTTTGTTAGTAATACAAAATTTAAACGGAGCAAGCCATATTTTATTCCAATTAATATCATTGAATAAGGAATCCCAGATATATTTTCCACGAGGTGCAATTTTCCTCAAGTTTAAAAAACATTTCCTTATGTGATGATTAGTACATTTATCGCTTGAAAAATCAATATTATTTACATAGAGAATATTGCTGGAGTTATATTCCAAATTTTCATTTTTATGGCCTTTCATGAGTTCTAATATTCCATCAGGTATGGATCTGAAGACCAGGCAATATTCTTTAAATGGGATTGAAATGTCTTTTCTGTAATAAAGGTTTCATAGTTAAGTAGTTGGCCATTACCATCAAAAAGATCTCTGAGAAGAATTATATTCTTGTCAATCCAGTTTTGTAAATAAAGTGACTTGTTTTTCCTTATAACATATTCATTATTCCATATTCCAGCTTTATGTGGGGAAAAATTGTGTGAATAACACAGCTTCCATGCTAAGAGTGTCTGTTGATAAAAAAGCGACAGTTTTAGTGGCAATTTTGCAACACTGTAATTACATGACAATAAAAAGTGCAAGCCTCCTATTTTCCCAAAGATATTGTGCGGAATGAAGTTCCAGAGCGAGCTTGGACATTTTAGACAATTTTTGATCCATTTAACTTTAAAGGTATGATTCCAATCTCTTTAAAGTCCAGAAGTTCAACACCCCCTTCATTCTTACAGTTTGAGAGAACATCTTTTTTAAGGTGGTGATGTTTATTCCTCCACACAAATTCCTTCTGCTTTGGATAATAAAGTTCTCCCAAAGATTGAGGTAACCCTTTGAAGCCACGAGTTCATTAGCATTTTGGTCTTGTTTATTTTTGGAGAGAAGTTCAGATGTTGCTGCTCCTTGTGATCCTTACATATGTGAATGCCTAAATACTTCAGGGCAATTACGTGCAAAGTCTGAAATAAATGAAAAAGAAATGGGCTGTGACTCTTCTTGCATTTGAAGATTTAAACATTTTTGAAGACTTGGGGACTATCTAAGGCCACACGATATCCGAAATGTTGTGTACCTATTCACCTTATTTGGGGGACTTACAAGGGCGGCGCCATTTGACTTCCGCTTGTGTTGACATATCCGCATCCATAGCGATTCATAGCTATTTCCATCAGCGTGTCACTGATATGAAACAGTTCTCTATCTGTGATAAACGATTTTTTGCTGCTGTTAGAGGGTTTCACAACAAGTGGAGAAAGAGGCGTGAGATCCTTCAAGACATCTGTATCGATCACGGCAAAAAACGGACCGAATATCGCGGGCCGCTGTTAGGGTTGTTATCTTCCTGTAGGGCCACCTCTCCTGCTTAAATTGTTTATCTTAAAAAACAACTTTGTCCTTTTTTCCCCTTTTAAATCTCAGTGACTCTTACTTAGTCCTGAATATGTTATAGTCAGCTGGTCTGTGTAGCATCTCTGCAGCAACCTGATCTCAGCCTGTTGACATGACATCAGCTCTTCTCAGCGACATTATCATGTTCATACTCATATGTCCAAGCCGAAGTCATGCAGACGTATTTTGTAGCATTTATTTATTTTATCACGTATATTATAACCCAAAAATCTGAAGTAATATACCAGTTAAGCATACGTACTTTCATGTTCAGTACATTTTAGCATCAGGGGAATTATTTATGTTTTTATTATTATGCTACAATAGGAAGCATAAACTACAAGGGTGACGTATTTTATACTGGCACACGTTACTGGACTCTTCTACTCTGCAGAGATTTAACGCCACACACTTGACAGTAATAAAATTTAAAAAAAACAACGCACATCTCATCTCCTGATCTATGTGTGATGTGCATTACAGAGCACCACATTAATCGGATTTACAGCAGAGTATCAGGTTTTTAATCCAAATCCGCATCCGTCCTCCCACTTGGTGACTTCACCTCATTCTGAATTTTTCAAAATAGTTTGTTTAGTTTCTTCCCAAATAAGTAGGGATATTAGGCTATGCTCGAGCCCGTCTGCTCGACTCCGCCTCGAACTTATGAACCGGAAGTCTCGCTACCGCTGTTTTGGTGGAAGTGTCAAGATGCCAAAAGCCACGTGACCACACTAACCGAGGCCTCGTTACGTCATCCGCGACTGTCGAGCCGAAATTTTGAAGAGACTGGGTTTATTAATCTGTCAATGCTTAATACAGGTTCCAATCGCTTGGGAATTTATTGAAAAATAGTTAATTTATCACAGAGGATCATTCCAAGATATTAACCACAAAGTAAACACTAACTGAAGGTTGACAACGTATCTTTTATCGTGTCAGAGACAAGACAGCTCCAGACAGCGCTTCTCTCAGCTGCAGGACACATCCACGGCCAGCAGATGGAGCTCATGCTCACTGTCTCGAGACTTCGTGTCGATCTCTTGGCAGCTGTGTCAAAATATGCGGGGTATAGGAAGGGATCAGTTGCATGCTTCATTAACTTTGTCGGAAGGGTTTTTTTCTGCAGATGCGCCTGCACGGCACCGGAAAAATGTGAAGAGAATAAATATTAAATAAAGAGGGGAGGAGTCGTTCTTCTGTAGGAGAGTGTGGTTTTTCTTCTGAAAATGTGGATTTTTTGGCTCTCTCTCCCGCGGCGGGGGAATGGGGTTGTTTTTTTCACAAAGGGCTTCACTGTGACGAGCAGCTGTTTGTTGGACGGGACTGCCCGCCCCTCTGTAATAAATCCATTTAGGTGTTTTACATCAGGCTTAAAAAGCTGGATCTCCAGGCAGGATTATTCTGAACTGAATATTGGCGCAAACTGTACAACGCAGATGTAAAAAAGAAAAAGGAAAAGATAAAAAAAAAAAAAGAAAATCCGTGTAAAAAGGATTAGTTCCCATGGAAACAGCTACCCTTAAATCCTCAATGAGAATGAATTAAATCCGATAGAAAATAAAAAAGTTATTACTAGTAGAAAAGAGGATCTCTCCTCCTCCATGTAAGAAAAGGAAGGGGGGGGGCATTGAGCATGTCTACTACGTCCATACCAATGTTGCTGTATATCGCTACGTAGGCGACCGTGTTTCTTCCGATGAGCCGCAGCTTTACCGACCGAGGGAGGGAAAAAGGAAATGTCAACACATTCTGGAAGATGAGGTCATTCAGTAAAGTGGGCGGGAAGCAAGAAGGTAGAAAAAGGCACCATCCTAACATATAAAAAAAAAAAAAAAAAAAAAAAAAAAAAAAAAAAAAAAAAAAAAAAAACTTATTGTCTTGTACTTTCATTTAATTTATTTTTATCATTATCTTTTTTATCCCTCTTTTTTTCTTTTCTTAAATCTTACTTCTATTTTCTTACTTAAAGGCAGTTATATGTTCTCATGTTTCTGTTATATCAGAATGTGCCCAATGTTTTAAAGCTGTTTTTATCTTTATCTGTTCGATCTGCCCTTTGACCGTTAAAGAAATAGGCTCGGATTGATATCTCTCCCTAGGGGGGGGGATATAAAAGAAATCAAGGAGAAGGGATACGATTTATATAACAAAAGGGAAAAAATTAATAAATTAATAAATATGAGAAATTTCTGGAAGAAAGAAAATAAAATATGAAAAATAAAATTTCTTGAAGAATAAATTTAAAAAAAATAAAGAAATAAAAACTTATTTTTTCTGGAAAAAAATATATATATATATATATATTTATTTATTTAAGTGGAATAAAAAAGGGGGAAGGGAAAAAAAAAAAAAAAAATAGAGAGATAGAAGTTGAAATTAATTAATTAAAATGATTTCAAAATAAAAACTTAAAAAAACATGTAAAAAATATATTTGGCCAAGTGTAGGGAAAAGGGGGAGGGGGAACACGAGTTGGGAGAGAGAAAAACATAAAAATGGTTAATAAAGTTAAAAAAAAAAAAAAAAAAAAAAAGAAAAAAAAAAAAAAAACCTGGTCATATATAACGGTTGGTAAATGACTTCAAATGTATATTAGCGCCACCTTGTTAACAGAAAAACAACTTAAAATACAGTATGATGGGAACCTAAATTGATTAATTCAACAAAATTAAACTACTTGTTGCTCATGACACTTTGCCTGAAGAATTTGCCCATCTCTCTATCTTTATTCTGCAATGAATACTCAACTCTCAAGTGATTTACCAAACACTAGTCCTCCTTCCGTTTTTAATGGCAGATTGCATCCATCTATGTTGCACTACTGCCATATCTGGGATTTTAGTTCACATCATTTCCTTTCCCCAAATTCCCTTAATGAGTCCAGTATTTCTTAAAAATCAATTGTCTTTCTTTGCAACATTTTCAAAGTTCCACTTTTACAACTTATTTCTACACATTTACTCACAAATTTCACACAACTAATAAAAACATTTTGTATTGGTGCACAAAATTAAATAAACCAGTAAGATGTTTATCCAAAAGCAAAGGGGCAGTTAATATTTTTATAGTCTTTCCTTCTTAAGGCTTCCACATCTTTATCTTTAGTTTTATCCCTTCCATGTTTATCTTCATCCCATAAATTCTTGTGTGCATTTCAGCAAAAGTACTCTAAAATATCAGCCTTTTCCCCATCTGTTACTACTTGATTATATATTGGATAACTCCATTCTCTTCTGCTCCCCTTCTGATCATTTCCCAAATGTCCCTTATTTGTGTGGTCTCTACTACTACCAATTGTATTAAAGAAATCTCTCCAAATGTTCTTTGCTCTTACTTTTGCCTGAGCTTTTTAACATTCAATTATATGTTGAAAATTATGGGTCCTCTTGACCCACCATAAATTCATCATTTGTCTTTTGACTTTTAAGACAATAAATCTAATTTTCTCTAACTGTGCCATTTAGCAAATATAAATAATTTGGATAAATCTGACTCAAGAGATAAGCTTGGTCTAATTCAACTTTAGGTGTTGAGAAACAGATGTTTTTTTTCTTTTTAACCAGTGTACGCAAACCTCTGAAGTCTACCATTAAGTCCATTATCTACAAGTCCCATTGCAGCTGGAACCAAAAATAATCTCAAAATTCATAACTTCATTCCTTACAATGTCTGAAATTTCTATATTTTACTTTAAATTAGAATTAACCTTTATGCAGTAAAGTGCACAACTAGTCTGAAGAAATTAAAACTGACTGAGACTTGATGCTTTGTATCCACATCCACACAAAAGACATGGTAGGTAATTGATCGTATAAACAAATACTTCATCACAAATGTTTTTCATTTAACATGTAATCTGTTCAAAAGTTATGTAAATGACACCAAGTTTGTACAAGCAACCACTATGAAAAAAGAATACTTATAATACATTGTATGCAATGAATTGATCTGCATGGGAGGTTTGAAGTTTACAATTGTAATACTGAACATCAAGTGTTAACACAAGTTAAAAGAAAAATATAAAAAAAGTGAACCTAAACACGACCAAACTCCCTACTGTTACTGATGGCCTGTGTGATGAGGTTCACAAACTCTGGATATGAGCTGAGGTGCTGTGTTGGAAACGTTATAGAGTTGCATGCATTGACTACAGGGAAGCATATGGTGTGTGTACCATAGCACACTCCACAATCATGGTCAAATTCCATTTGTATCTTGAATCTTTCACGCTCTGTGGAGGTGATGGGAACATGTGCTTGACAGTAAGCTTATCATTGAGGAAAGCAGCCAACAGTGATCTTAGGTTTCTCAGTCTCTCT
>JALJCO010009754.1:7500-12916 GCA_023101725.1 Atherinomorus stipes
CATGAAAAGCCTGTAACTGTAAAAAGACATGAAGTTTCCATTTTTTCAAAGAAAATGCCATTTCATTTCACGTAAAAAGAATGTGAAAATACATTTTCACATTCAAAATTTTCAGACAATAAATTTTCAATTTATTGTCTGGAAAATATTTCTTCATAGCAAAAGAAAATGTTTTTGGTAATTTCTATTATTTGACTCTCAAAAGAGTATCTGGGCTGTAGTTGAAAGTAAAGACTTCTTTACATTGATCGAACCTCATTTTGGTTGGATGATTTTTTTGGTCAAATCAACTTATGGCCCTTCTGCTGATGATGTTCTTAAATCTCTTAAAGTTTTTATGAGATTCAATGTCCATTTATCTAGTTTAATCTGTCCCTAAATGCTAATAAAACTAAAATGATGTGGTTTGGCCTAAAAGGCAGGGCTACCCCATCCACGACTCACATTACTACAATAGCTGGGACCATCATTGAACAGGTTACAGTTTACAGATATTTAGGAATCTATCTTCATAGTGCATTTTCTTTCTCACATCATATAAACATGTTACAATCAAAGGTCAAAGCGAGAGTTGGTTTTCTTTATAGAAATCGCTCCTCACTCACGTCTGCAGCCAAGCGCTTGATTGTTGAAAGGACCATCCTTCCTTTATTTGACCACGGCGACACTATCTACAGACGCCTGCAAAGGAACTCTTCAAAAACTGGACTCAATTTACCACTCCGCGATTCGACTTGTCACCAATACTCCTTACAGAACTCATTATTGTCTGCTTTACAGTCAGGTTAAATGGGCATCATTACAAACTCGCCGCAATTCTCACTGGCTCACTCTCATCTACAAAACTCTCGGCCTTTCACCTCCATATTTATGTCAGCTCCTGCACAGAGTCTCTCCAGCCAAATACAACACACGGTCCTCCCAAAGAATCCTGCTACAAATCCCTAAAACCAACTCTCGCTTTGGATAAAATGTCATTTTCTTTTGCAGCTTCAAATGATTGGAACACATTACAAAAATCTCTGAAACTTGATGCTTTTACTTCTGTCTCTGTTTTTAAACGCAATTTGAAGGTGATTTTTAATGATGACTGTAAATGTTTTGTTACACTTTGACTCCTTCTTTGATGTCTTAAATTGCTTTAATGTTTACTGGTTTTATTTATTTTTTATTTGTGTTCCCTCCCCCACTTGCCTTACAGGTGCCTATGGTACTTGCCAGGCCGGCATTGTAAATAAGAATCTTGTTCTTAATGTCATTGCCTGGTTAAATAAAGGTTAAATAAAATAAATAAACATAAAACCCCTCTCTAATCTGAGCAGACGTTTTATTTTTACTCAAACAAAATTTCTTAAATTGTTACAGCTTTACCATGCATGAACAACAAAGGGCGGGGCTACTTTTAAAAACATATCTGGACTACAAAGGCTCATGGGAAAAGCAAATTCAACAGGAAATGACTATTTTATGACTATTATCCTATAAATTTGAGCCTATTGAAAAAATAGTGTAACAATGCGACATCGGTAAAGGTTGGTTTAATAGTGAAATGTTTTGTTGTTCTATCACAGACTGGATTTTTCATTTTGTTCGAACTTTACCTGCATAAATTTATATTAAAAGCAAAGAATAATGTAACAAAATATAAAGTTCAATATCACAGTGTCAAAGTGAAGGAACAATTTCAATTAACTCGACAACTAGAAATATTCAATTTGCATTGACTAAAAATAAGTTTTGTTGAACAAAAAAAATCTTATTCAAAAATTTTTTATTTAGTTCACTCAAGTTACTTTTATTAGATGTGACCTATTGAAAACATATTTCTAAGTTGGTTCAATCCTGGTCTCACCATGATGAGGTGCATTTTGGCTTTCCCATGAAAATATTTTATTTTATCTTTGCCACATCATACAAACATGTTAGTGTATCGTAAATCGTCAATTACAGCTTAATAGGCTCGTTCGGATTGACTGCATCTGTCTACCATCTGACTTAATGGTCAGACAACAGCTGCGTGAGTCGTCGGGGGTGGAGCATAAACACAGCGCATCTCAGCCGAACAAGTTCACCAACGTACCGTACTGTACCGTCTTCTTCCGCTTATCCGGGATCGGGTCGCAGGGGGCAGCTGCCTAAGCAGGGAAGCCCAGACTTCCCTCACCCCGGCCACAGCCGCCAGCTCATCCGGGGGGATCCCGAGGCGTTCCCAGGCCAGCCGGGAGACGTAGTCCCTCCAGCGTGTCCTGGGTCTCCCCGGGGTCTGGTCCCGGTGGGACGTGCCTGGAACACCTCACCAGGGAGGCGTCCAGGGGGCATCCTAACCAGATGCCTGAGCCACCTCATCTGGCTCCTCTCTATACGGAGGAGCAGCGGCTCTACTTTGAGTCCCTCCCGGATGACCGAGCTCCTCACCCTATCTCTAAGGGAGAGCCCGGCCACCCTGCGGAGGAAACTCATTTCGGCCGCTTGTACCCGCGATCTCGTTCTTTCGGTCATGACCCACAGCTCATGGCCATAGGTGAGGGTAGGAACGTAGATGGACCGGTAAATCGAGAGCTTCGCCTTCTGGCTCAGCTCCTTCTTCACCACGACGGACCGATGCAAAGTCCGCATCACTGCAGACGCCGCACCGATCCGTCTGTCCATCTCCCGCTCCATTTTTCCCTCACTCGTGAACAAGACCCCGAGATACTTAAACTCCTCCACCTGGGGCAGGACCTCACTCCCGACCCGGAGAGGACATTCCACCCTTTTCCGGGCGAGGACCATGGTCTCGGATTTGGAGGTGCTGATTCTCATCCCGGCCGCGTCACACTCGGCTGCAAATCGCCCCAGCGAGAGCCGGAGATCACGGCCCGATGACGCCAACAGAACCACGTCATCTGCAAACAGCAGAGACCCGATCCTGAGGCCACCAAACCGGATACCCTCAACACCTCGGCTGCGCCTAGAAATCCTGTCCATAAAGGTTATGAACAGGATCGGCGATAAAGGGCAGCCTTGGCGGAGTCCAACTCTCACCGGGAATGGATCCGACCTACAGCCGGAAATGCGGACCAAGCTCTGGCACCGGTCGTACAGGGACCGGACAGCTCGAACAAGGGGGTCCGGCACCCCGTACTCCCGGAGCACCCCCACAGGAATCCCCGGGGGACACGATCGAACGCCTTCTCCAAGTCCACAAAGCACATGTAGACTGGTTGGGCGAACTCCCATGCCCCCTCCAGGATCCTGAAGAGGGTGTAGAGCTGGTCCACTGTTCCACGACCAGGACGAAAACCACACTGCTCCTCCTCAATCCGAGGTTCGACTATCCGACGGATCCTCCTCTCCAGCACCCCTGAATAGACCTTACCAGGGGGGCTGAGAAGTGTGATCCCCCTGAAGTTGGAACACACCCTCCGATCCCCGCTTTTGAAAAGGGGGACCACCACCCCAGTCTGCCAGTCCAGAGGCACTGCCCCCGATGTCCACGCGATGCTGCAGAGGCGTGTCAGCCAAGACAGCCCCACAGCATCCAGAGCCTTAAGAAACTCCGGGCGGATCTCATCCACCCCCAGGGGCCCGGCCACCGACGAGCTTTTTAACTACCTTGGCGACCTCAGCCCCAGTGACAGAAGAGCCCCCCCTGAGTCCCCAAACTCTGCTTCCTCCTCGGAAGACGTGTCGGTGGGATTGAGGAGGTCTTCGAAGTATTCCTTCCACCGACCTACGACGTCCCGAGTCGAGGTCAGCAGCCCACCATCCCCACTGTACACAGTGTTGACGGTGCACTGCTTCCCCTCCTGAGCTGCCGGATGGTGGACCAGAAACGCCTCGAAGCCGTCCGGAAGTCGTTCTCCATGGCCTCACTGAACTCCTCCCATGTCCGAGTTTTGCCTCAGCGACCGCCAGAGCCGCGCTCCGCTTGGCCCGCCGATACCTGTCAGCTGCCTCAGGAGTCCCACAGGCCAGGAAGGCCCGGTAGGACTCCTTCTTCAGCTTGACGGCATCCCTCACCGCTGGTGTCCACCAGCGAGTTCGGGGGATCACCGCCACGACAGGCACCGACAACCTTACGGCCACAGCTCCGACTAGCAGCCTCAGCAATAGAGGTGCGGAACATAGCCCATTCCGACTCGATGTCCCCCACCTCCCTCGGAACATGGGTGAAGCTCTCCCGGAGGTGGGAGTTAAAGCTCTCCCTGACAGGGGACTCAGCCAGACGTTCCCAGCAGACCCTCACGACACGTTTGGGCCTGCCAGGTCTGACCGGCAACCTCCCCCACCATCTGAGCCCACTCACCACCAGGTGGTGATCAGTGGACAGCTCCGCCCCTCTCTTCACCCGAGTGTCCAGGACAAGGGGCCGCAAGTCCGATGACACGACTACGAAGTCGATCATGGAACTGCGGCCTAAGGTGTCCTGATGCCAGGTGTAAATGTGGACACTCTTGTGCCTGAACATGGTGTTTGTTATTGACAATCCATGACGAGCACAGAAGTCCAACAACAAAACACCGCTCGGGTTCAGATCAGGGGGGCCGTTCCTCCCGATCACGCCCCTCCAGGTCTCACTGTCGTTGCCCACGTGGGCATTGAAGTCCCCCAGCAGAACAATGGAGTCCCCGGAGGGCGCGCTCCAACACGCCGTCCAAGGACTCCAGAAAGGGTGGGTACTCTGAACTGCCGTTCGGTGCATAGGCACAAACAACAGTCAGGACCCGTCCCCCCACCCGGAGGCGGAGGGAGGCTACCCTTTCGTCCACCGGGGTGAACCCCAACGCACAGGCGGCGGGCGGGGGCAATGAGTATGCCCACCCCCCGCTCGCCGCCTCTCACGGAGCAACTCCAGAGTGGAACAAGGTCCAGCCCCTCTCGAGGATGGTGTTCCCAGAGCCCAAGCTGTGCGTCGAGGTGAGTCCAACTATATCTAGTCGGAACCGCTCGACCTCGCGCACCAGCTCAGGCTCCTTTCCAACCAGAGAGGTGACATTCCACGTCCCTAGAGCTAGCTTCTGCAGCCGGGGGTCGGACGGCCGGGGTCTCCCCGCCCTCGGCCGCCGCCCAACTCACAATGCACCCGACCCCTATGGCCCCTCTTGCGGGTGGTGGGTCCACAAGACGGGGGGCCCATGTCGTCCTTTCGGGCTGAGCCCGACCGGGCCCCATGGGTAAAAGCCCGGCCACCAGGCGCTCGCCTCCGTGCCCCACCTCCGGGCCTGGCTCCAGAGGGGGGCCCCGGTGACCCGCGTCCGGGCGAGGGACACGTGGCTCCATTGCTGTCCGTCTCCATAAGGGGTGTTTGGGCTGCGCTTTGTCTGGTCCCTCCCCTAGTAACCTGTTTGCCATGGGTGACCCTGCCAGGGGCATAATTTAGCCCCAGACAACATAGCCCCTAGGATCCTCAGAAAACTCAAACCCCTCCACCACG
>JALJCO010009755.1:0-14992 GCA_023101725.1 Atherinomorus stipes
TCATTGAAAAAGCAGCTTTTCACCAGCTAAATGACTTTTTAAGAGAAAACAACTGCTATGATGTCTTCCAGGTTTTAGACAGCACCCCAGTAAAAGAATGTTTCACTCCAGATTTGAGGAGTCTAAGTATTGTAGTTTTTGATCAGGACCAGGTCTAATGTGGTCTAGATGCTAAAAATGTAATTAAATATAGGACCTTATGTGCATTTTCACAAATAGAATAAAAGTTTCACAAATCAGAAACAGTGTTTTAATTAATCTAGCTGGTGTGTAGAATATTTCAGTCCAGGTTTTAGGAGTTTAAGTATTGTAGTTTTTTTTTCCAAGACCTGTTGTAACTCAGTCTAGGTTCCCACAAATTCAGTGTAATCACCCTTTACTCATATGACGAATCAGAAGCCAACTTCAGCATCACCATTCATTTGGCAGGTTTTCCTCATTATTGTGATCAGTCTGCTTAAATGATCAGTTTCTCGTAGATGTTCCTCCTCTTGTGTTTATGTGAAGTGGATCGGGTTTATTAATAATACTTGTGTCCCCTTCTAGATGGGGACACAAGCACAGCGACGACTCATCCAAGAGGTCACAAAAGACCCCAGAACAACATCCAAGAACTGCAGGCCTCACTTGCCTCAATGAAGGTCAGTGTTCATGACTCCCCCATCAGAAAGAGACTGGGGGGCAAAAATGGCTGCATGGCAGAGTTCCAAGACCAAAACCACTGCTGAGCAAAAAAGAACATAAAGGCTCGTCTCAGTTTAGCCAGAAAGCATCTTGATGATCCCCAAGACTTTTGGGAAAAGACTCTGTGGACTGACGAGACAAAAGTGGAACTTTCTGGAAGGTGGAGGTCCCATTACATCTGGCGTAAAAGTAACACGGCATTTCAGAAAAGGAACATCATAGCAACAGTAAAACATGGTGGTGGTAGTGTGATGGTCTGGGGCTGTTTGCTGCTTCAGGACCTGGAAGACTTGCTGTGGACCCCTTACTGATAAAAAATCTCCACTTAAAAACTGCATTTTCTGTTTACTTGTTATCTTTGACTCACATTTAAATTTGTTTGATAATCTGAAACATTTAAGTGTGACTAACATGCAAAAAGTAAGAAATCAGGAAGGGGGGCAAAAACTTCCTCATACAACTGTATATAAAGATATTCATTTTAAAAATATATATAAAAATCTAATTCATAGAAAGATCAAACATTGCATTAAGCTGACAATCAGGAGTAGTGTTTATAAAACAAATTAAAATAATTAATAAAGGAGTTTTGTTTTTGCATATAAGGTCTCCTAACCTGCAGCGTTGCACGTCACGTACAGCGCATCATGTCTGCTGGCACTGACTTGACATGTTTTGGTTTTGGGCGAAAAGAAGAAGAGATTTTCACGCGGAAAGACCTGAACATCTGAACAAACCAGTTCATCTGTCATGATGATACTTTTATTGTGCCAAGAAACGCCAGAGTGCAAAAAGGAAAACCTAAAGAATAAATGTAAAATGCTGACGTGCATCTGCAGCAGCGTCCAGCAAAACAAGGTGCTGAATGTGAGGAGGAGGTCCCGCATGTGTGTTTCCCTCCCACAACAATTTGTAACACGTTTTACACATAAATCCAATTATGTTCATGTATTTTCATGTAAAATACTTGTTTATGAAAAACAGATCTTTTAAAGCATGTTTGTATTGTTTACACAGATCAGCTCTCTGTCAGGAATCTGCTGTCGTTCTTTGTTTGTTTAGTTTAGTTTATTAGACTATAAAAAGCTGCTGATTTGATGTTGATTTAAGTTTTATTTAATTTATTTCTCATTCGTAATTTGTGTAACATTTGTTGATGCCTCGTGTTTTTCAGATGTAAATAGTCTATTTTAAATCCATATCAGCTGACATTCAGCTCTGTTTTGTTCCTCTACTATGATATTGTGCTTTTTTCCTAAAAGTTCCCTCAAAATATTTGAGAATTACAAATATAAATACACTAAAGAAAAACTGTAATAGGCTACATTTAAAAAATATTACATTTAGTTTGATATCAAATGATTTGTGAAAGGTGCAGCTGGTAAGTAGTGGACATTTTCTGTTTGAAATACGAGCAGATGTAATCCCACATGTTCATCTATAAGGATAAGTATTTATTTATGAGGTGATATCTGAATAATAAACCTTTAAAGCAAAAACATTCTCTCTAAATAAGAACTTGTTCTCAAATGCTTCCCTGGTTAAAATTGAGATTTAAAACAAAGAATGTCACATTTGGATGAGTCCTGATCTTTTAATATCGCCATGAAAGCGACATTGATAACAAATTAACTGACCGGCATCTTAAACCTCATGTCTGATGATAAATGTGCTTTCTGACGGACATCTGAGGGAGAAAAAACCTGCTTCTAGCGTGACTTTAACCCGCGTCTACAAACATTAAGTGATAATAACTATACAACTACAACTTCAGAATATTCATGTTTCTGGAAGTTTGTATTATGACGAACGCGGGTCGACCGCTTCAAGATGGCGCCGCTGTCTGACGTCATCCTGCTGGATTCCACAGTACCGTCTGTCTGCCTGTGCTGGAGACGCCTACAAGGAAGTGAGAGCCTGTCTCTGCTTGTCTCTGGACTCTAAAACCGTCTTCATCATCTTCATCTTCATCGTGATAGCTATATAAGTAGCCTACAGTCCATTTACCATCCTGATCTCCTGCTTTGGCTCGCGCCGCTTTGGAAACGTGACATTAATGATAGAAATAAAAATCTGCTGATTTTTCATCTCAGAGGAAAAGAAGACAAGTCCACGCTGTCACCTGCTTCCTGCTGGAAATACGGGAAACTTTCTTACCCTGCACCAGAACCAGAACCAGAACCAGAACCAGGTTCTCCATCCTTCCTTCAAGCTTCCAGAAGTCCAGTTAAAGCCGCTCCACCAGAACCAGAACTCTCCGACTCCTCTCCGTCCCGCTGCTCTGACGCAGACTGAAGTTTACTTTCAGTTCCAGGATCTGGTTCTCCTGGTTCTCCGGGTTCTCCGGGTTCTCCGGGTCCCTCCTCCTTCTACAGAAGGCGGGTTAACTAACTGGTTTCTAGAGTCTCAGTGAGCGCGAGTCTGCTGGTCCAGTGATGGACTGGACACCAGGGGCGTTGCTGGACATCAGGCTTTACTGGGGCTCAGGTCCCCATCACTCAAATCATATTTTTATCATGAAAACCTGCTTTGTTTATAAAATGAGCAGCGTTATGTTCCATCTACTTCCCTTTGCAAACTTCACCAACTGCTGCTTCCAAAAAACCTGCTGTTAAAACTGAAATACCAGATAATACAAAATAAAATAATAATATGGTTAAAATGAGCTTAGAGAAAAATCAGTCCTTCTTTCTGTGTGTTGTCAGCTTAAAGTAAAGCCTACAAATAGTTTACAATCTAATCAGATTGTAAATTAATATGATTTTGTGGATGTTTGGGACTGAAAAACATGTGACTGGGCGTAGTTCTGGAATAAGAATCTCCTGCATAAACAAAATGGCCAAGAGCAGAGCACACACACAATAACACACACACACACACACACACACACACACAACACACACACACACACAATTACACACACACCAGTCATCCTCATGGGGTCTTTCCATTGACATAAGCATACTAGCCCCACCCTAAACACCCAGAACTGATTGCCTAAACCAACCGCCTAACTAACCTAAACCTAATTGAACACAAACACATAAAACCTAACGACCCTCACATCGGGGTTCATCCCCAGGACACAGGGAAAACACACACACACAAGACAACACACACAGATATACAAATCACACACACACAGTCCCACACAATGTCAACACACACACACACACACACACACACACACAATAACACACACACACACAATAACACACACACACACACACCAACACACACACACACACAATAACACACACCCACACACACAATACACACATTTTAGACAGAGAGAGGTAAAGGATGCTTTTCTCTATTAAGGGACGGCATCCTCAAGCTAACACTCCATTTCCCACTATCCCCGTGGGTATGATGTAGTTTCCGTTGGGTGTTAGACCAAGGCGACTTGGGCGTAAGGGCGTAGGTTTATATGCAAGTCAGGCCGACGGCGAAAGGGTCGAAAAACCGCGGGATTGCGATCGGGTGTGGTGCGCTAGGCGTTACGCGCGTAAGTTGAGATTTTGAGCGTTGGAGGCGTAGGAGAGTTGGAAAATCTGAACTTTGGCGCTTGACGCGGGGCGTCGACAATAGAGGAGTCAGCACAGACACACTCTGAAGGAGAGGAAACACGTAGAAGAACAGGGAATCTCCCCTACTGAAGAAGAGGAGGATAAACTGTGATCTGTGTCTGCCTGGCTGAGGGTGGTTTGATGACCGCTGTCTGATGGGATGTACTGGTTTGATAATGCTGCCGCATGGGACAGCGGACGTTAACTGGGTTGATAATGCTGCCCGCATCGGGACAGTGGGACGTTAAACTGGGCTGATAAAGCTGCCCCGCATCAGGACTCGGGACGTAAACGGGGCGGATTAGGCTGAAAGCGCGCTGCGCTGCTCCTGGAGTAAATTCTGAAACTCATCCCACTCAGGACACCTGGAATCATTTGGGCCGGACACAGAGCAGAGATGCGCGGATGCTTATTCACATAAAGCGGCGCCCCCGACGATGGGAGACAGAGCAAAAGGAAAAAGAAAAAGCGGGCTCCTCCCGCAGCGCGGGGGCGGCTTGGCTGGACATCTCTCGCGCGCGTCGGCGTAAGACGCTGAAAATAGCGTCTGATTAGTGACAAGCGTCAACTTTGGGCGTAGGAGTGATTTTGCGCCAAGCGTTGGTCTGAACAACCCGTTAGGGACGGCAAGGTGACATCGCCAGAGGGAAGGGGGAGGACTTTCTGGGGACACTTGCTGGGACATGGACTTAAGGGAACAGGACCCCTTGGTCTGTGAGGGACCGAGCAGAGAAGGCGTGCTCGAATAATATATTTATCGCGTAGATTAACCGGTAACTATAATAGTGAAGCCTCGTATTTTTCCCGGTCGGGCGACGGCAAAGAGGGCAGAGCAGCTGGACAAGAGGTCTTCGGAGCTGGAAGATCGACTCCGGGGGAGCACTAACGAACATGGCCCTTCTGGGGGCTAGCGGCAGTTGGCACCACACAAATGGTGACCCCAACCGTGAGTGTTCTCTTCACAGAGTTATCTGTTTGGGATTCTGGGGGAGGACGCTGAGGTTGGGACGCCGGCCAGCGTATCCCGTCTCAGCTCCTCCTAAAGAGGCCCAAAAAATTCAGGCTGCGTCTGGATTGACTACAACATCCTCTGGTAAGATGGAAAACACAAACACAATCTGGGGGACAGAATATCACCTGCTCTTGGTGAGACTGTAAAGTTAAAACTAAAGTGCACTCAGAAGTTTAAAGGAATAGTTCACCCACAGAATGATGTACTTTTTTTCCTCTTCCCCTCATGGTGAGCAAGACTCTGGAACACTTTTTTTATAATAACAATAATGGATTAGATTTATATTGCACTTTTTTTCTTTCAAGGAACTCAAAGTGCTCACAGTAGGTCCATTATTCTTTCACTCCTCATTCATACGTGGTGATGGTGCTACGTATGTAGCCACAGCTGCCCTGGGACAGACTGACGGAAGCGTGGCAGCCATTTTGCACCTACGGCCCCTCCCACCACCACCGTAACATTCACACATTCATACAAGGCAAGGGGTTGGGTGTTTTTCCCCAGGAAACAAAACCATATAGCTGAGGACCGGGTTTGGAACCCCCGTTCCCCCGTCCCCCCACTTTTAAATGCTGCGGGGGGTTAGGAGGGCTCTTCTGTTAGTTTCTTAAAAAATTCTAAAAAATGGTGTTTCCGGCGAACTCCATTATATGAAAGTTGGGGGGAAACGAGAAGCCTTTCTGATCACCGGCTGCATTTGACATATTAAAAAAGTGCTGCAGAGTCTTTCTCACCATGAGGGGGGGTGGAAGATAAAGTTACATCATTCTGTGGGTGGAATGTTCCTTAAATAGAAGAAAATAAGAAAGTTTCTGTACTGGTCACTCTGGGTTACTGCAGTGAATGTTCATGTGTTAAGACAGTAGTTAATAATGATATGATCAAACTTTAAAGCCACACAGTAATGAAGAAGTAAGGAAACGCCCTCTGAAAATAGAAAGGAGGGGGGCAGCTCACACCTAAAAGCTAAACAACTGCGCAGTTACGCTACTGAGCCTAAATTACTGCACCTGTTAATTAATTTAACTTATATCTTCATATGAAGGGGGTGACCCCGATTCACCATAATCAAACATTTCAAGCTTGAAACGTTTGATTTTCAGACCACGTAGCAATCGCTATGGCAACGTTGTTGATGACGTATTAGTCCCTGGACACTATACGTGTCACAGAGGAACATTTGGCTTGACTTGGAGTTCACGCACGACTCTGGAGGTGTGAATTGGTAGCGCGCGCTATTAACCAAAGTTAAATTAAGAGTGCTCTGGGAGACGTCCCACTGAGTTTTTACTGTCTGTAGATGTAGGAGAGTGAAAAGCACCCACTTTCTAGCATTTAATATCCTTATTAAGATACAAGTTGAAAAGAAGGAAGTAGGAAAATTAACAGTAAATACAATCAAAGATAATATCAAAGGTGTGTTAGCCCTGAAAAGGAGTGAATGTGACAACCAGTTAGAGAAACTCAGCTCATATAAGAGATGTTGTATTGTGGCTCACAGAAAACTCATTTGTTTGTCTTAAAAGAAAATTCCATAGAGAATGAAAGCATGAGTTTAAGTGCATGTTCTCAATCGTAAATGTGATGAGAACTGTGTAGGAAACTAAAGAGAATCGAGTACAGTGTGTATGTGGATCTGAGTGGTAACACAATTATTTAAATGCAGTGATAAAACTTTAAAAAGTATTAGAGAGAATCAAGGAAAGTGGCACTCCTTATTGTTGTTCAAAGTTTGCTCCCTGAAAAAATCCTGTAAAGGAGGGGGGAGGAAAGAAAACATTTCCATTGATGTGAGTCACAAGAACAGAACACTGAGTATCAGGAAAAGTAAAAAACAAGTTTCTGTGCCAAATTTTTTCTTGTGACACGTAGTCAAAACAAAATGGCTGCTCTTGATATTTGAGAACTACAAGGTAAGAAAATGGCAGACCCTTAAAAAACTACAACACACGACGGAAATAACACGGCTGTTGCACAATTAACTGGCAAGTTCACTTGTTAGGAAAGAACATCAAAACCATCAGGAAAAGGAAGTCGGAGGATTAAAGGACATAAATGCAGCCACAATCAGGCACCTGTCTAAAAATCAGTTCTTGCATAAAGATTTATTTCATCACATTATCATGCCTAAACAGTGAAAACAGGGAATTTTCTCTGTATGTAGAGATGCCTCAGCTTTGTCTGAGAGCCTGGAAAACGTGCCTACAGACAAAATAACAATCAGTGAAACAAACCGTGGTGGTTAGGAATGATTAAAAACTGGTGCTGCAAACTCTACATAGAAACCGGATAAGAAACACGTTCTTATTCTGAGAAAGTTCATTGTCTCTGGAGGTTAAAGAGAACTACGGATGAAAGTATAAAAGGAAAACCGAGGTTTAAAAATAACTGCCGTTTAAGAAAGTTAGGACACAGAAATAGAAGTTGGGGTGTGTGCGTGTGCGTGTGCGTGTGCGTGTGCGTGTGCGTGTACGTGTGCGTGTGCGTGTACGTGTGCGTGTACGTGTGCGTATACGTGTACGTGTGCGTGTGTGTGTGCGTGTACGTGTGCGTGTACGTGTGCGTGTACGTGTACGTGTGCGTGTACGTGTGCGTGTACGTGTGTGCGTGTACGTGTGCGTGTACGTGTGCGTGTACGTGTGCGTGTACGTGTGTGTGTGTGCGTGTACGTGTGCGTGTACGTGTGCGTGTACGTGTGCGTGTGCGTGTACGTGTGCGTGTACGTGTACGTGTACGTGTGCGTGTACGTGTACGTGTGCGTGTACGTGTGCGTGTACGTGTGCGTGTGTGTGTACGTGTGCGTGTGCGTGTGCGTGTACGTGTACGTGTACGTGTGTACGTGTGCGTGTACGTGTGTGTATACGTGTACGTGTGCGTGTACGTGTGCGTATGTGTGCGTGTGCGTGTGCGTGTACGTGTGCGTATATGTGTGTGTATGCGTGTGCGTATACGTATGCGTATACGTGTGCGGTGTACGTGTATGCGTGTACGTGTACGTGTGCGTATACGTATGCGTGCGTGCGTATACGTATACGTGTGCGTACTGTGCGTATACGTATGCGTATACGTATGCGTATACGTATACGTATGCGTATGCGTATACGTATACGTGTACGTATGCGTATACGTGTGTGTATACGTATACGTATGCGTATACGTATGCGTATGCGTATACGTATGCGTATGCGTATACGTATGCGTATACGTATGCGTATACGTATGCGTATGCGTATACGTATACGTATACGTATGCGTATACGTATACGTATGCGTATACGTATGCGTATGTGTGTGCGTATACGTATACGTGTACGTATGCGTATACGTATACGTATGCGTGTGATACGTATACGTATGCGTATACGTATGCGTATACGTATATATGTATGTGTGCGTATATATATGTGTAGTATACGTATGCGTATGCGTATACGTATGCGTATACGTATGCGTATACGTATGCGTATGCGTATGCGTATACGTATACGTATGCGTATGCGTATACGTATGCGTATACGTATGCGTATACGTATACGTATGCGTATACGTATGCGTGTGTGTGTATACGTATGCGTATACGTATACGTATACGTATGCGTATACGTATACGTATACGTATACGTATACGTATGCGTATATACGTATACGTATACGTATGCGTATGCGTATACGTATGCGTGTACGTATGCGTATACGTATACGTATGCGTATACGTATACGTATGCGTATACGTATGCGTATGCGTGTGCGTATACATATACGTGTGCGTATACGTATACGTGTACGTATACGTATATACGTATGCGTATGCGTATACGTATACGTATACATGTATACGTATACGTATGCGTGTGTGTATACATATACGTGTGCGTATACGTATACGTGTACGTATGCGTATACGTATGCGTATACGTGTACGTATACGTGTGCGTGTGCGTGTGCGTATACGTATACGTGTGCGTATACGTGTACGTGTACGTGTGCGTGTACGTATACGTGTACGTGTGCGTGTACGTGTGTGTGTACGTGTATGTGTACGTGTACGTGTACGTGTGCGTGTACGTGTGCGTGTACGTGTACGTGTGTGTGCGTGTACGTGTACGTGTGCGTGTACGTGTACGTGTACGTGTGTGTATACGTGTACGTGTGCGTGTACGTGTACGTGTGTGTATACGTGTACATGTACGTGTGCGTGTACGTAGGCCTGTGGTGAGTTGGAGTATGTATGCGAGTATGGGAGAGTATGATCATTAGATATTTCCATTGTTTGTACACGATTGGAAAGATAAAGGAGTTATTGTGTGATCTAATGGCTGATTTAAAAGAAAACAACCCTCACAGAATAGGGATGGGTGAGTAACTGGACTAAAATTAGCTAATGGATGTTGGGTTTGAATTTCTAGGAAACCAAGAGAAAGAAATCAGGAGAAAGTTTGATTTTGCTGTTGGCTTTGTTATGAAACCTGAATAGATTCTGTCAGTAGTTTCCTTTGTGTCTGTCTGAGCTGGGACGATACTTTTTCCAAGCTGACATTGAACATCGCCCGAAGCTGTGCAGTTTGTTAGACTCAGTGATCAAAGGGTTAAACTGTACATGCAAAGACCGGACTGGAGATCTGAGGAAATGAGCCTTAAAAAGAGGACTGAGATTTTTGTCATTAAAAGAAGAAAGCTAATCAATAAAATAAATACAGAGGCATAAGTCTGAGAAGAAGTACGTTTCTGTAAATCTAGAGTCTTGAGGACAGAACTTTTTCTCCATTTGCTGCTCCAAAACCGTGTAAGCCTACGACCATCCACTGTGAAGCACATCTTAAAAAGAAACTTTTATTCTTTGGCTTTTAACGCGGCATGATGCTCTCTGGTTTACAGCTTTGTAGGCTGTTAATTCTTGTTTGGACTGTTTCATTTGTTTAAGTTACGTCACTCATTTATTTTCATACTTGTGTGTTTGCTATTTTAGATTTCTAACTGTTGTGTAGACACAGTACCTTTTGTTCCAAATTTGGATGGTTAAAAGGCTCCATGTATAAGTGAGCTGAAGAAGAAAGAAGAAGAAGAAGAAGAAGAGCTCTGGGAAATTGGTTGATTACTTTAAGAAGACTGGTTAAGTTGGAAAACGCTGGTTGTTAAAGTTACACAGTTAAACCAAAATCGTAGACATACTGTATGGAGGTAATGTTGCTGGCTGCTTATCATTCAGAAATGACATCGTCAAATACTTTTCATGTTTTAGATAAACCAGGGAATTTCTGGTGAGATGTTCGCTCGCTATAGGAAGAATATTTGGGCTGCAGTTGATTTGAAAAATCCTTGAAATAAAACTTTATTGCTTGTGTTGGACTGGTGATGAAATCTTATTTTTGTGTTAAATCAATTTATAAATCACGCGTTTTAGTCTGAAATAAGTTTTATTTTCACTTAAAGTCAAATGTATAAGTTGATGGAGCATTACAGTGCGTAAATAATAGGAATTTTAACTGTTTATGATTGTTTTTTATCAGATTGAGTCATGCACTTATTACCTGCTGTCTGAGCATTTCAAAGGAAGTGGCTGAGAAATCCTGTTCAGTTTGGACATTGAAGTGCACCATGAGTGAGAAAGGCGGATAAAATCCCAAATTATATGTAATCATTATGTAGTTTGTGATGTGGAACCAACATGACACATTTACTATTTAGGCTATTGGTAAATCACAGACTTATACATTGAGTACTACTTTGTTAATGGTAAAATATGAGGTAATGATAAATTAACTTATTTAAATAAGGAAATGTAAAGCTGTGACAAAGTAAATTGACGACTATCTCAGTTATAAATTATGTTCTTTACTGTGTAGCAAGTAAATGTGAAAGATGGATTTCCAGTAAATCAAAATTCATGGTGTCAACCGCCTCATAAAACTGGTTTGATAGAAACTAAAAAGCAGATGAGACAAACTGATGCCATTTAAATTAGATCTAAAGAAAAGTTACAAGTTTGACTTTTTTTTGTCAATGTAGGTTTCTTGGTTCTGATATCGATGTGACCTTTTCCCACAAAAGAAAGACAAGCAAACAAAGTAAAACTGAAATTTACTGAGGATCCTGAACTGAGATCCATACCTTAATCATAGGTATGGTATGATGATATGGTATTATTATTAGTTTCATCTTATTTCACTGACAGATTTTTTTTCTTTAATTTGAGGGTGTGAATAGTTTTGAGGACGACTGTATGTTGGTCCACTGTTCATGGGAAAGGTGCTTTAATTAGTCTGGGGCAGTTCTGTCTGTTTATTATTTGTTAAAACAAAACATCTAAATCTATTTTATTTCACTAAATTATAATTTCGGGTTTTTTAAAATTCATTATTACTTTTTCAGTTTCTACTTGCAGAAAAATGATTATAAGTAGCTCAGATGGGGGGGTGCTGCCCTGCCAACCCACACTCAATGGGTGTCGGACATAATGTCTTGTATGAGCCTGGAAAAGATCCGGTACTCTGTTCAGAGTCAAGGAGAGACATTTAAAAAAAGTCTGGGACGCTTTGTTGGGTATTTTTCTAACCTGCACTCACCTTTTGGTTACTTACTGGGAGACTGGGAGGGATGGAGGAACTTGACATCCAGCTTTAGAGCCTGGACATGTTTTACTGCTTAGAAGACATGTTACCAATGCTACTTTGTGTTATTGCTGGTGACAGGATTTGAGCATTGCTGCTTTTTTTCTTAATTTTTTTTTCTCCTGTTACTTTAGTTTTTAGTTCTTGCATTAATACTCTGCACAGCATCTATGTTCAATTTATTATACTGCACAACATGTAAATAACTGTCTTTTAGTTTTTTCTTTTTCTTTGTTTGAAAATTCAATAAAAAAAAGATTGTTGATTCTAAAGTTATTATAAGTAATAACTGGGGGAAATGTTTTTAAAGATCGGTGTTGGACTTTATTCTCCGGTAAACGTCCACTGAGTCATGTTTGTATTGAAGCAGCTGTCTGACTGTAAACTTCTGAATCTTCTAACATGCAGGCTGAACACTTTTCTGCTGGATGGTTTTGCAGGAGAACTTTATTTTCTAATGAGCATATTACCAATTGTTATATCATTATCAACATTATAAAATTCCCCTTTTCAAGATAATAGAGTTAATAATAATACATAACATCTTAATCTAATGCATCTACAGTAGCCTATGTTCCTCATCAGGGCTACACATTGATGGGAGATCACAGATCAGGTTTTTTTAGGTCTATCATATTCAGTTTTTCAGATCGCGTGATGACAGTGATATCTTCACAAGGAGTCCATTGATATGAAATTTATCCTGGTTGATCACTGGGAAAGGGGTGAAATATTGACCCAAAGTCGAACTGTTTTTACCACATTTCAGAGCATGTGAATGTTTGTAACAACGGTCACATTTCTGACGGTAGTTGTGGTCCCTGAATCAGTCCTAATGTGCCAAAACTGTGTTAGTGCAGCTCACCTCTTCTCAGAGAAGTCAGCAAACAGCTGCTTCACTTCTTTTTCTCTGTCTCATTTCTTACTTTTGTTTCTTGGTGGTTTGATTTCCTTTCTTGAATGACTCCTTCCTCCAGTAACTGTCTGAGTAAGCTAACGGCTAGATGCTAGCAGCTGTGGACCGTTAGGTAGCAGCGCAGCTTTGGACTAAACCATTGTGCTCCGTTTAGGAGGGGTGAGAGGTTTATTATAGACCATCAATGATTATAACAAAGAATTCAGAGCAAACTGGAGCCTGTTTCCATGAAACTGAATCATCTGAGTGTACATAGAGAACTGTCTTCTGTTCTTGTCATATTTATGTCATCTTATCCCTCACTGCTGGATGGTTAACTCCTGTGTTTACTCCTGAGGTTATACTGGGACACAGACTTCATGTACTGGTCTGGCAACGCCGGTGGGCTAGCTGCTAACATGAAGCTTCCACAGTGACTAACCTGTCAAGGGGCCTCATGAACAAACGGTTCTTACGCACAAAAACGTGGCGTACGATCATTTTCACGGTAAAGTCGAGATGTATCAAGAATGGAGTGACCGTGGAAATGTGCGTCAACTTCACGGCTGCGTACGAACGTTTCTACAGCTGTGGAGACTTTGGCGACACTCGGAGGCGACGCTGGGAACTGTTATAAGACATAAATGTGAAAACAACCATCCCCAGACTGATGATGTCATCAGACACATGAACAAACAGCCTCATAAACACCACCTGCGTCTGCAGTTATGAGCGGATATAAAAGCACAAAGTGGAGCAGAAACAGGCTCCAGCAGCTGCTTCAGTTGGAAGAAAACGTTAGAAACGGTGGATATGCAGAGAGATGAATTCAGAGGCCGAGAAGATTTACTGATTTCATGATTTAACTGTCTGGTCAGTCACTTTAAGTTCCCAGAGATGATCTGTGTGCGCAGAGCTGAAACCAGACTGGGGGTGCAACACCCCAGTTTCCCAGCATGCATTTGGAACAGAGGCTCCACCTAGAGTCCCCCCCCCCCCCCCCCCCCCCCCCCCACCACCTGAACCAGCATGAAATAACTTTTCTAACCAGGAACCATCTGTCCCTCCAGAAGCTGTGAAACTCTGAACTCGGTGCATTTAAACTCCTCGTTCCCACAGAAAAGTCTGTTTATGGATATTTTATGTATCTGATGTTAATGCTGGACGTCCTACTGAGCCCTCATTTAAATACTAATGTGTGTGTGATGGTTGGTGGTCTGGCAGAGTTCACAGATACGAGAACTACATGAGAAACCATGAACCACATTTTTTTATTTAGATAAAAACACTAATGTGTATTTATTTACCTTGAAAATACGATTATATCAAAAAGAAAAAGATCAGTTGAGGATCTCTGATGAAGAACAATAAATACATGTTTTCACATTTTAGATAATCATTATCCTGTTTAGACTAATGTGGCTTTTACATTAATGTGCACAAACAGTCGTCCTCAAAATTATTCATATCCTCCCATTAAATAAGGAAATAAATCAGCTGTTGGTAAAATAAGCTGTAATTTTCAGAGTAAAACATAGAAAATATTATAAAAATCATGACGCTGATTCTGAATTGTCATTTAACAGAGATGTTAAAACGATAAAAACTAAACAAAACAAGTAAAAAAGCATGATACGGTTCCTGAACTAAAATGTTGTTCAGCAACATTTTGACACAATCACTGCAATCAGGTGTTTCTGTAACGTCCAATCAGACGTCTGCACCTGCTGACAGGTATGTTGGTCCATGTTCATGAGAAAGATGCTCTGATGTGTCTGAGACAGTTTGTTTGTTTGTTTTAAATTATATTTCAACCATAATTCAAACTCAATATTTTACTTCACTAAATTATAACTTTAATAAAAATCGTTATTAGTTTTTTTAGTTTCCTGTTATTTGAATTACTTTTGTGAATTTAACATTTTCTTTAATTGGAGGGTTTGAATAATTTTGAGGATGACTGTAAATGTGCCTGTTTTTTATCCAAGCAAACAAAATTAAATGTTAATCGATATTTATCCGTTACTTTCTAATGTTTTGGGAGTACAGTTGTAACTTGAAAACTACAACTGAGCTGGTAGAAGCCAGCAAGATGCAGGAGACCGGAGCTGAACTCCGCTTCATCTCTCACTTCTCTCCAGCCTGATGCTGGAAATGCGGGACACGCGCGCGACCTGTCTGCAGCTACTGACGCCCACAGGGAAGTGAGAGCCTGTCTCTGCTA
>JALJCO010009756.1:0-12602 GCA_023101725.1 Atherinomorus stipes
AAGGAATAGTTCACCCTCAGAATGATTTAACTTTATTTTCCACTTACCCTCATGGTGAGCAAGACTCTAAACCTTTTTTTTTAATATCTCAAATGCAGCCGGAGTTCAGGGCGACTTCTCGTGCCCCCCCAATGGAGTTCGCCAGGGTCCGAGCCAAAAATGTCCATAAAGGTCCACAAAAAATTGTCAATATTCCTCCATACTGCTCGTCCCCTGTAATCCAAGTGTCCTGAGTGGGTAGCGTCCAGAATTTACTTTAAACTACGCCATTTAGTATATTTTTAGTCTAAACAGAACTACATCGCATGCCCAGCAAGTACGCCGATGCGCATTCATGAAACTACGGAAGCCGCGGCAGACCAGATCACACATTCTCTTTTTCTTTCTTTCTTTCTTTTAGATCAATATCTAACCCCTCCTGTGTTTGTCCCGGTTTGTTTAGAGCTCTCGCGCTCTTACCACAATGTAAACAGTGAATTTCTTCTTCTACGCTTGCATTATCCGCAGAGTAGGCTCTGAACGCCGAGGCTTCCGTAGTTTCGTGACCGCGCATGTGCGCGCATTAATGGACATAAACAATACTCCTTTTAAGACTCTAAAAATCTACTAAATGATGGTTTCCAGTAAATTCTGGACGCTTCCCACTCAGGACACGTGGATTACACTGGACGAGCAGTATGGAGGGATACTGACAAGTTTTTGTGGACTTTTATGGACCTTTTTGGCTCGGACCCCGGTGAACTCTATTGGGGGGAACGAGAAGTTGCCCTGAACTCCAGCTACATTTGACATATTAAAAAAAAAGTGGTCCAGAGTCTTGCTCACCATGAGGGTAAGTGGAAAATAAAGTTACATCATTCTGAGGGTGAACTATTCCTTTAAGACTTGTCTCAATCAAATTTAAGACCTTGGATGAAAAACTGGCTGTTTTTAAGACCTTTTAAGGCCTTAAATTTAAAGTTCAGAGACTTTTTAAGACCCTGCAAGAACCCCTGCAACCAGGCCACAGCCCTCTCCATCTGGCCGGCTGCATGTTTATCTGTGACTGTGGAAGCAGCCGGACGCATAAACACACCACAGTTGATCTGTTTCCAGACAGAAGGCCACGTTTTACTCAGACGTCCCTGCACGACGCTCTGAAACGATTAATCACACGCAGATTTCTGCATTATGCATGAAATAAAAAGCAGATCCAGGACGGCACCTACCAGCCTGGGGGCCGCAGGCAACACTGTAAGACGTCCACAGGTTGACAGCCATCAGGAATGTTGCTATGAACCCAAACACCTGGAAAAAACCACAGAAAATCATAAAAGACAACAGAACAAGGAGGGTAGAGGTGAGTCCTCAGAGGAATGCAGTTATTAGGGAAGGATGTTGCATCACTATCCGGTATAATCAAAACTATAGCTCCAAAAGCGTTTCCTCTGATCTGTGAATAAAAGCAGAATCTAATCAACATGTTTTATTCCCAGTAGAACATAAACAACATGCAGTCATCCTCAAAATTATTCACACCCTCCAATCAAAGAAAAAACTAAATACACAACAGTAATTCAAAGAACAAAAACTAATAATAAATAAAAATGTACAAAATTATAATTTAGTAAAAGAAGTTATTTTTGAGTTGTAGTAGAAAATAATCATTAAAAAACAAACAAACAAAACAAAACTGTCCCAGACACATTAGAGCAGTGATTCTTTACCATGGGGACCAAACTCGGGGCCTCGAGCGTTCTCATGATTTATAATAAAATTAATTGTATCTTTTTGTATTGTATCTCTTTTGTTGCCATTTTGAGCCACGATGATAATAATTGACCTATGGCTAAACCACGCCCCCAAACGCGATGAGCCAATCACAGTGCGCACAGCTTTCCCATACACTCGGACATTCTCTGCTTGAACGTCCATTGAAATGCATTGAAGTTAGTCCGTTTTTATGTGTTCTTTTTAGTTTAAAATGGTCAAACGTGTGCATGGGGTACATGCAACTCCGATACTAGGTATCCTGAGAGGCTGGGTGACAGGGCGTATTTTTTTGCCTTTTACCAAGTCACATCAAGCCAAAGTTATGCGGCAGACCACATCAACTGAACGTGGATAAAATGAACAAGGATGCCTACATCTGTTCTAAGGTAAGGGAACATCGTATTCGAGGCAACATGTCACTTTGCTTGAAAGAAATATGAAGTTACCTTCCCTAACGTTATTTAAGTTGGCTAACGCTAGCTAAACATGCTAGTTTTGGTACGTGGTAACGGTACATAAGACGCTGTCGTGTAGTACAGGTGTGGTGAAGTAACGTCGATAACGACACGCCTCTGGCTTCCAAGCTGCAGCCAGACTGCTCCGCTTCCGTGGCTGTTTGATCAGTTTTTGTCAGATGATCACTTTTTGGCACAACAACAGCAGCCGTGCAGTAGTTTGGGCAAGAAACTGAGGGAGCGACACGAGTCACATCCAGAGATTCACAGGCTGATTTCTACTCCCAGTTTAAGACTTCTGAACAATTTCTTTTATGTTTTTTAATTTATCTTGTCATGATCTCTCTGTCTGATCACGCGTCTGTTGTCCGTGTTGACAGCTGTCATCTCCCGAAATGTCACATAGCGCCTGTCACCGAATGTTTGTTTGTCCGAGTGAGTGGAGGGGGCGGGGCTTAGCCATAGGTCAATTGGGGGCTTGTCCGGGATTCAGGGATGTTCTGTTCTGTCTTTTTCTTGGAGTTTTTTGCTTCTATATTATTTTGTTTTGCATGGTGTGGTCTGCACAGTTTCCACCACCACCCCCCCCCCCCCCCACCCCCCCCCCCATTAAAGACAGAAAAAAAGCACCTGTCAGTAAAATACGCTGAAATTGACAAAAGTAATAAGAAATTTATGAAAATCATGACATTGATTTTGAATTGTGGTTCAACAAAAATATTGAAACAAACAAAAAATAAAACAAGTAAACAAGCATGATGGGGCTGCTGAACTAAAATTTTGAGCAACACTTTGAGACAATCGCTGCTATCAGGTGTTTCCTGTAACGTCCAATCAGACGTCTGCACCTGTTGACAGGTATGTTGGTTCATGGAAAAGATGCTCTAATGGGTCTGGGACAGTTTTGTTTGTTTGTTTTTATTATTATTGTTTCCAACCACAATTCAAAAGATATATTTTATTTCACTAAATTATAATTTTGTAAATTTTTGTATAAATTTTTTTTTTTCCAGTTTCTTGTTATTTGAATTACTACTGTAAATTTAGTTTTTTCTTTAATGGGAGGGGATGTAAACTTTCTGGCACAACTGTATGTGGATGGAGACGTCTTTCTCAGTAGGGTTAGAAATGTGGCTTGAGTTTCATGTTGATTGTTGTTTTAGTTTGTTGTTTACGCACCATGTTTAGAGCACATGATGTTTATGTTCTACGGGGAATAAAAAATGTTAATGAGATTTACAAATCATTGACTTCTGTTTTTATTTACAGCTCACACAAAGTCCCAACTTATTTGGCATTGGGGATGTAGCAGCTGAACAGAGATAGGATCGTGTTACTGAGGTCTCACTCTGCCTCTAACTTCAGGACCGGCCTGAGTCATAAACAGGTTAAAACTGAGCAGCTCGTCTTCAGACGAAACAAAAACACGTCTGCAGGTGTCACGACCTCGGTGGTCGGTGAGGTTACGTACCGATGCGACGACCAGCGCGGAAACGCTGCCACTCTTCACGGCGGCGACGATGGAGGCGATGAAGATGAGGACGGCTCCCACAGAGTAATGAAAGAACTCCTGAGAGAGAAGAAAGAGGCGTCAGCTTCATCGTGTCGGCAGCTTTTCCTTCCTATAATCAGGCTTTACATTCTCTGGATGGAAGTAAAAACTAATCAGTTGTAATTAAATGATGTCTGATGCAGATTATCAACACAAATTTGTTAGAAAGACAGTGGAACTGAGACCAGATCCTGCCGCGTTTACGAGCTGGAGTGGCAAAAGAGAAGGACGAGTTTGTGGTGAGACAGAAAATTCACCTTCATCAACATCATCCATGTTTACCGAGCTCATCGGCTCCTGCCGGATGCTCCAGCAGAGAAATGAAAGAAAGAGCGAAGCGGAGTCGTTTAGACCAGTTCAGGATGGAAGAACTGCGGGATTCCCGTAAACGTACACCTGTCCGGCTGTACGTCCCGTTTGGATTCCTGCAAACGTACACCGGTCCGGCTGTACGTCCCGTTTGGATTCCTGTAAACGTACACCGGTCCGGCTGTACATCCCATTTGGATTCCTGCAAACGTACACCGGTCCGGCTGTACGTCCCGTTTGGATTCCTGTAAACGTACACCGGTCCGGCTGTACGTCCCGTTTGGATTCCTGTAAACGTACACCGGTCCGGCTGTACGTCCCGTTTGGATTCCCGTAAACGTACACCGGTCCGGCTGTACGTCCCGTTTGTACTCCCGTAAACGTACACCGGTCCGGCTGTACGTCCCGTTTGGATTCCTGCAAACGTACACCGGTCCGGCTGTACGTCCCGTTTGGATTCCCGTAAACGTACACATGTCCAGCTGTACGTCCCGTTTGGATTCCCGTAAACGTACACCGGTCCAGCTGTACGTCCCGTTTGGATTTCTGTAAACGTACACCGGTCCGGCTGTACGTCCCGTTTGGATTCCTGCAAACGCACAACGGTCCGGCTGTACGTCCCGTTTGATTTCCGTAAACGTACACCGGTCCGGCTGTACGTCCCGTTTGGATTCCCGTAAACGTACACCGGTCCGGCTGTACGTCCCGTTTGGATTCCCGTAAACGTACACCGGTCCGGCTGTACGTCCCGTTTGGATTCCCGTAAACGTACACCGGTCCGGCTGTACGTCCCGTTTGGACTCCCAAACGTACACCGGTCTGGCTGTACGTCCCGTTTGGACTCCCAAACGTACACCGGTCCAGCTGTACGTCCCGTTTGGACTCCCAAACGTACACCGGTCCGGCTGTACGTCCCGTTTGGATTCCTGCAAACGTACACCGGTCCGGCTGTACGTCCCGTTTGGATTCCTGTAAACGTACACCGGTCCAGCTGTACGTCCCGTTTGGATTCCTGTAAACGTACACCGGTCCAGCTGTACGTCCCGTTTGGATTCCTGTAAACGTACACCGGTCCGGCTATACGTCCCGTTTGGATTCCCGTAAACGTACACCGGTCCAGCTATACGTCCCGTTTGGATTCCCGTAAACGTACACCGGTCCGGCTGTACATCCCGTTTGGACTCCTGTAAACGTGCACCGGTCCGACTGTACGTCCCGTTTGGACTCCTGTAAACGTACACCGGTCCGACTGTACGTCCCGTTTGGATTCCCGTAAACGTACACCGGTCCGGCTGTACGTCCCGTTTGGATTCCCGTAAACGTACACCGGTCCGGCTGTACGTCCCGTTTGGATTCCTGTAAACGTACACCGGTCCGACTGTACGTCCCGTTTGGATTCCCGTAAACGTACACCGGTCCGGCTGTACATCCCGTTTGGACTCCTGTAAACGTGCACCGGTGCGACTGTACGTCCCGTTTGGACTCCTGTAAACGTACAACGGTCCGACTGTACGTCCCGCTTGGATTCCCGCAAACGCGTGACACCGGTCCGGCTGTACGTCCCGTTTGACTCCCAAACATACACCGGTCCGGCTGTACGCCCCGTTTGGATTCCCGCAAACGTACACCGGCCGGCTGTACGTCCCGTTTGGATTCCCAGGAAGCGTACACCGGTCCGGCTGTACGTCCCGTTTGATTCCCGTAAACGATACACCGGTCCGCTGTACGTCCCGCTTGGATTTCTGTAAAC
The DNA here is from genome assembly GCA_023101725.1 of Atherinomorus stipes. NCBI lineage: Eukaryota > Metazoa > Chordata > Actinopteri > Atheriniformes > Atherinidae > Atherinomorus > Atherinomorus stipes. The sequence goes on from JALJCO010009756.1 coordinate 5,819, forward strand.
GCATACCGGTCCGACTGTACGTCCCGTTTGGACTCCCAAACGTACACCGGTCCGGCTGTACGTCCCGTTTGGATTCCTGTAAACGTACACCGGTCCGGCTGTACGTCCCGTTTGGATTCCCGTAAACGTACACCGGTCTGGCTGTACGTCCCGTTTGATTCCGTAACGTACACCGGTCCGGCTGTACGCCCGTTTGATTCCTGTAAACGCATACCGGTCCGGCTGTACGCACCGTTTGATTCCCGTAAACGTACACCGGTCTGGCTGTACGTCCCGTTTGGATTCCTGTAAACGTACACCGGTCCAGCTGTACGTCCCGCTTGATTCCTGTAAACGTACACCGGTCCGGCTGTACGTCCCGTTTGGATTCCGCGGGTAAACGCTAACCGTCCGCTGTACGCCCCGCTTGACTCCCAAACGCAGGTACACCGGTCCGGCTGTACGTCCCATTTGGATTCCTGTAAACGCACACCGGTTCTGGCTGTACGCCCCGCTTGGATTCCTCAGAACGTGCACCGTCCGGGCTGTACGTCCCGCTTGATTCCTGTAAACGTACACCGGTCCGACTGTACGTACCGTTTGGATTCCCCGTAAACGCACACCGGTCTGGCTGTACGTCCCGTTTTGGATTCCTGTAAACGCATTACACCGGTCCAGCTGTACGCCCCGTTTGGATTCCTGTAAACGTACACCGGTCCGGCTGTACGTCCCGCTTTGATTCCCCGTAAACGCCAACCGGTCCGGGCTGTACGTCCCGCTTGACTCCCAAACGTACACCGGTCCGGCTGTACGTCCCATTTGGATTCCTGTAAACGTACACCGGTCTGGCTGTACGTCCCGTTTGGATTCCCGTAAATGTGCACCGGTCCGGCTGTACGTCCCGTTTGGATTCCTGTAAACGTACACCGGTCCGGCTGTACGTCCCGTTTGGATTCCCGTAAACGTACAACGGTCCGGCTGTACGTCCCGTTTGGATTCCCGTAAACGTACACCGGTCCGGCTGTACGTCCCGTTTGGATTCCCGTAAACGTACACCGGTCCGGCTGTACGTCCTGTTTGGATTCCCGTAAACGTACACCGGTCCGGCTGTACGTCCCGTTTGGATTCCTGCAAACGTACACCGGTCCGGCTGTACGTCCCGTTTGGATTCCTGCAAACGTACACCGGTCCGGCTGTACGTCCCGTTTGGACTCCTGTAAACGGGACGTACAGCCGGACTCGTGACCTCTCGGTCCTTCAGTCAGGAAACCTGCTCCCAACAGAACTTTGATCCGGCTGCAGAGTATTTATTACATCCTCTGGAACATGTCGCTCCTCGGGACAGAAAAAACACCCGTCATCAGCTCCACCTGTTCAGGTAACAGATATCTGACCAGCCAATCACATGGCAGCGTCTGGCCATGTAGACACGGTTAATCACAGATGAGGTGGAACGAGAGATTCTCATCACGGATGAGGTGGAACGGGAGATTCTCATCATGATGAGGTGGAACGGGAGATTCTCATCCTGATGAGGTGGAACGGGAGATTCTCATCCTGATGAGGTGGAACGGGAGATTCTCATCATGATGAGGTGGAACGGGAGATTCTTATCATGATGAGGTGGAACGGGAGATTCTCATCACAATGAGGTGGAACGGGAGATTCTCATCCTGATGAGGTGGAACGGGAGATTCTCATCATGATGAGGTGGAACGGGAGATTCTCATCATGATGAGGTGGAACGGGAGATTCTCATCACGGATGAGGTGGAACGGGAGATTCTCATCTCGATGAGGTGGAACGGGAGATTCTCATCACGGATGAGGTGGAACGGGAGATACTCATCATGATGAGGTGGAACGGGAGATTCTCATCACGGATGAGGTGGAACGGGAGATTCTCATCACGATGAGGTGGAACGTGAGATTCTCATCACAATGAGGTGGAACGGGAGATTCTCATCCTGATGAGGTGGAACGGGAGATTCTCATCATGATGAGGTGGAACGGGAGATTCTCATCATAATGAGGTGGAACGGGAGATTCTCATCCTGATGAGGTGGAACGGGAGATTCTCATCACGGATGAGGTGGAACGGGAGATACTCATCATGATGAGGTGGAACGGGAGATTCTCATCACGGATGAGGTGGAACGTGAGATTCTCATCACAATGAGGTGGAACGGGAGATTCTCATCCTGATGAGGTGGAACGGGAGATTCTCATCATGATGAGGTGGAACGGGAGATTCTCATCCTGATGAGGTGGAACGGGAGATTCTCATCACGGATGAGGTGGAACGGGAGATTCTCATCAAGATGAGGTAGAACGGGAGATTCTCATCACGATGAGGTAGAACGGGAGATTCTCGTCACGGATGAGGTGGAACGGGAGATTCTCATCATGATGGGGTGGAACAGGAGATTCTCATCACGGATGAGGTGGAACGGGAGATTCTCATCACGATGAGGTGGAACGGGAGATTCTCATCACGATGAGGTGGAACGGGAGATTCTCATCACGATGAGGTGGAACCGGAGATTTTCATCACGATGAGGTGGAACGGGAGATTCTCATCACGGATGAGGTGGAACGGGAGATTCTCATCACGATGAGGTGGAACGGGAGATTCTCATCACGGATGAGGTGGAACGGGAGATTCTCATCACGGATGAGGTGGAACGGGAGATTCTCATCATGATGAGGTGGAACGGGAGATTCTCATCTCGATGAAGCGGAACGGGAGATTCTCATCACGATGAGGTGGAACGGGAGATTCTCATCCTGATGAGGTGGAACGGGAGATTCTCATCCTGATGAGGTGGAACCGGGAGATTCTCATCACGGATGAGGTGGAACGGGAGATTCTCATCCTGATGAGGTGGAACGGGAGATTCTCATCACGATGAGGTGGAACGGGAGATTCTCATCACGGATGAGGTCGAACGGGAGATTCTCATCACGGATGAGGTGGAACGGGAGATTCTCATCTCGATGAGGTGGAACGGGAGATTCTCATCCTGATGAGGTGGAACGGGAGATTCTCATCACGATGAGGTGGAACGGGAGATTCTCATCACGGATGAGGTGGAACGGGAGATTCTCATCACGATGAGGTGGAACGGGAGATTCTCATCCTGATGAGGTGGAACGGGAGATTCTCATCACGATGAGGTGGAACGGGAGATTCTCATCACGGATGAGGTGGAACGGGAGATTCTCATCACGATGAGGTGGAACGGGAGATTCTCATCGGGATGAGGTGGAACGGGAGATTCTCATCACGGATGAGGTGGAACAGGAGATTCTCATCACGGATGAGGTGGAACGGGAGATTCTCATCCTGATGAGGTGGAACGGGAGATTCTCATCACGATGAGGTGGAACGGGAGATTCTCATCACGGATGAGGTCGAACGGGAGATTCTCATCACGGATGAGGTGGAACGGGAGATTCTCATCTCGATGAGGTGGAACGGGAGATTCTCATCCTGATGAGGTGGAACGGGAGATTCTCATCACGATGAGGTGGAACGGGAGATTCTCATCACGGATGAGGTGGAACGGGAGATTCTCATCACGATGAGGTGGAACGGGAGATTCTCATCCTGATGAGGTGGAACGGGAGATTCTCATCACGATGAGGTGGAACGGGAGATTCTCATCACGGATGAGGTGGAACGGGAGATTCTCATCACGATGAGGTGGAACGGGAGATTCTCATCCTGATGAGGTGGAACGGGAGATTCTCATCACGGATGAGGTGGAACGGGAGATTCTCATCACGGATGTGGTGGAACGGGAGATTCTCATCCTGATGAGGTGGAATGGGAGATTCTCATCACGATGAGGTGGAACGGGAGATTCTCATCACGATGAGGTAGAACAGGAGATTCTCATCATGATGAGGTGGAACGGGAGATTCTCATCATGAGAATGTTTCCACCAGCTGCTTGGATCTATGACACCAGGAACTAAAATGGGGTCTAACGTGGTTCTAGGCGTTAGAGCTGGTAAAGTGCAAAAATGCAATGAAATGAGTTTTTTTTCTCCCTTTTTCCATCACTTGTAGTGATGTCATGTTTTAACGGAAGCAGCTTCATTTTCTAAAACCTATATCAGCGTTTGCATCAAAGAACTTTTCTCAGACACATTTCTTATGAAGTTAAACTCTGATTACAGAAGGTTTAAATGGGAGCTGAGAGGAAACTTCATTCGTTAAAAGAAATCCAAAGCAGCAGGAGCTTATCCATTTAAATTAGCTGCAGCGCAGCTGAAACTTCCTTCCTTCTTTTGAGGCTTGTGAAGGATGCACGTTGGTTCCTGTTCAGACACACCCGTGAATCATCGTCACATCTGCAGAGCAGAAGTTCAGAGGAAAAGCTGAAGTGAGACTACATGGAGATAAAGCTGCTCACCGTCAGCGGCCAGTTGATGCAGGGCATCCTCATCTGCAGCCGGAACAGGTGCATGATGAAGAAGATGAGGAAGGCGAAGAAGAACCACAGCACCACCACCTCGAAGAACTGGAAGGCGTACCAGTTTGGCCATCCGCGGGCGCAGTGCACACACAGGAAGGCGATGAGCAGCGAGAGCTGGGAGGAAACCAGACAGAAATATCCCAGTTTAAAACAGGGGAGGTGTTCATCACACCAGTTTAATCTGGAGCAGATCCAGCGAGCACGTCCTCGTCTGCTGCTCGCCGCTCCAAACCAAGCGGAGCGTAAACAGGACGGATCCAGCCGACCGCAGAAATGAGAAACCACAAGCCAAAAAACCCGCAGAAAAACCACCAAGACCCAGAATGACCCCAACAGGACCAGCAGGACCCCAGCAGGACCCCAACATGACCAGCAGGACCCCAGCAGGACCAGCAGGACCCCAACATGACCAGCAGGACCCCAACATGACCAGCAGGACCCCAACATGACCAGCAGGACCCCAGCAGGACCCCAACATGACCCCAGCATGACCCCAGCAGGACCCCAGCATGACCCCAACATGACCCCAGCAGGACCCCAGCAGGACCCCAACATGACCCCAACATGACCCCAGCAGGACCCCAGCAGGATCCCAGCAGGACCCCAGCAGGACCAGCAGAACCCCAACATGACCAGCAGGACCCCAGCAGGACCCCAACATGACCCCAGCAGGACCCCAGCATGACCCCAGCAGGACCCCAGCATGACCCCAACATGACCCCAGCAGGACCAGCAGGACCCCAACATGACCCCAACATGACCCCAGCAGGACCCCAGCAGGATCCCAGCAGGACCCCAGCAGGACCAGCAGAACCCCAGCAGGACCAGCGGGACCCCAGCAGGACCAGCAGGACCCCCAGCAGGACCCCAGCATGACCAGCAGGACCCCAACATGACCAGCAGGACCCCAACATGACCAGCAGGACCCCAACATGACCAGCAGGACCCCAACATGACCAGCAGGACCCCAACATGACCAGCAGGACCAGCATGACCCCAGCAGGACCCCAACATGACCAGCAGGACCCCAACATGACCAGCAGGACCCCAGCAGGACCCCAGCAGGACCCCAACATGACCCAAGCAGGACCCCAGCAGGATCCCAGCAGGACCCCAGCAGGACCAGCATGACCCCAGCAGGATCCCAGCAGGACCCCAGCAGGACCAGCATGACCCCAGCAGGACCCCAGCAGGACCCCAACATGACCCCAGCAGGACCAGCAGGACCCCAGCAGGACCCCAACATGACCCCAGCAGGACCAGCATGACCCCAGCAGGACCAGCAGGACCCCAGCAGGACCAGCAGAACCCCAGCAGGACCAGCAGGACCCCAGCAGGACCAGCAGGACCCCAGCAGGACCAGCAGGACCCCAGCAGGACCAGCGGGACCAGCAGGACCCCAGCATAACCCCAGCAGGACCAGCGGGACCCCAGCAGGACCAGCGGGACCAGCAGGACCCCAGCATAACCCCAGCAGGACCAGCAGGACCCCAGCATGACCCCAGCAGGACCCCAGCATGACCCCAACATGACCCCAGCAGGACCAGCAGGACCCCAGCATGACCCCAACATGACCCCAACATGACCAGCAGGACCCCAACATGACCCCAGCAGGACCCCAGCATGACCCCAACATGACCCCAGCAGGACCAGCAGGACCCCAACATGACCCCAACATGACCCCAGCAGGACCCCAGCAGGATCCCAGCAGGACCCCAGCAGGACCAGCAGAACCCCAGCAGGACCAGCGGGACCCCAGCAGGACCAGCAGGACCCCAGCAGGACCCCAGCATGACCAGCAGGACCCCAACATGACCAGCAGGACCCCAACATGACCAGCAGGACCCCAACATGACCAGCAGGACCCCAACATGACCAGCAGGACCCCAACATGACCAGCATGACCAGCAGGACCCCAACATGACCAGCAGGACCCCAACATGACCAGCAGGACCAGCATGACCCCAGCAGGACCCCAACATGACCAGCAGGACCCCAACATGACCAGCAGGACCCCAGCAGGACCCCAGCAGGACCCCAACATGACCCAAGCAGGACCCCAGCAGGACCCCAGCAGGACCCCAGCAGGACCAGCATGACCCCAGCAGGATCCCAGCAGGACCCCAGCAGGACCAGCATGACCCCAGCAGGACCCCAGCAGGACCCCAACATGACCCCAGCAGGACCAGCAGGACCCCAGCAGGACCCCAACATGACCCCAGCAGGACCAGCATGACCCCAGCAGGACCAGCAGGACCCCAGCAGGACCAGCAGAACCCCAGCAGGACCAGCAGGACCCCAGCAGGACCAGCAGGACCCCAGC
>JALJCO010009757.1:0-33227 GCA_023101725.1 Atherinomorus stipes
CTGATATTCGCCATGGTTGCGTTTGGCGTAACGACTTGAGTTTTTTATTGTGGCATCATGGAAGGGTTTGACACGTTTGGAAGCACTTTCAAATCCATCGGCTTCATCATTGAAGTTCTGGACTCCAGACACTAAAAAGTGACACTTCCTGGCGCCAGGGGGCGGGGCTAAGGTGAAAACCGGAAATGGTCATATAGGTGTGTTCAGCATCTGACCGGCATCACACGTAGCAATTTTGGTGCAGATATCTGGTTTTATGCCAGAGTTATATCAGTTTCGTGTTTCATGGCGAGAAGGTCAACTTTCAGGCTCCGCCCCCCTCCACACGCTTACAGATTTCTGAATGCAGAGCACAACTAGAAATCTCACATGCCTTCTGAACACAAAGACACCATCGGGATGACCGTACCATTTGCGGTTTATGAGGAGTTAACGCAAATGCGACGTGAGTGAAACGCCAAAATGGCGACTTTGACCCAAAATGGCCGACTTCCTGTAGACCTGGCACCACGACGTTAAGAGGCTTTTTTGTCCGCCCCGACATGTAGAACAAGTGTACCGAGTTTCGTAAAAATCGGTGACATGCAGTTCTGGGGACCTTGCAAAAGGTGGCGCTAGAGCGCAGTTTTGCCCGAGCGGTCACGAAAACGCAAAATACGAAATTTTTCAGATTCGTCTGGGGGGGTAGCCAAAATTTGGTGACTTTTCGAGCATGTTCAGGCCCCCCAAAAATGCAATTCATTTGACGGGAGAAATAAGAAGAATAATAATAAGAATAGTTGAGTTGCATTTCAATAGGCCTTCGCACCGCCTTCGGTGCTCGGGCCTAATAAGAATAAACGCTAGAGTTTCAATAGGCCTTCGCACCGCCTTCGGTGCTCGGGCCTAATAATAATTAAAGCCGCAAGCGGCGATGAAGGCCCTCGCACCTCTGGCGCCGCTCAGGCCTATGCACCGCGTAGTCCGTGTCATGTTCTACCAGTGTGCTGAATTTCATGGCGTTTGGTTGATGTGTTACCTCAGAATGATCATTTGAAGGTTTGTAGGGGGCGCTGTAGAGCCACATTTAAAGTTCAGGAACCCGTATCCATGTAATCCGTGTCATGTTCTACCAGTGTGCTGAATTTCATGGCCTTCGGTTGATCGGGTCGGCCAAAATGATCATTTGAAGGTTTGCAGGGGGCGCTATAGAGCCACATTGAAAATTCTGGAACATGTGTCCATGTAAATGAGATCAGGTTATGAACATCATCATCTGTGCCAAGTTTGGTAGAGATCTGGCCATCCGTGTCTTATTTACAGGCACTTCCTGTCCCGAGGGGGCGGGGCTAAGGTGAAAACCGGAAATGGTCATATAGGTGTGTTCAGCATCTGACCAGCATCACACGTACCAAGTTTGGTGCAGATATCTGGTTTTATGCCAGAGTTATATGAGTGTCGTGTTTCATGGCGAGAAGGTCACCTTTTAGGCTCCGCCCCCTCCACACGCTTACAGATTTCTTAATGCAGAGCACAACTAGAAATCTCACATGCCTTGTGAACACAAAGAGACCATCGTGATGGCTGTACCATTAGCGGTCTCTGAGGAGTTAACGCAAATATGTCATCAAGAAATCGTCAGAAAAATGGCACTTTTTTCAAAATGGCCGACTTCCTGTCGGATTAATCCAAATGGTCCAAGAGGGTTTTTTGTAGGTCCTGACATGTTCAACCACTGTGCCAAATTTCATGCTTGTGGGTCATTGTGGTGGGCGGGGCTGATCATTTGAAGATTTCTAGGGGGCGCTATTGAGCCATTTTTAAAGATATCCAAAATATCTTGACTTGAATGAGTTCAGGGGATGACCATCATCATCTGTAGCAAGTTTGGTGGAGATCGGACCTTTCTCTGTGTCATTTCCATGTACTTCCTGTTTCCATGGCGTTGGGCTCATATTCGCCATGGTTGCGTTTGGCGTATCGACTTGAGTTTTTTATTGTGGCATAGTGGAAGGGTTTGACACGTTTGGAAGCACTTTCAAATCCATCGGCTTCATCATTGAAGTTCTGGTCCCCAAACACTAAAAAGTGACACTTCCTGGCGCCAGGGGGCGGAGCTAAGGTGAAAACCGGAAATGGTCATATAGGTGTGTTCAGCATCTGACCAGCATCACACGTAGCAATTTTGGTGCAGATATCTGGTTTTATGCCCGAGTTATATCAGTTTCGTTTTTCATGGCGAGAAGGTCATCTTTGAGGCTCCGCCCCCTCCACACACTTACAGATTTCTTAATGCAGAGCACAACTAGAAATCTCACATGCCTTGTGAACAGAAAGAGACCATCGGGATGACCGTACCATTTGCGGTTTATGAGGAGTTAACGCAAATGCGACGTGAGTGAAACGCCAAAATGGCGACTTTGACCCAAAATGGCCGACTTCCTGTAGACCTGGCACCACGACGTTAAGAGGCTTTTTTGTCCGCCCCGACATGTAGAACAAGTGTACCGAGTTTCGTAAAAATCGGTGACATGCAGTTCTGGGGACCTTGCAAAAGGTGGCGCTAGAGCTCAGTTTTGCCCGAGCGGTCACGAAAATGCCAAATTATGAAATTTTTCGATTTTAAATGGGGGGGTAGCCAAAATTTGGTGACTTTTTGAGCATGTTCAGGCCCCCAAAAATGCAATTCATTTGACGGGAGAATAAGAATAATAAGAATAAAATAAAGTAAAAACATCCCCTCCCCTCGTAATTAAAGCCGCAAGCGGCGATGAAGGCCCTCGCTCCTCAGGCGCCGCTCCGGCCTATGCACCGCCTCCCCTCAGTCCCCCTTACCCTAACTTGAAGGAATTTGTGCCAACTCAGGGGTTTAATAGGAATGTAAGTGATTATGTAGGCCGAAGAAGTCACTTCCTGTTTTCAGGGGGCGTGGCCATGACGTCATCACATCATGTGAAACAGTTCAAGGTATTCCTGTCATCATCTGTGCCAAGTTTGGTCGAGATCTGCCCATCTGTGTGTCATTTACAGGCACTTCCTGTCACTAGGGGGCGGGGCTAAGGCAAAAACCGGAAATCATCATATAGCTTCAGTCAGCATCTGTCCAGCATCACACATAGCAAATTTGGTGCAGATACCTGGTTTTCTTCCAGAGTTATAACAGTTTAAACAATTGTAGGGGGCGCACTAGAGTCATTTTTCCAGATATGGCCAATATGTCTATGTGAATCAGTTCAGGGGATGACCATCATCATCTGTAGCAAGTTTGGTGGAGATCGGACCTTTCTGTGAGTCTTTTCCATTTACTTCCTGTTTCCATGGCGTTGGGCTCATATTCGCCATGGTTGCGTTTGGCGTATCGACTTGAGTTTTTTATTGTGGCATCGTGGAAGGGTTTGACACGTTTGGAAGCACTTTCAAATCCATCGGCTTCATCATTGAAGTTCTGGACCCCAAACACTGAAAAGTGACACTTCCTGTCGCCAGGGGGCGGGGCTAAGGCGAAAACCGGAAATGGTCATATAGGTGTGTTCAGCATCTGACCAGCATCACACGTAGCAATTTTGGTGCAGATATCTGGTTTTATGCCAGAGTTATATCAGTTTCGTGTTTCATGGCGAGAAGGTCAACTTTGAGGCTCCGCCCCCTCCACACGCTTGCAGATTTCTGAATGCAGAGCACAACTAGAAATCTCACATGCCTTCTGAACACAAAGAGACCATCGGGGTGACCGTACCATTTGCGGTTTCTGAGGAGTTAACGCAAATGCGACGTGAGTGAAACGCCAAAATGGCGACTTTGACCCAAAATGGCCGACTTCCTGTAGACCTGGCACCACGACGTTAAGAGGCTTTTTTGTCCGCCCCGACATGTAGAACAAGTGTACCGAATTTCGTAAAGATCGGTGATATGCAGTTCTGGGGACCTTGCAAAAGGTGGCGCTAGAGCGCAGTTTTGCCCGAGCGGTCACGAAAACGCCAAATTATGAAATTTTTCGATTTTAAATGGGGGGGTAGCCAAAATTTGGTGACTTTTCGAGCATGTTCAGGCCCCCAAAAATGCAATTCATTTGACGAGGAGAAAAATAAGAATAAGAATAGGAATAAGAATAAGAATTAAATAGGATTATCAGCCTTTTCTGTTCCGGTTAATTAAAGCCGCAAGCGGCGATGAAGGCCCTCGCACCTCTGGCGCCGCTCAGGCCTATGCACTGCGTAGTCAGTGTCCTGTTCTACCAGTGTGCCGAATGTCATGGCGTTTGGTTGATGTGTTAGCTCAAAATGATGATTTGAAGGTTTGTAGGGGGCGCTCTAGAGCCACATTTAAACTTCAGGAACACGTATCCATGTAATCTTTGTCATGTTCTACCAGTGTGCTGAATTTCATGGTCTTCGGTTGATCTGGTAGCCCAAAATGATCATTTAAAGGTTTGTAGGGGGCGCTGTAGAGCCACATTTACACTTCAGGAACACGTATGCATGTAATCCTTGTCATGTTCTACCAGTGTGCTGAATTTCATGGTCTTCGGTTAATCTGGTAGGCCTAAATGATCATTAGAAGGTTTGTAGGGGGCGCTGTAGAGCCACATTAACAATTCTGGAACATGTGTCCATGTAAATGAGATCAGGTTATGAACATCATCATCTGTGCCAAGTTTGATTGAGATCTGGCCATCCGTGTGTTATTTACAGGCACTTCCTGTCCGGAGGGGGCGGGGCTAAGGTGAAAACCGGAAATGGTCATATAGGTGTGTTCAGCATCTGACCAGCATCACACGTACCAAGTTTGGTGCAGATATCTGGTTTTATGCCAGAGTTATATGAGTGTCGTGTTTCATGGCGAGAAGGTCACCTTTTAGGCTCCACCCCCTCCACACGCTTACAGATTTCTTAATGCAGAGCACAACTAGAAATCTCACATGCCTTGTGAACAGAAAGAGACCATCGTGATGGCTGTACCATTAGCGGTCTCTGAGGAGTTAACGCAAATATGTCATCAAGAAATCTTCAGAAAAATGGCACTTTTTTCAAAATGGCCGACTTCCTGTCGTATTAATCCAAATAGTCCAAGAGGGTTTTTTGTAGGTCCTGATATGTTCTACCACTGTGCCAAATTTCATGCTTGTGGGTCATTGTGGTGGGCGGGGCTGATCATTTGAAGATTTGTAGGGGGCGCTATTGAGCCATTTTTAAAGATATCTGAAATATCTCGACTTGAATGAGTTCAGGGGATGACCATCATCATCTGTAGCAAGTTTGGTGGAGATCAGACCTTTCTTTGTTTCATTTCCATGTACTTCCTGTTTCCATGGCGTTGGGCTGATATTCGCCATGGTTGCGTTTGGCGTATCGACTTGAGTTTTTTATTGTGGCATCGTGGAAGGGTTTGACACGTTTGGAAGCACTTTCAAATCCATCGGCTTCATCATTGAAGTTCTGGACCCCAAACACTGAAAAGTGACACTTCCTGTCCCCAGGGGGCGGGGCTAAGGCGAAAACCGGAAATGGTCATATAGGTGTGTTCAGCATCTGACCAGCATCACACGTAGCAATTTTGGTGCAGATATCTGGTTTTATGCCCGAGTTATATCAGTTTCGTGTTTCATGGCGAGAAGGTCAACTTTCAGGCTCCGCCCCCTCCACACGCTTTCAGATTTCTGAATGCAGAGCACAACTAGAAATCCCACATGCCTTCTGAACACAAAGAGACCATCGGGATGACCGTACCATTTGCGGTTTATGAGGAGTTAACGCAAATGCGACGTGAGTAAAACGCCAAAATGGCGACTTTGCCCCAAAATGGCCGACTTCCTGTAGACCTGGCACCACGACGTTAAGAGGCTTTTTTGTCCGCCCCGACATGTAGAACAAGTGTACCGAGTTTCGTGAAAATCGGTGACATGCAGTTCTGGGGACCTTGCAAAAGGTGGCGCTAGAGCTCAGTTTTGCCCGAGCGGTCACGAAAACGCCAAATTATGAAATTTTTCGATTTTAAATGGGGGGGTAGCCAAAATTTGGTGAGTTTTCGAGCATGTTCAGGCCCCCAAAAATGCGATTCATTTGACAGGAGAAAAATAATAACGAAGAATAAACGCTTGCATTACAATAGGCCTTCGCACCGCCTTCGGTGCTCGGGCCTAATTAAAGCCGCAAGCGGCGATGAAGGCCCTCGCACCTCTGGCGCCGCTCAGGCCTATGCACCGCGTAGTCTGTGTCATGTTCTACCAGTGTGCCGAATTTCATGGCGTTTGGTTGATGTGTTAGCTCAAAATGATCATTTGAAGGTTTGTAGGGGGCGCTGTAGAGCCACATTTAAACTTCAGGAACACGTATCCATGTAATCCTGTGTCATGTTCTACCAGTGTGCTGAATTTCATGGTCTTCGGTTGATCTGGTAGCCAAAATGATATTTGAGTTTGGGGCTGTCATTATATTGTCTTCGGTTGATTTGGCCTTCGGTTGTCTGGTAGCCCAAAATGATCATTAGAAGGTTTGTAGGGGGCGCTGTAGAGCCACATTGAAAATTCTGGCACATGTGTCCATGTAAATGACATCAGGTTATGAACATCATCATCTGTGCCAAGTTTGATAGAGATCTGGCCATCCGTGTCTTATTTACAGGCACTTCCTGTCCGGAGGGGGCGGGGCTAAGGTGAAAACCGGAAATGGTCATATAGGTGTGTTCAGCATCTGACCAGCATCACACGTACCAAGTTTGGTGCAGATATCTGGTTTTATGCCAGAGTTATATGAGTGTCGTGTTTCATGGCGAGAAGGTCACCTTTTAGGCTCCGCCCCCTCCACACGCTTACAGATTTCTTAATGCAGAGCACAACTAGAAATCTCACATGCCTTGTGAACACAAAGAGACCATCGTGATGGCTGTACCATTAGCGGTCTCTGAGGAGTTAACGCAAATATGTCATCAAGAAATCGTCAGAAAAATGGCACTTTTTTTCAAAATGGCCGACTTCCTGTCGTATTAATCCAAATGGTCCAAGAGGGTTTTTTGTAGGTCCTGATATGTTCTACCACTGTGCCAAATTTCATGCTTGTGGGTCATTGTGGTGGGCGGGGCTGATCATTTGAAGATTTGTAGGGGGCGCTATTGAGCCATTTTTAAAGATATCCGAAATATCTCCACGTGAATGAGTTCAGGGGATGACCATCATCATCTGTAGCAAGTTTGGTGGAGATCGGACCTTTCTTTGTGTCATTTCCATGTACTTCCTGTTTCCATGGCGTTGGGCTGATATTCGCCATGGTTGCGTTTGGCGTATCGACTTGAGTTTTTTATTGTGGCATCGTGGAAGGGTTTGACACGTTTGGAAGCACTTTCAAATCCATCGGCTTCATCATTGAAGTTCTGGACCCCAAACACTGAAAAGTGACACTTCCTGTCCCCAGGGGGCGGGGCTAAGGTGAAAACCGGAAATGGTCATATAGGTGTGTTCAGCATCCGAGCAGGCATCATACGTAGCAATTTTGGTGCAGATATCTGGTTTTATGCCAGAGTTATATCAGTTTCGTGTTTCATGGCGAGAAGGTCAACTTTCAGGCTCCGCCCCCTCCACACGCTTACAGATTTCTGAATGCAGAGCACAACTAGAAATCTCACATGCCTTCTGAACACAAAGAGACCATCGGGGTGACCGTACCATTTGCGGTTTATGAGGAGTTAACGCAAATGCGACGTGAGTGAAACGCCAAAATGGCGACTTTGACCCAAAATGGCCGACTTCCTGTAGACCTGGCACCACGACGTTAAGAGGCTTTTTTGTCCGCCCCGACATGTAGAACAAGTGTACCGAGTTTCGTAAAAATCGGTGACATGCAGTTCTGGGGACCTTGCAAAAGGTGGCGCTAGAGCGCAGTTTTGCCCGAGCGGTCACGAAAACGCCAAATTATGAAATTTTTCGATTTTAAATGGGGGGGTAGCCAAAATTTGGTGACTTTTTGAGCATGTTCAGGCCCCCAAAAATGCAATTCATTTGAGAAAAAGAAGAAGAAGAAGAATAATAAACATTTGCAGAACAATAGGCCTTCGCACCGCCTTCGGTGCTCGGGCCTAATTAAAGCCGCAAGCGGCGATGAAGGCCCTCGCTCCTCAGGCGCCGCTCCGGCCTATGCACCGCCTCCCCTCAGTCCCCCTTACCCTCACTTGAAGGAATTTGTGCCAACTCAGGGGTTTAATAGGAATGTAAGTGATTATGTAGGCCGAAGAAGTCACTTCCTGTTTTCAGGGGGCGTGGCCATGACGTCATCACATCATGTGAAACAGTTCAAGGTATTCCTGTCATCATCTGTGCCAAGTTTGGTCGAGATCTGCCCATCTGTGTGTCATTTACAGGCACTTCCTGTCACTAGGGGGCGGGGCTAAGGCAAAAACCGGAAATCATCATATAGCTTCAGTCAGCATCTGTCCAGCATCACACATAGCAAATTTGGTGCAGATACCTGGTTTTCTTCCAGAGTTATATCAGTTTAAACAATTGTAGGGGGCGCACTAGAGTCATTTTTCCAGATATGGCCAATATGTCATGTGAATAGTTAGGGGTGACCATCATCATTGTAGCAAGTTTGGTGGAGATCGGACCTTTCTTTGTGTCATTTCCATGTACTTCCTGTTTCATGGCGTTGGGCTGATATTCGCCATGGTTGCGTTTGGGTATCGACTTGAGTTTTTTATTGTGGAGTGGAAGGGTTTGACACGTTTGGAAGCACTTTCAAATCCATGGCTTCATCATTGAAGTTCTGGACCCCAAACACTGAAAAGTGACACTTCCTGTCCCCAGGGGGCGGGGCTAAGGCGAAAACCGGAAATGGTCATATAGGTGTGTTCAGCATCTGGCCGGCATCACACGTAGCAATTTTGGTGCAGATATCTGGTTTTATGCCAGAGTTATATCAGTTTCGTGTTTCATGGCGAGAAGGTCAACTTTCAGGCTCCGCCCCTCCACACGCTGAGATTCTGAAGAGAGCACAACTAGTGTAATGCCTTGAAAAAAGAGCCAGGGGTGCGACCATTGGGTTTTGAGGGTGCAAGGGTGAGTGAAACGCCAAAATGGCGACTTTGACCCAAAATGGCCGACTTCCTGTAGACTGGCACCACGCGTTAAGAGGCTTTTTGTCCGCCCCGACATGTGAAAGTGTACCGATTTGTAAGATGGTGATGCAGTTTGGGGACCTTGCAAAAGGTGGCGCTAGAGCTCAGTTTCGCCCGAGCGGTCACGAAAAGCCAAATTATGAAATTTTTGATTTTAATGGGGGGTAGCCAAAATTTGGTGTTTTTGAGCATGTTCAGGCCCCCAAAAAGCAAAGAGGGAGAATAAATAAAATAATTAAAGCCGCAAGCGGCGATGAAGGCCCTCGCACCTCTGGCGCCGCTCAGGCCTATGCACCGCGTAGTCTGTGTCATGTTCTACCAGTGTGCCGAATTTCATGGCGTTTGGTTGATGTGTTAGCTCAGAATGATCATTTGAAGGTTTGTAGGGGGCGCTGTAGAGCCACATTTAAACTTCAGGAACACGTGTCCATGGAATCTGTGTCATGTTCTACCAGTGTGCTGAATTTCATGGCCTTCGGTTGATCTGGTAGAAGTGGGTGGGGGGGGTGTTGGTAGCCAAAATGATCATTTGAAGGTTTGTAGGGGGCGCTGTAGAGCCACATTAAAAATTCTGGAACATGTGTCCATGTAAATGAGATCAGGTTATGAACATCATCATCTGTGCCAAGTTTGATAGAGATCTGGCCATCCGTGTCTTATTTACAGGCACTTCCTGTCCGGAGGGGGCGGGGCTAAGGTTAAAACCGGAAATGGTCATATAGGTGTGTTCAGCATATGACCAGCATCATATGTACCAAGTTTGGTGCAGATATCTGGTTTTATGCCAGAGTTATATGAGTTTCGTGTTTCATGGCGAGAAGGGCACCTTTTAGGCTCCGCCCCCTCCACACGCTCACAGATTTCTTAATGCAGAGCACAACTAGAAATCTCACATGCCTTGTGAACACAAAGAGACCATCGTGATGGCTGTACCATTAGCGGTCTCTGAGGAGTTAACGCAAATATGTCATCAAGAAATTGTCAGAAAAATGGCACTTTTTTCAAAATGGCCGACTTACTGTCGTATTAATCCAAATGGTCCAAGAGGGTTTTTTGTAGGTCCAGACATGTTCTACCACTGTGCCAAATTTCATGCTTGTGGGTCATTGTGGTGGGCGGGGCTGATCATTTGAAGATTTGTAGGGGGCGCTATTGAGCCATTTTTAAAGATATCCGAAATATCTCCACGTGAATGAGTTCAGGGGATGACCATCATCATCTGTAGCAAGTTTGGTGGAGATCGGACCTTTCTCTGTGTCATTTCCATGTACTTCCTGTTTCCATGGCGTTGGGCTGATATTCGCCATGGTTGCGTTTGGCGTATCGACTTGAGTTTTTTATTGTGGCATCGTGGAAGGGTTTGACACGTTTGGAAGCACTTTCAAATCCATCGGCTTCATCAATGAAGTTCTGGACCCCAAACACTGAAAAGTGACACTTCCTGTCGCCAGGGGGCGGGGCTAAGGCGAAAACCGGAAATGGTCATATAGGTGTGTTCAGCATCCGGCCGGCATCATACGTAGCAATTTTGGTGCAGATATCTGGTTTTATGCCAGAGTTATATCAGTTTCGTGTTTCATGGCGAGAAGGTCAACTTTCAGGCTCCGCCCCCTCCACACGCTTGCAGATTTCTGAATGCAGAGCACAACTAGAAATCTCACATGCCTTGTGAACACAAAGAGACCATCGGGGTGACCGTACCATTTGCGGTTTATGAGGAGTTAACGCAAATGCGACGTGAGTGAAACGCCAAAATGGCGACTTTGACCCAAAATGGCCGACTTCCTGTAGACCTGGCACCACGACGTTAAGAGGCTTTTTTGTCCGCCCCGACATGTAGAACAAGTGTACCGAGTTTCGTAAAAATCGGTGACATGCAGTTCTGGGGACCTTGCAAAAGGTGGCGCTAGAGCTCAGTTTTGCCCGAGCGGTCACGAAAATGGCAAATTATGAAATTTTTCAGATTTTAAATGGGGGGGTAGCCAAAATTTGGTGACTTTTTGAGCATGTTCAGGCCCCCAAAAATGCAATTCATTTGACGGGAGAATAAGAATAAGAATAAGAATAATAATTAAAGCCGCAAGCGGCGATGAAGGCCCTCGCACCTCTGGCGCCGCTCAGGCCTATGCACCGCGTAGTCTGCGTCATGTTCTACCAGTTTGCTGAATTTCATGCCGTTTGGTTGATGTGTTAGCTCAGAATGATCATTTGAAGGTTTGTAGGGGGCGCTGTAGAGCCACATTTAAACTTCAGGAACACGTATCCATGGAATCCGTGTCATGTTCTACTAGTGTGCTGAATTTCATGGCGTTTGGTTGATCGGGTCGGCCAACATGATCATTTGAATGTTTGCAGGGGGCGCTGTCGAGCCACATATAAATTTCTGAAAGATCTGTCCATGTTCTACCAGTGTGCTGAATTTCATGGCCTTCGGTTGTTCTTGTAGCCCAAAATGATCATTTGAAGCTTTGTAGGGGGCGCTGTAGAGCCACATTTGAACCTCTAGAACATGTGTCCATGTTCTACCAGTGTGCTGAATTTCATGGCCTTCGGTTGTTTTGTTAGCCCAAAATGATCATTTGAAGGTTTGTAGGGGGCGCTATAGAGCCACATTGAAAATTCTGGAACATGTGTCCATGTAAATGAGATCAGGCTATGAACATCATCATCTGTGCCAAGTTTGGTAGAGATCTGGCCATCCGTGTCTTATTTACAGGCACTTCCTGTTTTCAGGGGGCGTGGCCATGACGTCATCACATCATGCGAAACAGTTCACGGTATGCCTGTCATCATCTGTGCCAAGTTTGGTAGAGATCTGGCCATCCGTGTCTTATTTACAGGCACTTCCTGTCCCGAGGGGGCGGGGCTAAGGTGAAAACCGGAAATGGTCATATAGGTGTGTTCAGCATTCGGCCGGCATCATACGTACCAAGTTTGGTGCAGATATCTGGTTTTATGCCAGAGTTATATCAGTTTCGTGTTTCATGGCGAGAAGGTCGACTTTCAGGCTCCGCCCCCTCCACACGCTTACAGATTTCTGAATGCAGAGCACAACTAGAAATCTCACATGCCTTG
Source organism: Atherinomorus stipes (assembly GCA_023101725.1). NCBI lineage: Eukaryota > Metazoa > Chordata > Actinopteri > Atheriniformes > Atherinidae > Atherinomorus > Atherinomorus stipes. Next base: position 12,160 of record JALJCO010009757.1, read on the forward strand.
TGAACACAAAGAGACCATCGGGGTGACCGTACCACTTGCGGTTTCTGAGGAGTTAACGCAAATGCGACGTGAGTGAAACGCCAAAATGGCGACTTTGACCCAAAATGGCCGACTTCCTGTAGACTTGGCACCACGACGTTAAGAGGCTTTTTTGTCCGCCCCGACATGTAGAACAAGTGTACCGAATTTCGTAAAAATCGGTGACATGCAGTTCTGGGGACCTTGCAAAAGGTGGCGCTAGAGCTCAGTTTTCCCCGAGCGGTCACGAAAACGCCAAATTATGAAATTTTTCGATTTTAAATGGGGGGGTAGCCAAAATTTGGTTAGACTTTAAGCATGTTCAGGCCCCCAAAAATGCACTTCATTTGACGGGAGAATAATAATAAAATAATAATGAATGGTTCGCAGTGCTCGGGCCTAATTAAAGCCGCAAGCGGCGATGAAGGCCCTCGCACCTCTGGCGCCGCTCAGGCCTATGCACCGCGTAGTCTGTGTCATGTTCTACCAGTGTGCCTAATTTCATGGCATTTGGTTGATGTGGTAGTCAGAATGATTTTGAAGTTTTTGGGGGGCTGTAGAGCCATTTAAACTCGGAACAGTTCATGTTATTGTGTTGTTCTACAGTGTGCTGATTTCATGGCCTTTGGTTGTTGGTAGCAAAATGATATTTGAAGTTTGTAGGGGGCGCTGTAGAGCCACATTTACAGTTCTGGAACATATGTCCATATAATCCGTGTCATGTTCTACCAGTGTGCTGAATGTCATGGTCTTCGGTTGATCTGGTCGCCCAAAATGATCATTTGAAGGTTTGTAGGGGGCGCTGTAGAGCCACATTTGAACTTCTAGAACATGTGTCCATGTTCTACCAGTGTGCCGAATGTCATGGCGTTTGGTTGATGTGTTAGCTCAAAATGATGATTTGAAGGTTTGTAGGGGGCGCTGTAGAGCCACATTTAAACTTCAGGAACACGTATCCATGTAATCCTTGTCATGTTCTACCAGTGTGCTGAATTTCATGGTCTTCGGTTGATCTGGTAGGCCTAAATGATCATTTGAAGGTTTGTAGGGGGCGCTGTAGAGCCACATTAAAAATTCTGGAACATGTGTCCATGTAAATGAGATCAGGTTATGAACATCATCATCTGTGCCAAGTTTGATCGAGATCTGGCCATCCGTGTGTTATTTACAGGCACTTCCTGTCCGGAGGGGGCGGGGCTAAGGTGAAAACCGGAAATGGTCATATAGGTGTGTTCAGCATCTGACCAGCATCACACGTACCAAGTTTGGTGCAGATATCTGGTTTTATGCCAGAGTTATATGAGTGTCGTGTTTCATGGCGAGAAGGTCACCTTTTAGGCTCCGCCCCCTCCACACGCTTACAGATTTCTTAATGCAGAGCACAACTAGAAATCTCACATGCCTTGTGAACACAAAGAGACCATCGTGATGGCTGTACCATTAGCGGTCTCTGAGGAGTTAACGCAAATATGTCATCAAGAAATCGTCAGAAAAATGGCACTTTTTTCAAAATGGCCGACTTCCTGTCGATTTGATCAAAACGAACCTGATTCTCATTTTGTAGGTCCTGACATGTTCTACCACTGTGCCGAATTTCATGCTTGTGGGTCATTGTGGTGGGCGGGGCTAATCATTTAAAGATTTGTAGGGGGCGCTATTGAGCCTTTTTTTAAGATATCCAAAATATCTCCATGTGAATGAGTTCAGAGCATGACCATCATCATCTGTAGCAAGTTTGGTGGAGATCGGACCTTCCTTTGGTTCATTTCCATGCACTTCCTGTGTCGATGGCGTTGGGCTGATATTCGCCATGGTTACGTTTGGCGAATCGACTTGAGGTTTTTATTGCATCATCATGGAAGGGTTTGAGACGTTGTGAAGCACTTTCAAGTCCCTGGGCTTGATCATTGAAGTTGTGGACCCCAGACACTGAAAAGCAACACTTCCTGTCCCCAGGGGGCGGGGCTTAGACGAAAACCGGAAGTGGTCACACAGATGTGTTCAGCATCTGACCAGCATCACATGTATCAATTTTGGTGCAGATATCTAGTTTTATGACAGAGTTATATCAGTTTCGTGTTTCATGGCGAGGAGGCTAAATTTGCGGCACCGCCCAGGGGGGGGGCTAATTATAAAATCCGGAAATGGTCATATAGGTGTGTTCAGCATATGACCAGCATCACACGTCGCAATTTTCGTGTATATATCTGGTTTAATGCCAGAGTTATATCAGTTTCGTGTTACATGGCGAGAAGGTCATGTTTGAGGCTCCGCCCCCTCCAAACGCTAACAGATTTCTGAATGCAGAGCACAACTAGAAATGTCACATGCCTTCTGAACACATAGAGACCATCGTGGTGACCGTGCGAATTGCGGTTTATGAGGAGTTAACGCAAATGCGATGTGAGTAAACGCCAAAATGGCGACTTTGATCCAAGATGGCCGACTTCCTGTTGACCTTAGAGCATGGGTCCAAGAGGCTTTTTAGTCCGTATCAACATGTAGAATAAGTGTACCGAATTTGGTAAAATTCTGCAACATGCAGTTCTGGCATAATCGCAAAAGGTGGCGCTAGAGAGCTATGTGCGGTCCCGAAAATGGCAAATTCTTAAATTTTTCGATTACGAATATGGGGGTAGCCAAAATTTGGTGAGTTTTTGAGCATGTTCAGGCCCCCAAAAATGGCAAAATATGTGCGGAAGAAGAATAATAATAATAATAATAATAATAATAATAATAATAAAAACGCGGATACAATGGCCTTCGCACCGCCTTCGGTGCTCGGGCCTAATAAAGAATAAACGCTTGCATTACAATAGGCCTTCGCACCGCCTTCGGTGCTCGGGCCTAATTAAAGCCGCAAGCGGCGATGAAGGCCCTCGCACCTCTGGCGCCGCTCAGGCCTATGCACCGCGTAGTCCGTGTCATGTTCTACCAGTGTGCTGAATTTCATGGCGTTTGGTTGATGTGTTAGCTCAGAATGATCATTTGAAGGTTTGTAGGGGGCGCTGTAGAGCCACATTTAAACTTCAGGAACACGTATCCATGTAATCCTTGTCATGTTCTACCAGTGTGCTGAATTTCATGGCCTTCGGTTGATCGGGTAGGCCAAAATGATCATTTGAAGGTTTGTAGGGGGCGCTGTCGAGCCACAGTAAAAATTCTGGAACATGTGTCCATGTAAATGAGATCAGGTTATGAACATCATCATCTGTGCCAAGTTTGATCGAGATCTGGCCATCCGTGTGTTATTTACAGGCACTTCCTGTCCGGAGGGGGCGGGGCTAAGGTGAAAACCGGAAATGGTCATATAGGTGTGTTCAGCATCTGACCAGCATCACACGTACCAAGTTTGGTGCAGATATCTGGTTTTATGCCAGAGTTATATGAGTGTCGTGTTTCATGGCGAGAAGGTCACCTTTCAGGCTCCGCCCCCTCCACACGCTTGCAGATTTCTGAATGCAGAGCACAACTAGAAATCTCACATGCCTTGTGAACACAAAGAGACCATCGTGATGGCTGTACCATTAGCGGTCTCTGAGGAGTTAACGCAAATATGTCATCAAGAAATCGTCAGAAAAATGACAACTTTTTTCAAAATGGCCGACTTCCTGTCGGATTAATCCAAATGGTCCAAGAGGGTTTTTTTGTAGGTCCTGACATGTTCTACCACTGTGCCAAATTTCATGCTTGTGGGTCATTGTGGTGGGCGGGGCTGATCATTTGAAGATTTGTAGGGGGCGCTATTGAGCCATTTTTAAAGATATCCGGAAATATCTCCACGTGAATGAGTTCAGGGGATGACCATCATCATCTGTAGCAAGTTTGGTGGAGATCGGACCTTTCTTTGTGTCATTTCCATGTACTTCCTGTTTCCATGGCGTTGGGCTGATATTCGCCATGGTTGCGTTTGGCGTATCGACTTGAGTTTTTTATTGTGGCATCGTGGAAGGGTTTGACACGTTTGGAAGCACTTTCAAATCCATCGGCTTCATCAATTGAAGTTCTGGACCCCAAGCACTGAAAAGTGACACTTCCTGTCCCCAGGGGGCGGGGCTAAGGTGAAAACCGGAAATGGTCATATAGGTGTGTTCAGCATCCGACCAGGCATCATACGTAGCAATTTTGGTGCAGATATCTGGTTTTATGCCAGAGTTATATCAGTTTCGTGTTTCATGGCGAGAAGGTCAACTTAGAGGCTCCGCCCCCTCCACACGCTTGCAGATTTCTGAATGCAGAGCACAACTAGAAATGTCACATGCCTTCTGAACACAAAGAGACCATCGGGGTGACCGTAGCATTTGCGGTTTCGGAGGAGTTAACGCAAATGCGACATGAGTGAAACGGCAAAATGGCGACTTTGACCCAAAATGGCCGACTTCCTGTACACTTTTCACCACGACGTTAAGAGGCTTTTTTGTCCGCCCCGACATGTCGAACAAGTGTACCGAGTTTCGTAAAAATCGGTGACATGCAGTTCTGGGGCTCCTGCAAAAGGTGGCGCTAGAGCGCAGTTTTGCCCAAGCGTTCACGAAAATGGCAAATTCTGAAATTGTTCGCATTCCAATGGGGGGGTAGGCAAAATTTGGTGAGACTTTGAGCATGTTCAGGCCCCCAAAAATGCACTTCTTGGGAGAAGAAGAAGAAGAAGAAGAAGAAGAATAATTAAAGCCGCAAGCGGCGATGAAGGCCCTCGCACCTCTGGCGCCGCTCAGGCCTATGCACCGCGTAGTCTGTGTCATGTTCTACCATTTTGCTGAATTTCATGCCGTTTGGTTGATGCGTTAGCTCAGAATGATCATTTGAAGGTTTGTAGGGGGCGCTGTAGAGCCACATTAACACATAGGGAACACGTATCCATGGAATCCTTGTCATGTTCTACCAGTGTGCTGAATTTCATGGCCTTCGGTTGATGGGGTCAGCCAAAATGATCATTTGAAGGTTTGTAGGGGGCGCTATAGAGCCACATTGAAAATTCTGGAACATGTGTCCATGTAAATGAGATCAGGTTCTAAACATCATCATCTGTGCCAAGTTTGGTAGAGATCTGGCCATCTGTGTCTTATTTACAGGCACTTCCTGTGCCGAGGGGGCGGGGCTAACGTGAAAAACCGGAAATGGTCATATAGGTGTGTTCAGCATCTGACCAGCATCACACGTAGCAATTTTGGTGCAGATATCTGGTTTTATGCCAGAGTTATATCAGTTTCGTGTTTCATGGCGGGAAGGTCAACTTTGAGGATCCGCCCCCTCCACACGCTTCCAGATATCTGAATGCAGAGCACAACTAGAAATCTCACGTGTCTTCTGAACACAAAAAGACCATCGGGGTGACCGTACCATTTGCGGTTTATGAGGAGTTAACGCAAATGCGACGTGAGTGAAACGCCAAAATGGCGACTTTGACCCAAAATGGCCGACTTCCTGTAGACCTGGCACCACGACGTTAAGAGGCTTTTTTGTCCGCCCCGACATGTAGAACAAGTGTACCGAGTTTCGTAAAAATCGGTGACATGCAGTTCTGGGGACCTTGCAAAAGGTGGCGCTAGAGCTCAGTTTTGCCCGAGCGGTCACGAAAATGGCAAATTATGAAATTTTTCGATTTTAAATGGGGGGGTAGCCAAAATTTGGTGACTTTTTGAGCATGTTCAGGCCCCCAAAAATGCGATTCATTTGACGGGAGAATAAGAATAAGAATAAGAATTAAAGCCGCAAGCGGCGATGAAGGCCCTCGCACCTCTGGCGCCGCTCAGGCCTATGCACCGCGTAGTCTGTGTCATGTTCTACCAGTGTGCCGAATTTCATGGCGTTTGGTTGATGTGGAAGTACAGAATGATCATTTGAAAGTTTGTAGGGGGCGCTGTAGAGCCACATTTAAACTTCAGGAACATATGTCCATGTAAACTGTTTCATGTTCTCCGAGTGTGCTGAATTTCATGGTCTTCGGTTGATCTGGTAGACCAAAATGATGATTTGAAGGTTTGTAGGGGGCGCTGTGGAGCCACATTTAAACTTCAGGGACACGTATCCATGTAATCCGTGTCATGTTCTACCAGTGTGCTGAATTTTATGGCCTTCGGTTGATCTGGTAGACCAAAATGAGGATTTGAAGGTTTGTAGGGGGCGCTATAGAGCCACATTGAAAATTCAGGAACACGTATCCATGTAATCCGTGTCATGTTCTACCAGTGTGCTGAATTTCATGGCCTTCGGTTGATCGGGTCAGCCAAAATGATCATTTGAAGGTTTGTAGGGGGCGCTATAGAGCCACATTGAAAATTCTGGAACATGTGTCCATGTAAATGAGATCAGGTTATGAACATCATCATCTGTGCCAAGTTTGGTAGAGATCTGGCCATCCGTGTCTTATTTACAGGCACTTCCTGTCCGGAGGGGGCGGGGCTAAGGTGAAAACCGGAAATGGTCATATAGGTGTGTTCAGCATCTGACCAGCATCACACGTACCAAGTTTGGTGCAGATATCTGGTTTTATGCCAGAGTTATATGAGTTTCGTGTTTCATGGCGAGAAGGTCACCTTTTAGGCTCCGCCCCCTCCACACGCTCACAGATTTCTTAATGCAGAGCACAACTAGAAATCTCACATGCCTTGTGAACACAAAGAGACCATCGTGATGGCTGTACCATTAGCGGTCTCTGAGGAGTTAACGCAAATATGTCATCAAGAAATCGTCAGAAAAATGGCACTTTTTTCAAAATGGCCGACTTCCTGTCGGATTAATCCAAATGGTCCAAGAGGGTTTTTTGTAGGTCCTGATATGTTCTACCACTGTGCCAAATTTCATGCTTGTGGGTCATTGTGGTGGGCGGGGCTGATCATTTGAAGATTTGTAGGGGGCGCTATTGAGCCATTTTTAAAGATATCCAAAATATCTCGACTTGAATGAGTTCAGGGGTTGACCATCATCATCTGTAGCAAGTTTGGTGGAGATCGGACCTTCCTTTGTTTCATTTCCATGTACTTCCTGTTTCCATGGCGTTGGGCTGATATTCGCCATGGTTGCGTTTGGCGTATCAACTTGAGTTTTTTATTGTGGCATCATGGAAGGGTTTGACACGTTTGGAAGCACTTTCAAATCCATCGGCTTCATCATTGAAGTTCTGGACCCCAAACACTGAAAAGTGACACTTCCTGTCCCCAGGGGGCGGGGCTAAGGCGAAAACCGGAAATGGTCATATAGGTGTGTTCAGCATCTGACCAGCATCATACGTACCAAGTTTGGTGCAGATATCTGGTTTTATGCCAGAGTTATATGAGTTTCGTGTTTCATGGCGAGAAGGTCACCTTTTAGGCTCCGCCCCCTCCACACGCTCACAGATTTCTTAATGCAGAGCACAACTAGAAATCTCACATGCCTTGTGAACACAAAGAGACCATCGTGATGGCTGTACCATTAGCGGTCTCTGAGGAGTTAACGTAAATATGTCATCAAGAAATCGTCAGAAAAATGACAATTTTTTCAAAATGGCCGACTTCCTGTCGTTTTAATCCAAATGGTCCAAGAGGGTTTTTTGTAGGTCCTGACATGTTCTACCACTGTGCCAAATTTCATGCTTGTGGGTCATAGTGGTGGGCGGGGCTGATCATTTGAAGATTTGTAGGGGGCGCTATTGAGCCATTTTTTAAGATTTCCAAAATATCTCAGCGTGAATGAGTTCAGGGGATGACCATCATCATCTGTAGCAAGTTTGGTGGAGATCGGACCTTTCTTTGTGTCATTTCCATGTACTTCCTGTTTCCATGGCGTTGGGCTGATATTCGCCATGGTTGCGTTTGGCGTATCAACTTGAGTTTTTTATTGTGGCATCATGGAAGGGTTTGACACGTTTGGAAGCACTTTCAAATCCATCGGCTTCATCAATGAAGTTCTGGACCCCAAACACTGGAAAGTGACACTTCCTGTCGTTAGGGGGCGGGGCTAAGGCGAAAACCGGAAATGGTCATATAGGTGTGTTCAGCATCCGGCCGGCATCCTACGTAGCAATTTTGGTGCAGATATCTGGTTTTATGCCCGAGTTATATCAGTTTCGTGTTTCATGGCGAGAAGGTCAACTTGAAGGCTCCGCCCCCTCCACACGCTTGCAGATTTCTGAACGCAGAGCACAACTAGAAATGTCACATGCCTTCTGAACACAAAGAGACCATCGGGGTGACCATAGCATTTGCGGTTTCGGAGGAGTTAACGCAAATGCGATGTGAGTGAAACGCCAAAATGGCGACTTTGACCCAAAATGGCCGACTTCCTGTGGACCTGGCACCACGACGTTAAGAGGCTTTTTTGTCCGCCCCGACATGTAGAACAAGTGTACCGAGTTTCGTGAAAATCGGTGACATGCAGTTCTGGGGACTTTACAAAAGGTGGCGCTCTCGCGCAGTTTTGCCCGAGCGGTCACGAAAATGCCAAAATACGAAATTTTTCAGATTCGTCTGGGGGGGTAGGCAAAATTTGGTGACTTTTCGAGCATGTTCAGGCCCCCAAAAATGCACTTCTTTTGTGAGAAGAAAAAGAAGAAGAATAATAAACATTTGCAAAACAATAGGCCTTCGCACCGCCTTCGGTGCTCGGGCCTAATAATAATACGGAAAAAACGCTAGAGTTTCAATAGGCCTTCGCACCGCCTTCGGTGCTCGGGCCTAATAAACATTTGCATTTCAATAGGCCTTCGCACCGCCTTCGGTGCTCGGGCCTAATAATAATAGTCATTTAATAATGAATCAAACTTGATAATAAAGTGATAAGTTTGTATCCATCTGTTTCAGGCTGTATGCTGCTGAGTGCAACAGTGACTGTTAGAAGTGTCTTAAACAGGGACAATCCAGTCTGGTGGATTGGAACATGAATTTGATTCTTAAATCAGCTGAACAGACCATAATTTCAGCCTGGGTTATTTGAAGAGTTATTTTAATTTGTGGTTATCTTAATTGTCATGGGTACTGAACTTCAGTAAAGTCCGCACATCAACGTCATGTATGATGTAACAACACAATGTCGGTTTCTGAGAGGATCCGCCCACCTGACGACTCACTCAGTCGCCCGGGCAGCAAACACCTACTTCGTTTCATAACACGTTTCAGGTCTGTTTTTTATCATCATGTTAAAGTAATGGGAACATTCTTCCTACAAAAATAAACTTTGCAAAAGCACAACAATAACGACGTCTTGTCAGCTTGGTTACTTTGCGTGCTGCAGCTGCTTCAGGTTGGTGGTTTCTGCTGGTAAAGTCGCTCCGCGCGGTTTACACAACGTCGTGTTTTGTGTCGCATCATTCCGTCATATATGAGAAACGTAGGGCTGTAACGATACCCGTGTCGAAATCGCGACACTCATAGCCGCGATCCTGTCTCACAGTGGGAGGAGGCAGGATGGCGACACCCTCCAAGCCCAGCTCAGACGCTTTAAAACTCAGATCACAGAAAACTAATGGACTTTTTTTCCAATCGGGCTTCAGGCTATTGTAGCATTCAGTTGCTAACCACACAACACGTCTGTCTAAAGGCACCAGGTAAAGTGTCACATTTTTTTTTCCTGCAAGTCAAATGAAACTTGTCAGTTTTCCATCGGTAACTAAACCGTCGTCTGGGATGAGCCACTCGCACGCATCCAGCTCGGGAGTGTGTGGTTGAGGAGCGATGGCAGGTCTGCAGACACTGAAACCAGAAGGAGGACAGGAGGAGGATCCTGCTCGTGTTCAGCAGGACAGACGTGCGTAGGACGTCAAGCTGGACCCAGTGTGTGGACAACTGGCAGGTGGACGCGTCGCGGAATGGTGGTGAGACCCCCCCTGCTCCGCTGCTGGTTTAGGAGTCCTGGCCGGTCGCTCCATCTTCCGAGCGGAGAGGAGGACCGGTGTCAGCGCGTGAGGGAGTGAAAGCCGCAAGACGACCAACAGCATGTGTGAAGAAATAAACCAATCAAGAAAAAATTAATCTTCGATCCAGCTTTAACAAATAAGACCAATAACGGCGGATCCCTGCAGAGCAGTGAAAGCGTCCAGACCTCCTTCCCTTTGATTTAACTTTGAACAGCTGATTTTCAGCATGTTGGAGTTTCCAGCGATGCAACTGAAAATAAGTTGTTCCAGCCAACGAGAAAGTGAGGTCTGAATGCTTTCCTCCTCTCTGAGACGTGCTGGTAAGTCATGATTATGTCGGGTTAACATCAGCTCATGCTCGGCCATCATAACGCCACCATCTGCCGACATCTTCCCGTTTAAATTCTCTGCAGGGAGCAGAGCAGCCTCTCACCCGACATGTGGACATGATGCTGTTCCTGAAGAAGAACTCTAGTTTTAAATCAACAGGTTTGATGTGGAAAGCTGTCAATGATTTATTTATTTAACTTCATTTTTGATTAACAGTTTAATTATCTTTATTTTTCAAAAGCATTGTTTTATTAGAGAAGAGAAATGTTTTATCTTTGGTTTGTTATTCGATCATTTTGGTTATTATTTTCAGCCATGTTCAGGCTATTTGCTACATTAAGTTAAATGTTATAAATGCCATTTAAATAAAATACTTAAAAAAATAGTAAAAATTAAAGTAAAATAAAAAAAATTATATTAGAAATTTTTTTAAAATCGTTAAGTGTATCCAACCGTGGGTCAAAAATCGTGATAGGAATTGAATCATGAGTTTGTGTATCGTTACAGCCCGAGTGAAACGTGTCCGTGTGTCAGCTCTTCTTTTTCTCCCCGGACTGGACATTTTTAAGATCACTTTAATCACAAATGTGAGACATGTGAGACTGTTTACCATCTCCCCGGGTAACCAAACGTGTGCAGGCCAGCCTCGTTGCACGAGTTGTGTTCTCATTGGATGCATTTGCAATAACATCCGCCTTTCAACACAAACAGCTGTTCTGATTGGATGTCATTGCTGTCGGGTATGTAATAAAGGCCAGGTTATATTGTTCGTGATTGTAGTGCTCTGTCTGTTTAAGGGAAGTGACGTAACTGAGTTATTCTGTTCCGGTCCCAGCAACGAAAGCAAGCAGACGCATTCGCCATCGTTTCCTGTTACGTTACTAGTCGTTACCTTTGTGATCCATGTCTTCCATCTGCTACAAGCCAGTTCAATATCCCAAGTGTTCAGTCATTGATGAAAAGTAAGTTCACCCTGTTTAGTTGCTGGTTTCTGACGAGCTAATCTTTACTATGGGCATCCAGCCCAATAAAACAGTGTTTCTGCACCAGTGAATATTCTGGAAAGTTAGCAGATAAATAAATGAACCAATAAGCATATTTAAGAGCCGTAGCTTGTCTCTCTGTCGGTAATCACAGCAGTAATGTTTAGTCGTGGGCGGACATGTGCACTGCACGCGTCGCAGATATATGTACCTTATTTGGCCACAAGGTGGTGCTGTTACCACATTTGTTAGTTTTCTGGCCAGAACAGCTTTGCCTGAAAGAGGGACTGTTAGATGTAAACCCAGTTATCTGTTTGTTTGTGAATACGGTTTAATACTTATGTCTGAACTGTGTGATTTACTGATTGGACTGGAATGAATATTCAGTATCTTTATTATGGTGATTGTATTTATGCATTTACCATTCTCTACTGCTCATTACTCATTGAGTTTATTTGTTATTTCAGACTGTTATAATTGATGTACCAATCCGATCTTCAGATTGGGATCGGTTGTGAAATAGAAAAAAACATCCGAGATCGATAAAAATTGGTAGGGGTAAACAAGCCGATCCACGGCCCGATACGTAGGTGCAGATCTATTCAGCGTATTTCTATGCTGCCCTTTTAAGTGACATCACGCGCTGTGGAGGCTGTTTGTTTACACGGCCAGCTACAAGCTGTTAGCTGCTAGCAGGCTGCCGTGTCTCCGTCTGTCGCTGCTCCAACAACAATCCTGCGGTGGTTTGGTTTCCACGTTTCACAGGTAAAAATCCTGCAGGTGCCGACAGGTCGTGGAAAAGTAGAAAATACTGTTAAATCTTTTTAGACATGACAAGTTTTATAACGGAGGGTATCCACCGGCATCCGGTGCAGTGAGGGAGAGACTTTTCTTTTTTTTTTTTAATCCAATTCACTATTTAGAAATGATCTCCATGTTAAAACTCCGATGAAGCGTTTGTTTATTCAGCTGCTTTTGTCGTGGATCTTTCATTTCTATTTTCATAATAGTCCTGAACCATTTTAAAGATGATTTGCTGTTTTGAATTTATCTACCAACCTGTCTATCTACCAAGCAAGTGGAGATATTTTTTTTTTCTTAATTTCAATTTTCACCCCAACAAGCTATTTTTGTCTAGTTTTCATTCAGTGACGAAAACGTCAATAACTTGTTTTAGTTTTGATCCCCGTGTGTTGGTTTTCATCTAGTTTTTGTCGAGAAAAACAGGTCGTTGACGAAGACGATGACAAAAAATTTTCGGCAACAAAATTAACACCGTTTTACGTTTCACACGTCTTGTAGTCCAACGTTCCCAACTTTGTTTTACATGTCAAGACGCCCCATTTCATAGGTTGCACTGACCCGCCCTCTTCTGATTGGCTAACGTTACGGCTTTACCAGGTTTTATTGGTTGAAAGCAGCATCATGTTAATAACATGAATTAAAAAAGTGTTCATGCAACCGCAATAAAATCAAGTTGATCTATTTTTTTCCTCTCATTTTCACACTGACAGAAATCCATCACAGCATCAGAAAACTAATCCCTGTAGTTATCACAAAACACTGAACAACCTCAGTCTCTGTGTAGTTTTTATTAGAGATTTCTCAGGTTCAACATCAGACAGAAGCCAGAAGAAGCTGGAGACTTAAATAGGATCTAAAGTAGATTATAGTTGTAAAAGTAACTTCTTTCACTCAAAATTTTAGTTTTACACATTTTAAAGTATCAAATGTAAAAATTGCAAATAGAATCGCAATATTTGTCAGAAAAAAATCGCAATTAGGTTTTTTGTCAGAATCGTGCAGCTTAATGCAGTCGTACCAGTTTGGCTCCTACACCCCCTACGATCACCCCCAGCTTCATTCCTTCTCTCAGGTGATTTGTCCTGCAGACAAACTTCCTGTCTCATACAACAGCTCAGCTCAGTCCACTGTACTGGGTCAGGTTGACCTAAACTTCTGAACGATGCCAGGAAACATGAAGAATTTAGACTTCTGACCATAAATCCTCCTTCAGAACAAAGTTCCTTCTTTTGATTAGAGTCTCTATTGATTAGAGTTAAATAGTTCACTGTTTGGGCCTCATTCAGTTCAGCAGCTAGACTGAACTGCTGTTAAACAGATTTTATTCAAGTTTGATTATTACTGATTATTTAAGAACATTACAATCCTTCTTCAGAAGGTGTTGAATCTTCCATCAAACCCTCAACTTACCTGAAGATGATGATGGAGGCAGAAGAATGATCCCAGATAGAAAACTTCCTGAAACAGGATGGAAATAAACATGAGATGTGAGAAAACTTGTCAATGTTCCTCCATACTGCTTGTTCAATGTAATCCTAGTATCCCGAGTGGGCAGCGTCCAGAATTTACTCGAAACGACATCATTTACTATATTTTTAGAGCATAAACAGTAGTACATCGCAAAGTTGCATCTTCCACTTAACACAAGGGACCAAACTAGATTTAAGTAGCAATGTTGCAGCTTTTAAAGCATCTAAACAGAATGAAGACTTAAAACATTAGTTGGAGTCTAAAACTTCTGAATTTATGAGCCCCAGTAAAACCTGCATGGCATGAAGTGTAGAGGAACACAATATAAAAATCTTACAGTATATTAGATAACAGTGGAGATGGAAGTTAACAGTTGCGTTTATCTTGATTGTGTCACAAAGAGGCGACTTACACAGCGTTTACTGCTGTATAACAGTCTGACATTAGCTAAAAGTAGAGATGGAGTTAGTAGCTGCATCTTTATTCATTTCACTAAAGCCTGGTCCAAACTACACGAATTTAGCCCGATTTTGGCCCGACGGAGGCGTCGCAGACAGTCGCTCACTGTCGTGCACGATTCTGCGTCGTCGGGTCGTAGGACGTCGTGTCTTCGCTCCGTGTAATGTGACACAATCAGCGATTGGCGATTTGGCGTCTGCGACGCGCCACGACCACGACGCAGAAAGACTGGCGTGTCAGAATTTTTTGGTTTTGTCCGTGTAGTGTGACATGTCCCACGACATGTCCCCTCATATTGACCAATAGGAGGACAATGCGCCTTTCGCCTCTACCAGAGAGACGCTCAGGAGCGCCGGTACACAAACAACAGTGGAGGAAAGGAAGAGAGACGCAGTCCCGCTCCGGTGGAACGGTGGAGAGATTTATGGAGCTGTGGCATCAGTTTACTCCAGAAAAAAAGAAAAGAAAAGCAAGACTGAGTGTGCCAAATTTATTTTCAACAGTGTTAAACCTCCACGAACATTCAAAAGGGTGTATCTCTCTTGAATAAAACATTACTTTATTAACTCGAAACATAACAACACGATATGTGTTCTATCAGTAATAGTAATAGTCAACAGGAGTTCACAGCAGGTAAACGTGCACGAATGTGACGCTCTCTAATAAATCTATGACAAAGTCACAGAAAAATCACTTTGTTTAAATAAAAACAGCGCAACATAACAGACATTGCGCTCAATGAGATGAGCAAATATGACACCCATGCGCGCTCGTGCACTCAGCCGTAACTATCCACTTTACGCGTGATCATCAAAGCTAATTAACCATCTGAACACCTACTGGATGCAGAATAGACACAGCGATGCTGCTGTGCACTGCGCAGCTCTGTTTATCATGCGTGTGTGATTTCATGTGGTTGCCATGGTTTCCAGCGTGCGCTCTGAACTGATGGAGTTCAGTGAATGACGTGAGGACGCACCCGTATGCGTTCGTATAGAACAACACACTTTATTTCACTTTATGCCAGTTTTTTAAAAGTAGCGTCACTGGGTCGGCTGGACTTTGGTCTCGTGGCAGCAGACTGTGGTCAGCCTGATAGTTTTGGCTTCGCTTGGCACCGGGCGTCCTGCGCGCGGTGCGTGATGCACCTGGTGGAAGCAACGGCGCCGATCAGAGCCCAGTTTCTCTCTTTCAAAGCTGTTTTTCAAAGATGAGCAGCGAGTCTTTCTGTGCGCATCATGGATTTAATCCTGTTTAGTTACAACTGAAAACCCGCTCCACAGAACAACTGGAACAGGCAGAATACACACAAACAGGTCATGTTGGTCACAATAATGGAGGGAACTGATGTCTCCGTCCACTTTCCATTTCATAAGTGACCCAAACAACTCCAAACCAAGTGACTGATTGACAGCTGCTTGTCCCGCCTCCCGTTTCGTGTTGTCTTTTGCGACACCCCGCGACGATCAGACGGTTGTCTGTCTGGTGCAATCCTTGTAGTGTGACCACTCGCGAGTAACACGACACCGTACGATTTTATGACACAATTTCTGTTAATGTGACATATGACCATCGTGAACGACGGAAAAAGTCGTGTAGTTTGATCCTGGCTTAAGAGGCAACTTACACAGTAAAAATGCTAAAATGCTCGCGACAACTAGCGCATTTAAAACTGTCCTGCTCTCCTTAATGCGCTCTAACAGCGCGTTTCTACGAGGACGTTTGTTCATGAGGCACTAAAGTGTAGAGTTATTTCAGCTGTGTTTGAAATCGCTCCCTATCACAGATGTAGTGCACTCTGTCGTGAGCACGCCATTTTGTAGTGTTGTTCGAATTCTGTTCACTACTTTTCATCCACTACAAAATACCCACAATGCACTGCAAATGCAAGTGCACAAGTGATGTAACCTACATTTTACAGCCGTATACCACAATTAAATGCGGCCGTGTTTTGTGATTGCAGAAGGAGAAAAATGGCGAAGCAGCATAACTAAGTAACGTTATAGTACCAACATTTGCTTTCGTGGCGTTGTTGTGTAGCTTTTAACAATAACAGTATTTCTTCGCAGCAGGAAAGCTGTCTATTGTTCATAACTGTTAGCTACGGCTACTGCACGTCTTTAAAAATAAATAAATAAAAAATTATTGAAGTTCCACTACTGCACGTCGCAGCGCATCTTCCAACGTCACCCCATGTAGTGTCCGAAATCTCCTCCCATCTTTCCCTACATAGTGTACATCACAGACATCGATAGACCCCACATCTGCGGGTTTGAGACGTGCCGACAGAGCAGCCATCTTGGGTCAGACCAGGCGTCAGAGTGAATGCGTGCCTGTTGAGGAAAGTGGTATTTCTCATGTTCAGACCTGCTTATCCCGGTGAATTTTCAGCCGATTTCCAGATAAATGGACTGACTGAAAATGCCGCCCCTTTACGGGATGCACAAGACTATTTGACTGAATTCAACGATTGCATAGCTTTATGTATGGCATTTTGTTTATGTATTGACAGTAGCAAACCTGCAAAGCATCTCCACTTTTCTTCAAATAGAGAAATATAAACCATATCTGGTGTAATTATATACATTATATATATATACACACACATATACATTATATATATATATATACACACACATACATTATATACATATATACATACAAGCACACACACACACACACACACCACACACACACACATATTCATACATATTTATGTATGTATAAAGTGTGCGTTTTTATCTTTTTATTGTGTTATTGAAACACTAAGCCTGAAACTATAATAAAATTTAACTAGTTAATAAAATCAGTTAATGATCAAGTAATTCATTCACATTTATTAATAATTCATAACGTGTTAATCATTATTCATTGATAATATTGACTTAGTAAGAATTTATGAATTAATCATTCATTCATTTATTCTAAACTAAAAGAGTAAGGGCATTACAAAGGGAAAAGGAAAGAAAAAGTAAATCAATAAAAACCAGTGTCAGAACTTTGCATAAAGGCTAACCAGTGATTCCAGAACTCTGAATCCAGTTGGAATTTATTTGAGTTTAAATTGTTTTGGTTCTAAATAAATGTTATCCAAAGAAGGTTTTTTTCCAGTTTGTCTTTGTTATTGAAATGGTAGAGCGTTGTAAGTGCTCATTGTGAATTTTATTTTATTTTTTAATTGTCTTACATGTGATTAAACTGAGATGTGAGGAGCCTCCCATTCATTCTGACAGCAGCGGTCTGACCCAAGATGGCCGCCCTGTAGGCACATCAGCCTAGCGGCCAGTAGCGTCCAATGGGGTGTCTACATATATGATGTCTGTGATGTACATTATATAGTGGACTACATCATATACACTATGTAGGGAATAGGGAGTGAGTGGATGATTTCGAACACAGCTATAGTTTTACAAAGTTCTCGCTTACCAGGAGTAAGAAAGTCCATCGGCTTCTCTGCTTTTCTGCCTGCGTGTGTGCGCGCGCGTGGGAAGGGGTGCAGAGAAAGCACCGCTCTTTGTGAAGGGAGGGGGGAGCAGAAGTGCGCGGGAGAAGTTTCTTTTTGCCGTTTGAAGCAAATCTAGAATTTTCATATCGGCAACATTTTGGTGGATTAATGAGCCAGACGCCAAAATCAGCCCGATATAGTTATGATCAAAAAGCAATCCTTAAAATGGAGGAAAATGGGACACAGACCAATGCTGGGAGAACTGGGCTGCACCCAGTTGTTTTACTGGTGCAGCCAATGCAAAAAGTTCGTGTGGAGACCTGTTGGCCAGAGATTAAGGGGGAGGGGAGCGAGAGGAAACCTAAGTAACTGTTTCCACAATAACTCTTCCTCCATTCTTTCAACACGTCCTGCTGGACGTTACAGGATTTTCATTTCACCTCCGTTTGATTTTTTCCCTTCAATTTTTGAAGAGAAAGAAGACTTAAAGAAAAGAAAACATTTTCCGTCGCAACTCAAAACCACATCAAGCCCACAGATCCACCACTCCGCCGCAGCAACTAAACCTCACTAAACACCAAACATCACAAGCACACAAATCCCGGGATTATTACCACTTACCGATTAAAGCAAACACATCACACCAAGCTTTGGAAATTCTCACCTGCTTTCTCCACGAGGCTTCCCTCGATAACAACTCTTTGTCTGATCTTCTTCCGCCACGTCGTTTCTCTCCAGCGGGCTGACCTCCGCAGAGGACAGAAACCAACAATCATCAGTATCCAAGATACGTCTGAAAGTATTCATGAAATAATGTTGCAGAGAATACCTTGTAAAGAAGAGAAGCGGAGCCTCCAGATATTCAGTCTCTAAACTTTGTTCTTGTGATGTTGGGGCGGCTGTAGCTCAGGTGGAAGAGCAGTCGTCATTCAACCGGAGGGTTGTGGGATCGATTCCAGGCTTCCCCAGACTACATGCCTAAGTGTCCTTGGGCAAGACACTGAACCCCAAGTTGCCTCCCGATGTGCCTATCGGGGTATGAATGTGTGTGTGACTTGGTGAATGTGATATGTAGTGTAAAGCGGTTAGTGTAAAGTCATACTAACCGCTTTGAGCGGTTAGTATGACTGGAAAAGCGCTATATAAGTACAGTCCATTTACCATGTTCTGCTTCACTCCGCCTCGATCTGATGAAGAGAACTCCGATCAAAGAATGGAATGCGGAAGTCACGTGCTGCTGCTTCTTCTTCTTGGTTTGTAAACAACGTAAAAGCTGCATTACCGCCACCAACTGGTACGGAGTATGGGTCAGGACAGACCCATTAATTCCCTCTTAATCAACCCCGTTTTGAACAAAAACCAAGTATGATTTTGTACATCTTCTTCTGAGTTACACTGTAGAACATCTGGGAGATCAAATGTTACTTTTTCCCTGAGTTTAGCTTCCATGATCTTCCTTTCTGTCTTATATTTGTTGCAGTGCATCATGACATGTTCTCTGCTTTCTGTTTGATTGCAACAGTCACATCGTCCTGTGTTATGCTCGCCCATTTCATACAATGTACCATTAAGCCCAGTATGTCCCATTCTCAGTCTTGACATAACCTTGTAGTACTTCCCATGTCCTGTAGTCATCCTCTCTTGTCTCACTGTCTGTTGTATCCTGTAAAACTACCTTCCTTTCCTCTCTTCCTCCCATTGTTTCTGCCAACGCCTCTTTTTATTAAAAGCTATATTTAAAAAAAAAAAAAAAAAAACTCCACAGGTTGTTTGGGGTTGTACAGAATGAAAGTACATTTCCCAGAAAAATTATATTTAGCCTAAAAATAATTATAAAATACATTTTTACGGGTTCCATAATGGCATTTTATTTACGTCTATAAGCCACACGCCGCCATTGCAGGTTGCCAAATACGATCTATGTGTGGAGGCAATATTTTGGTCATAGTCAAGCTGGTACAGGGGAAAACAGTGGAGATGACGAGTGAAGCAGAGCTTCAGAGCCCTGGAGATGTTGTTATCTGTTTCTGAGGAGGAGTTACCTGAGAAGAGCAAAACCTGGATGTAGGAGCCAAAGCACACTAAATAGTATTTTTTATTTGTAAGCAAGAGTACCTTCCTGCAGTAAAATGGCCGACAAGGGCGCCGCCATACATCCAATCCATACCGGAAGTCTCAAGCGGAAGTTAGTTAAACATCGTTAAAGAAAATAAAAGGGAGTGGAAGTTAGTTCAACATCGCTCCCCTCTCTAGTTAAAACAAAATAAAAGCACGCACGTTTACACTTAATTCTAAGGATTTTTCTTTATAGTTTCTAGGCTACTGTAAAATTCATAAGTTAGAAGCCAACGCCACTCTCTATGTTGTAATGTTAACTTTAATCGATATTACTTTAATATCAACATTATAAACACAATTGTGAATATAATGTTTGTGTTGTGGTTGTGGTAGGGGGTCACTCAAACTCATGCACACACACTCATTATGACTGAGTAGGCCTAATAATTAAGATCCAATATTGAATTCCTATAAATCAACTTAGGATCTATTAGATTAGAGTTTACACAACTAAATACATTTTAGATTAGGCAAAAGTTGCAACATGCACATCAAGTCACAACAAATATACTTTGACATTAATATGAATTTTATTTAATTTTTTTAAAGAAGGCACTGAATTATTAGCAGAAGTAGAGACAGACAATAGACATTTACCATGATCCTTCCTGTCAGGTAGTCTGTGATCCAGGAGATAAAAGAAGGCCAGTCAGGTCGGTCATCTGTCTTAAGTAGTCTGTCAGATTTATTGACATCTAGTAAGATGCTGCAGATGTTTTATCAGTCTGTGTTGGCAAGTGTGTTGTTTTATGCATGTTGTTGCAGTCTGCTGGGGAACAAGGTCAATTGTTGTAGATTCCTGGTGTATTTATCTGTCTCTTAAACAAATATCATTCAAACACTGCACAGACAGCTTCCCACAGACTGAGGAGCAGCTTAGCAAAATGACTTGAAATTACTGGTCATGTTGTTTCCCACCAGGCATCTTCAGGGATGAGTGGGGGCATCATGGACAACACAACGGCCCTATATGTGTTACTGCAACAGAAGAGGCATTTCCTGGGTCTACAGATGTGTTTATTATTAGGTTTAGCTAATAAATAAATAAAATAATTATAATTCCCTTTTGTCAGTCCTCTGTTAATTCCATTTTCTGTCTGGAATCCAATAAAACACAATATTTATCATATGGGTAATAATAACTGGAGTTCTTTTTTTCTAAACAATGTCTTTATTAAGAACAAAACACAATGGCAAAGTTTAAAACAGAACAATAAAATAAATAAAATGAATCAGGGTCGCCAGGATCCCACTGCACTGGTTATCATGCTCTCTTGGGGGTAGCAGATGTTGGTGGGTTAGAGGCTTCCACTGGCCAACACAATTTCTGCCCTCAGTCTTGTCAAGCCTTCTTCGTTCAGGATTTTGATCAAAATCTGAAAAAAAGAAAACATGACCAAATCACACAGTACCTTGTGATGCTGTAAAGGGAGCACTCTTTTTTATGCTTTCAAAGGAAAGCAAGATTGACCTGCTTACCTCTGGGAGCATCACATCAAAGACAAAATCCAGAAGTCTTATCTCCCCTTTCTTTATTTTTTCCCCTATTCCTGTGACCTCCTCAATCACTCTCAGAAGCTCAAAGATCTATTGAAAAGAAAAATACAGA